>JAHREE010000197.1:2105537-2241942 GCA_033628505.1 Tringa tobata
TCTAGAAGACTCTAGTGTCTGAATTTGTGAAAATATTTACTTTATAGCCAGCCAGGCTCTGTGGGATTCAAGGTCTTGGTGTTTTCAAGCCTTGCCAGGTGCAGGGACAAGGAGGAGCAAGGCCTGGGCATTTGACCCAGGCTGGCCAACAGGATTATTTCGTACCATGAACGTCACATTCAATATAAATTGGAAAGTCTGCTGCGTAGCTCTTTCTCCCTTGATGGCAGCAGTCCAGACAACTCCTTGCCCCAGTGCTAGACCCCTGAGGCCTTCCCTTCCTCCTGAAGCCATTGCGCTCGCAGTGTCTGACATTTGCTGTCCACTGCTGGGAGTGCACAGCTTCCTACTGATCTAATTGCCTGAGTATAATTCCTGTATTTTATATCAGTATCAGGATTAATACTGGTTCTTTAGTATTATTGTTAACTATTTAGTCTTAGTCTATTAAATCTATTTAAATTTCAACCCTTGTGTTTCCTTCTGTTTCCCGATTCTCCTTTCCGGGTGGGGAGGGGTCATCAGGTAATAGAATAATTGTCTAAACAACAATAGTGTGTTATTGGTTTTTCTCAAACCATAACACAGGACAATGCAAAATTGTGTTCTTACTTTGGTTACAAGTGCAGTGAGTTGGGATGATAGGCACTCCCTAACCATATCTGAAATTCCTGCTGGCTGGATCAAAGCCCAGCCTGGAAGATACCACAATTACCTGACAAGAATTGTGGCCAAAAATGGAAAAATACTGACCAAAGTCAATTGTCTCACAATCCTGTAAGTAGCAATCCTAAGAGAGACCCTTTTTTGTTCTCCAGGATCTCAGTATCATCCCCTGAGATGGGATGCTTCTCAGGGTAGATTTTGTGAAGGTTCAAAGATTGTCCATTTATAGATGATGATGAAGAAGAAGCGTAGAAAAGTCATCTGCTGACACACACTCATAAAGGAGAAGAGTGACTAATTAACTACAGTTAGATTTCTAGAGGTTCAAAGATCGTTTGGTACCAATAATTTACTACAATTTGCAAAAAGAGGAAAATCTTGGTCATAGATTAATCTTTATATCTGTGTGTGTGTGTGTATGATTTGATTTATGAAACTCTGTCATAAGTCTTGTGTGAACCTTGCTATTCTTGAATCTCTAACTAAGTTGCTGTGTTGATTATAGTAAATTTTGTTAAATTACTGTTAATTGGCTGATGATTAAGTATTGTTAAATATCTTACAACTCAACCCTGTGATTTACCATAAGTGTTAATAAATCTTAAATTGCTGCTGCCTCAAAGTTGTGCAAGATCCAAAATCTAAATTCATGACATCATATTCAGAATTCAGTGAAGAATGTGCAGCAATATTTAGTGTATCTTTACTATAACCTATGATTTAGCATATAGCATATAGCAAAATAATAAGTAATATTTTTAGCTCAACTCTTTCATTTTTAGTCAGCCTTACCTTTTATAACTGGCTTTGTCTAGTAGACTGGACAGAAAAAGCATCATTTTTCCCAGAAAACTGTCTAAGGTGGTGATGACTGTCTCACCTGTAACAATTCCACAAATGCCAGTAAAACATTAGTGAAAGAAATGTGTTTATTTCTTATTATTTGTCCAACGTATTGATTTACATGTGTAATAGACCACAGTCCAGAAACTTGAGGCATGCCTTAGCAAGAAATTACTTGTTAAATTAAGAATAAAAACCTATTCAGAAGTTACTTATGTTGCAGAAATAGAAAAAGAGTTCTACTTTCACCTTTGTGTCTTTACTGTTGTTCCTCTCTGTTACTCTCTGGTGTGTGTATTCATTTAGAAGACTTGAAATAATATTTTTGTGACTACTATGGAGGATGGAAAATAACTTTAAGAAGAAGGACATTTTCACTTGCCAGTCAGATGAAGCATCCCTCTATTTTTCTCTTAGTCTCTTTGTCTGAACATTTATCATTGCTGAGAGATGTTGGCAGAGAGTTAAAATTATGTGTAACCATGGAGATAGCATATAACCAGATCCATGTATAGAGTCTTACAGACTGATACACTCTACCAGGAAAATAAAAATAACTAGTTATTATTAAATGTTTTTTAATTGATTGACTCATGAACTGAAATACAAAATTACATAGCTTGCAGCATTTCTATGCAATTTGGTTTTGTAAAACTGCTAGCTCTTTGTCTGATGTTGTTGTAATTAGCATTATAATTCTGATTCTGTGGCAGATAGGCCTAGCAGTAGTGCACAGTAAATTTGTATATGAGTAAGATGGGAGACATGTAGACATGTATCTGTCATTCTTCTTATGGACAGAAAGTGAATATAAAATGCATGTATGCATGTCTATACGTATGAATGTCATTACTGAATTTGTAAACTGACGAGCTTCTGAACTTCTGAATTACACTTCAGTCAATATAACAGTTGCAAAGAGAAATGGTTTTTCTAAAAGAAAAAAAAAAATGAGAGAGAGAAGGAAGATAAAAAGTAAAAGGAAACTATTAAGAGTACCAAATAAGCACAACTGACATCTTCAAAGCATAAAATGCCAATGTTTTTATTCGATACAGCCTATCATTATATTCGTCAATGCAGTCCTTCATATGTGGTGGGGTTTTTTTTCTCCCTCACATTCAGTGTATTCAGAATATCAAAACAAAAAAAAAAAAGGAAAAAAGTATCAGTGTACATTATTCTATGTTTAGCTATAGGAAAACTAGTAATATCTTAGATTCTTATTAACGAAAACATGCAGATATAGATGACATAGAAATACACATTAGAGGAAGTGGGCTGGTTGCTCTTGCAACCACTAAAATTCTGTCTTGGATGTATGTGTGCAGCCTCAATCTTTTTTATTAGTAGGCTGCTTATCTTAAAGGTTATTTACATTCTTTACTACTGTTCACATCCATAGACTTTTGCTATTGGAAATATATATTGAAGTCAAGGGAGATAGAACAGTTAAACATCTTCAAGGACTCAGGAGATCTCAGGCAGAAAAACAGAAAGTTGTGTTTTGCTTGATCTTCAGTCTGGTGCTTTTTATACAAAACTCCATTTTTTTCTTTCCCTTGTAACTTCAACACGGCTCATAAGAAGGAAGAAAACTGGTCAATTTGCTAAGTGGACACACAAAGTAGCCACAGGCATAACAGAAGAATGGCACTGCAAATACTGAATTTTCTTTTTCATCTTGTGCCCGACAACATATTGGCCTGTTTGTGTACTCTTAGCTGTTATGCACACCACATGTGATGCTGCCCACTAAGTCAAGTGGATCTTGAGAGAGGTGTTTTCTTTAAAAATATCTCAGTAAATTCATCTGGAAAAAGTTCCTGGAAAGAGGATAGGGGAATACAAGGGCCATAGATCAAGCCAATGTATAGAGCCTGTAGCATCAGTAGATCTTGTGAGACTCCACTAAAGAGGGTAGAAAACAGATAGAGTACAGAATGTGGAATGGGCAGAATGTGTGAAGTTGTCTGCAAACCAAGGAAAATATCATTATTGTAAGACTTCCTAGGAGCAAGATCAGAAGGAAAATCAACACTGCAAGCATACAATCAGCAGAGGAGATTTGTTTCCAGATTTTGCTTCCAGTCTGTCTCACTCACCAGATATTAATTTTCCCCTATTTGAAAGATTACCTTCTTATTATTTGTTTTCTGTGATGTGTGGCTTCAGAAATCTTCTGAGTGTTTCAGATGTGCTTACTCACACGTAAAAAACATAAAACAAAAAGAAAAAAAAAGTGTTTTATCTGAATTTTTTTGAAAACTTCAACACCAAACAGTTGGAGGGTCAACACTGGTGGTCCTCCCATGAGGCTGTCTATTGTCCACTTTCAACTGATATGCCATAAAAGGGACATACAATTAGAAAATATGAATGAAACACTGTTGGACGCAGCTCTAAAAATGACAGTGTATTTCCTTCACTGCAAATGTTCTTTGATGTTCAGTTAAGTTGATATTTTTCATTGCAGAATTTGTCTCAAGGTCACATGAATGACCATATCAGGTTAGTTCAAAGGTCTATGTCATGAGACAGTGTTAATCTCTTCTCAATTAAATATTTAAAAGAGTATCCTGAAGCACCCATGGCTCTGGGATGATGACCAGAAGTCTCTGGCGTGCACGTACATCCTCCTGTACCAAGGAGCAGTCCATTCCTGATCCACAGCTTCTCATTAAGTTGTTACCATCACCCACCTAATTGCTAGACATTCTTGATATCTGTCTTGGTCATCTCTGGTCCGTGACCAAGCATTTGATGGAGGAAGTAAGGCAGAATATCTTGGTAACTCTGGAGCCTATTTCTATTCCCATCTTGCTTCTGGTTGGAGATATTGCTCTGCAGCTTTAAACAGCTTCAAGAAGAAGTGGTCACTGACAGCCCTGGCCCTTTGGCTCTTCCTTTTTCCTCCTCTTTTTAAATTTAGTTTTTTCTTCTGGTGATCATTTTGTTATGGAATATTTTAATTCTTTTTTTCCTAACTGGGAAGAACAATAGAACAGTGGCTAGTCAGATGCCTGCAGTAGTACCTCTCCAGGGTACTCTCCCAGACTCTAACAGCCTGTCTAGGAGTTACCAAGTAAGACATGTTACATTTTAACTTAGAAGTTTAATAATAATAAAACAAAGAAAAAAAGAAACAAGCATGGTGCATTCCTTACCCATGAATTTGTTCATTAACTTTTGAATACATTTAGAACATCACAATTTGTAAAATCTTATGCCAGGAGATCCACTATTTGAACAGGAAAATTGGCCAAGTGGTATTCTCCTCCCACTTTCTCCAGTTACCACTGGTGAACTGTGAGATTTGGCGCTTTATTCTGCACTCCCTATTTCATTTGGATAGATAGACATGTATTGTTTGTGGGGAAAATGCTCTCACTATAAATCAAAGAAATTAGAATTTCAGCAAATGCATATAGAGCTACCAGGGCACTATAGCTAAGAATCAGAAACTTCTCTAAAAATAGGCAAAGTACTTCTTTGATTTTTTAAACATTATGGAAGCTTTATTAATCGAGACATGTTTATGGCTTTTACATACTTCTGTCTAGCAAAGCATATTGTTAAGAAATCAATGCAGTAGCTTATAAAAACACACTATCCTTTATTAATCAAGGATGAAAATTTATTTTTTTTTGTTTCTCCACAGATATAGTAACACAGCATTCCTCTACCAAAATGCACATGTTAAGGTACAGTATGCTTAAATACTACTCTTGGTCTCATACTAGCATAGTGATCAGTATTTTGTTGTCCTTGTTATGTCATGCATTATTCTTTTTTATTTCTTTTAATAGATAAAGCGGTCTTGTATGCTGTGAAGACTGTGAAGTTTTACCTGAAGTGATTATTTGGGTGGGCTTTTTGTTCACAGTCATAAAATCCCCATGGAAACAAAGTTATCTGATGGTACAGTTCTTAAAAACACATTTAAAAGAAGAAAAAAGGAGTGGAGAGAGTAACATCTAACCAACATGTGATATGGAGGAGAAAAAAAGGAAAATGTTGGAAAACAGATTAGTCAGGACTATTTCCACAATAATTTTTCATTAAAATATACCATTATTCTCCATTCGTTTCACCCTTGCTCTTCCATTCATATAGAATCTTAAATATGCAGACAATAGAAGGCTACTAGACCAAAAGTCAGGAAGAGTGCCCGTCAATTGTCAGATATGAAATGTGAGGCAATCATTGTATTTTGTGTTGGCTACAGAGAAGCTGATGAAATAAATAGAATATGTAACATGATGTCTCTTTCATCTATAAAAATATAAGCTCAGAGGTTATGCTTCATTGGCTGCAAATGTAGCATGCATAATAAAGGAGAAGGCATAGCATTCCTTTGATTCATTGTGCAAAATCTTATTATTCCCTCTTTCAAGTGACAGTTTATTAAATAAGGTGAATAATAGAAAATATTCAGACTAGATCAGAATCATGGCCTGACACTCACTGCCTGACTGCAAAGTAAATATGACAGCTTTGCTCCTCCATTTTATGTGATTGGGAAGTAAATGGGATAAGATGTATGAAGCTCCCTGCAGTGTGCTCACTCAAATATTTTCCCCCTAAATATGTTAATTGAATCAGAAAAAAATAATTAAAAAATTACCTTGGTGCAAGACAGAAGAAATCTTCACTTCCTTCTCATTAGATGCAAAGAAACATATGGAGTGTAAAGAATAAATATCTACAGTAGCTCACCAGTTTTTACAAACCCTTTGCAATATCATAACACATATGCCATTCCAGGGAGGTGGTAGTCATCCATTTTCATAACCTCTATGAATTGCAATGTATTTACCTAAATTTCAGTTGATTAAATGTGCCAAATACTGTAAAAACGAACTGCTAGTTGAGATCACTGTTAAAGCACACCCGTTCTTAGACATAGCTGAAAATTCATTGGATATTTCTGTGTCTAGATTAGTAGAAATGATAGTGTTTAATAATTTTTTCTTTAGAGTCTTTTATCAGAATTCTCTGTAGTAGGGCAGTCATGAACAAGTCCAAAAGACCATTGTGAGCAATTGTAAAAAATCTCTTTGGATCACTGTTTATTCGCCACTATTCCTCCAAGGTAGGAGATTGGGAATTCACAAATTTTTATAATAATAAATGCTGCTGTGAGGGAAAAAGTGTGGGGAGGGGACATGACTCCAAAAGATCTCCCACAACCCTCCCCAGAAGTTCTAGCAGTTCTCATCCTTCTTGTTTGTATCAAACCATCCACTCTTTTCACCCTGGAAATATGCAATATGAGTTTAAAATCTCAGGCAGATAGGAAAGGAAGTTTGAAAAAAGGATTTAGATAATACAATATTTTTAGTGTTTATTGAATCAGAAACACTATATAGCAACCTCTGTAGCCTTGCAAGTCACTGGCTTTTTCAAAAAATAAATAAGAATTGATGCTTTGATCCATAGAAAGGGAGAAAAAATAAAGCAGCTTAGATATTTATACTTGAAATATTGGAAAACTAAAGATCAGGAAAATGAAAAATCAAACTGTCCCTTTTTAGAAAATAGGATACAAAAAGGAAAAGTTACACTCTGTAGCATTAACTCTGATCAGCTTGAAATGTTTAAACATGATAGATGAAGTTTTACTGTTCATCTTTTTTTGTTTCAAAATATTTTCATAAAACTTGAAATGCAATAAAGAAAAAACAGAAGAGAAAAAAATTTAAAAAGTAGTTTAAACAAATGAACTGTGGACACTGGTCATTTCATTGTAATTATTGACAAAACAGGGTAAATAAAAAGGAAATTTTCGAGTTTAAAGAAAATAACATTTTTGGAAAAAGATAAACAAGATGTTCCCTCATATGAAAACACATTGCTTTTTCCAACCCTGTGAATTAGAAACAACTTTAACATATTTCATGTTGCAACCAGCTCTTCTCAGCAGGTGTTTAAATAATTGCAAATAACAAGAAATATGGTCCTTGAAAGTCAATATGAACAAAATTTGGCAGCTCTGTTCATGAAGCAGTTTGATTTTCTGTTTGTTTGTTTTCAGTATGCTTCATACAGAATACTGTCAGCCCATTTTGTTTCTGAAGATTACAAAAGACAAAAAGTCTTTTCAGTGAAATACCTAAGGAACTGTGAATTAATGTGTAAGTTCAGGAAACATAATGAAATTATGAATTATTGTGACAATGCTGCTATAATGACAACTGGAGCAGATCACCTTTGGAGATCTGTGTATGTGCCAGCACCTGCCCATATGGGGGTTATTCCAGAATCAGGACTGAGTTGGTATTTTAATTCAGCTGCTAAAGGATACTAGCCAGTACTCAGTCCAGTTGCATGCTATTTGGATGACTTTTTTTCTTTTCCACAAAGGCTAATTCAGAAGTTTCATGTAAAAATCATGTTTAAACTCATGCTTATTGAAGTGCCTATTTAACTTTTCTAATAGTTTTGAATATCAGCTCCTGATAATGTGAATATGGTCCAACAGGGAATATATAAACTGTAATATGACTGATCTGACCAGTCATTGTCAATCACCGTAAACATAAATTCTTGAATAATAAATGCACATGAATAATTATTACAGATAATGGTACCTAAAGCAAATATCACTAGTACTAGAACATATCTACAAAAAAGCTACTTTGTAAACAATTCAGAGACAAAATGTAACAAGCAAAACAAAACAAGACAACTAATACACTGAGAGGGAAAACTTAATGTACTTCATGAGCAGAACAATTGCTAAATATGATAACATTCCTTTTAAAACACTTACTTGACTATAGTTTGTAGTGCTTCATACTCCATGCTTTAGACAATTCTGGCTGGGTTTACGTAAGAGAAGGATTACAGCTGTCTAAAGAGACTAGCACTGCTCAAAGACTGAAAATAATTACTTTTTATTGCAAGTTTTGTTTAGTGTTTCATTATCTGAGCACAATATCACTGTTCCACTTACCAACAAGCAGCAGTTAGGCCCAGTTGTCCTAAAGCTTTAATCTGTTAGGTAAGGTTTTGATACATGAACAACAGGTTCTGCCTCACAATACGACATTATGAAAATTCAGCTTTCTGCACTTGAAACTACATTTAATTTTCCTGTATAAAAAATATCATTTCCTAAACCTCAGAAAACTCTTCTACTATCATTCCATGCAACCTCAGAGAAAAGTATTTGCTCCAGGCATTCACTGAAACATCTGAGCAACCTGAGAAAGGTATAATGAAACTTTTGCAATATTTTACCGGTTTTTCTGTCATGCTAACTTCAACCAGAAGTGCTAAGTCAAGGCCTGGAGAGAAATGCAATGTGTTGCATGACTGAGTTCCCTGCCCTAAAGAGCCGTGTCCTGCCGAGATGAAGGAACCTTTTGTACCCATGTATGTGTGAGCACACGGTCAGCTGAAGACTCATTTTCCAGAGTCTAGGTCTTCCTTTTTCAAAAAAGTGAGATTCAATCATCACTGACCTTAGGTTTATGACCTCATAAAGTTCATGGCCAGTGAATCTGTAACAGCTGATACAAGCTGCATTTTAGTTCTGCCTTTTCATCTCTTCAGAAGCTTGGTCAAGGACAGTACTCTTTAATGCTGAGAGGTCTCAAATACCTGTTCACTTTTCTAGTTCTTTTAAATGGTAAATTCAGTGTATTTCTTTGATATGCTGAAGAACAACAGACACTTGAGGATAAATTTGGTATCCTGGGTGAAACTCATTCCTTATTTTAGTCTATAGAAGCCTCCCATTAATTTCAAAGGTTCTAGAATGTCTTTGATTAACTCATTTTTGTTCATTTGAGGACCATGACTATTAAAAAGCACACAGAATAGGTTCAATGATATATTTCCTCTAAAGAGTTCTGTTTTAAAATAGGTAACATGGTAATTGGCTGGTGAAAAGTGTTCTTTTTATACTGTATAATAAGGACTCTATCCTTGGCTGCAAGCTTAATTAGTGTATGGGACTTGGATTTCAAACAAAAACAGTGCTCACAAATAACATCTCATATTTAGCAAAATAATTTTTAAATTTAAGCAAGTAAAGAATAAATCAGTTTAGCTGACAGCTTGGTGCATACTCATCTGGGGTGTAATAGATTTAAAGTGATGGTAGTTTCTAAATGAGGATATCATAGAAGCTTGCAAAAAATAGATGCTAATTAAACAGATTTTTTTTGTTTGTTTTTTAATGTTGCCTTCTGTCTGGCCTGTTTTGGTGTCTTTTATCTTTAGTGTAGTCAACACACACTGCAAAGACCTGATTAACATAAGAAGAAATTATGATTACGGAAACAGAGTTACCCAGAGGATTTTTCCCTCCCTCCCCTATTTCAGAAAATGCTTTTTAATCAAAGAGCAATGCCCAATCTTCAGGACAGCTAATTAAAGCCAGGAAGATTGAACACTGAATACATTCATGTTGCAAATGTTTCCGTTATATACTTAAGTAATAAATGAGTAGGCCATTGAAGAGGATGCTAGGCTTATATTAAGAGCTTTTTTATCCAGAGAGTAGGGCAGGCTGACAATGATATTTTCTCAGAAAAGCAGCAGGTTTAATGCATCAGCTGATGGAATGGCTGAATTAGAAGACATAGGGGTCCGGACTGAATCCTGATCAAGGTCATTTCTTTCATGTTTTTCTCTTTTCACAATGCACACACACTCTCACACACAGGAAGGAGTTAGCAATTGCTCTTGCAAATAGCAGAAGGAATTTCAGGATGCATTTAGTCCTATTTTTTCCCTTCTATCTCCCTTTCAAAGTACTTTCAAAGCACTGTTCTGAATTTTTCCACAAAAAGCAAAAGGGAATAAAACCCCTCCCTCTGAACAGAAGGTATATATTTACTCCAAATGCTTCTCCCTTCTTTTTGTTCAGCTGTAAATTTGTGTAGTATTAAACTGCCTTGTTCAAGGAGTTTGCTGACTTTGAGTTTCATTCAATAATAAAGTCTTTTTATAGTTTCTAAATCTGCTGAAAGGAAAAAAAAAAAGAGAGAGAAGTGCATGTTTTCATGATCTTTAGTCTGGAGCGCTGAGTTTTCTTTGATCATCAAGCTTTTCACAATTTTAAAAAAATACCAGAGGTTTTAAAACACTGACAATCTCAAGCTACTTCAAATTGTCTACCACAGTCTACTAGGAAGATTAACAAAGTGAGTCTCTTTTATTTCTGTGTGATTGCTCACAGATATATTTATGCTTAAAAGAAATTACCTAGAATATATAACTACAAAAATGTTTTTATATGGAATGGTGAAAATGCTTGAGTGTGAGTTTCAAAGATTAACCCTCTGTTCTCATTAAAAATGATAGTGAAATAGCTGATATTGTTACTGTAACTTTCATCCTAATCGTTTTCCATCTATCTATATTTGTGCATGAGAATTACAAACACAAATTAATAAGGTGGTTTTGAATTTTTTTTTAAATACTACTCAGGTGAAAGATTTTATACACATGCAAATAGTATCATAACATGATCCTCAACATAAAGCACAGATGCAAATGCTAACTCTGTCTTAAATTAATAGTGATAAGGGATTTTTTTCCCAATCAGGCAATAAATTTTGTGAAATGTCTTCATCCTTAATCGATATTGTCTAAAACAACGTTTCATAGATAAAAAATAAAAAAAAAAAAACAAAAAGTGTGATCATTTGTGAGACCACAAGTAATATTTTAATTCGAAAAAAAGTGCTGCTGAAGATTCCTTGGTAACATATTTATTTGAAATTTTCTATAATCTCAGAACTTTAACATTGGAAGAAACAAAACAGACCAAAGAAGGTAAAAAGAAATGCATCTTCAAATACTCAGGTGTCTAACTCATTCAAGGCTATCAATAAACTGCAAAGCTATTATCACCCTTACAGGACCCATTTCCCACCATCCTGCACTAACATTCTACCTTTATAGGAAATGAGGTAAGTCATGTGTCACCATTTACAATGGGAATTATTAGTCTTGAAAATATGCATCAAAATGAGAAGTGATATTTTTAACTTGCTGTACCTGTTAGTCTTATGACAAATGTCATTGTCCAATAAGGTAACAAAAGGGCACATTGTAAAAGTTTCTGCACATAGTTAAAGCCCTAAAGTATTTATCACCTCTGGGATTTCAACACCTGCTTAATTCATGTATCTCAAGAGAATGTTATCCTGTATCAAAATTCTTCACTTTTCCTAATTGTCTTATCCCAGCTCTTTTGATTGCCTGAACATTGTGTCATCTCTGCATCTTTTCATTGTATCTCATTAATATAGCTTTATTTTAATTGCAACCGGCATTTCAAGTCCATTGGTAAATGGAGTTGGGTTACAGAGCTTTGTAACTAACCCTGGAAACACAGTCACATTCCCCGCTCTTTCAAGGTGGTTTCAGGACACACCTGTCACTGCCAAAAGAAACTAAAATTAAAAAGGCAAGATATATCGACATATATATATATAGGGGGGTTTTGGTGGATTCATGAAATGGGCAAGACATTTGTTGTCATCTTTGGGACAGAAGGTTTCATTTTCTCATACAAATGTTTGCAAGGCTCAGAAGTAAGCAATGTTTTCTTATGGCTCCATCGACACGTCAAAAAAAAAATGCCTCAAAGGAATTACTTAAGGAAGAGTCTTCTTATTGAAGTACAGTTGTTTAGCCAGTTCACAGGCTATTATAAACAGATATAGCTGCTTAATTAATAGTGTCTAGGCACTGACCTAGTGGCCCTCTTCTCACCCAATATTCTGTGCCTCTAATTAAATTTAAATCAATATTACAAAGCAAAGATGAAGAAAAGACATCAATAACCCAATTATGTGCTGGTTTAAGTATCATCTCCAGCTGTGAGGTCGCAGTCCATAGCCATTACCAAGGTGTTGAGCTTCCTCTGTGCTGGGACATCTCTCCAGCAGTGCAGTCTGTGAAGAATACCAGCTGTACTGTGGACTTGGCCCAGGTCCTCCATGCTTTGGCTCAGGAACTGCACCTGAGCTCAGGCATGACCTGGGCTGTGCTGTTGGCACACCTGGCCTTACCAGTGGACTTCTTAGCTGTATCCTCTCACTCAGATTCACAGAAGGATGGTTGACTGGCTCTGGCCACTGTAAAGGACCTTGCCTTCTTAGTACATGAGGAGCCCTGCCTGCCCTGCTCTGCCCTGCCCTGCACCACACTGGAGTCCCCCTCAGCCCTGCTGTCCCCGTGAAGAAGTCCTGCCTGCTGCTTCCTGTCATGTCATTGCTAAGCTGGCACGTAAATTAGGAACATCGAGCTCTTTGTGTTGTCAAGTGGATTAAAACATATGAAACATGGTAACAGCCATCACTCCAGCAAATGGATTCCTGTGGCGGTGTGGAAACAAGACAGCTCCTAGAAAGGACGAATTAGAAAGGACATCAGGCAAGGTATTTCCACATGAGAGAACATGGGAAGACTGGAAATAAACTGGAAATGAGTGGGATCTCTTCATCTGAGTGGGTCACAAGGATAAAAATGGGTGGAAAAAAAAAATCCAGCCCTGCCAAAAATGTAAACTGTTCAACCAAACACTCTACAAGCTTTACACCAGCAGCCTCATACACACTCTACAATCTTAGGAAATCACTGTCTTAAATCACCATGTCCCCACTATCACTTCATTTTCAGTTTTCCTCACTCCCTACTTCTTTCACGTGATGTGCATGTAATTTCCACCTATTTTTCTAATAGGACAAGAGGCAGTTTGTATTGCAGCTGATTTGGAGCTACATACATGTTGTTTGGCTGATTAGTAAGCAAGCTGAATGGCCAGCTGGCAGGCCAAACAATCTCTTGAATTCATATTGCAGCCCCCTTGAGGATATTAATATGTATCCCTCACTCTTAAGCAACCACCACTCTTCTTCACCTTTGTATAATATTGCTATTTTTTTAGATTGTACCTGTCCACTTTTATATGGTCAAAATCAGCCAAGATTCAAAATTACTGTGCTGAAGAACCAGTAATCAGATAGCATGATTGTATTGGCCTTGTATTTTTTTAAGAAATCTGGTTTAAAAATAAAAAGTACATGTGAGACAATTTTCCACAACCAATTTGTATGAGTACTAAGAGAAGTCTACAGAGAAATATTCAAATCAAAGAAAATTCAAATAAAAGAAACTGAAAATATCCAAGATAATAACACAGAATGGGGAAAAAAAATGTAACCTACATGCAGATTTGGAAACAAACTATTTTCCAGTGAAACTTTTGACTTTTCAGGTCCTGTAGCTGAACCCTGAGAAATTCCAAATCAAAGAATGAGAAAGAAACCAGCTGATTTATAGGCTAGCTTTGAGCTATTGTGACATTGTAACAGTCAGAGATCTAAGATCAAGCATTTGAAAGAGTGAAAGAAATTGCAAGTAAAACACTATATCTAAAGACTCTTAACTTCAGGAGCAGCTCAAGCTACAGCAGTGCCTCAGGATAATGGCCAGTACAGGTGAAAGACAGCAAACCATATTTATATTATGAATCATGGCAGTCCAGAAAGATAGGTATTTTCACCCTGAAATAGAGCTGCTGGGTGTACTACTTGCAATGATGCAATCCCATCTGCCTTTCAGAGACAAGAGGGTTGGGAAGCCCGGTTCAAGTAATTCAAAAGAAACACAGAAATCTTTCCTCAGTACATGCTTAAGTGATCAAGTATGCTATGTTGGGAAAAATAAACCTCTCCTAAGGAATGATATCAGCACACCGAGTGACAGGCATGTAGGAGAGACAGCCTTTGCTTATGACACCAAGCGATCTTCATTCCAGTATTGCAAACCAGGCACATAAGAAATGAGAAGCAGTCCGCACAAAGCCAGTAATCCATTGCAACAAGAGAGGTAAAGATGGGCAGATATTTCATTTTAGTGGCTCCTACTATAAAATAAATGCTCAAAAGAAATCTAACAACCTGACTACCAATTCAAACACAGTGGTCACAGGAGAGAGATGCAAAATCACAAGAGTAGTTGGGACAAGGCATACCCAGTCTAAAGACATTAAGCAAACAAGTAACAGAGAGATGGTTCTGGCTTTTACTGTGAAATGTTCTTTTCATCTGGCAATACACAGTCCTCTCCTGTTACTGTCCAGCACTACTCAAACATGTTGAAAAATGGCAACATTGTTTTTGTATTAATGGTGCCATACTGAGTTACGCTAGGTTTCCGCCTTGTCCAAAACATATAGTAACTTGGGCTTTAATAATACTGCAGCCACTGAAAGAAGGTTCCTTCAGGAACCCCTGGGGAAAAAAAAAAAAAAAAAAAAAAAAAAAAAAAGGAATTGCCAATTGACTTTATGTATGTAAGCATTTACCTTAAAGAAAGATACTGAATAATTTAACCTCATGCACTGGTAATATCATATTTTCACTGGGAATACAATGGTCTCAATCACAGAGACATTATCATCTTAGTGAAAACTCAGAAAAAAGTACTACTAAGAGTGGGAAAAGACTCAACTACAGTCAGTAGAGAACAGAAGCTGAAGGACTGAACCTTAAGTTTTCCAAAGACTTTGAAACTAGAGACTGTGTGTATATTGCAATATTAGCTATGAAGCTGTTGTAGCTATGTAGACATGAGGTAGTGTGCTACATTTATATGGTGAAACTAATGTGCACAGGATACAGTATTTTGAGCACAAATAAATACAGTCCATTTTGACACAACATCTTTTGTACACAGTGATGTATCCTGGTGCTTGTTTTCTGTGGCCTAGGTCTACAAGTGCAGAATCAATGTGCAGATGGGACGAATGGGCAGAGCTGCCACAGAGGCAGTATGATTGTCCTGATTCACCCTCACTGAAGAATTTTGTTCTCTTGGTTTCCTCTGGCAAATTTATGAGCCCTTCAGTAGTACATTTAATCTGGGGGGATGTCAGATTTTTCTGCAGCCACTTGGGCTGGAAAAGATTAATCTTCATGTTAAACATTCTGTTACCCAGATTGCTCTTCTCACCTTTTTTTTTTTGGTCTTAGTACAGAAGAAGGTTGTTGTTTTGCCTTCTTGTTTCAGAAAGATTCTTATTATGCCATTTTCTTTAAAAAAAAAGGGGCTTATGTCATTGGTATGTTCTGAGGATTTTGTGCCACTTCACTGATGAGAAACAGACACATACATGGATTAAATGAGTAGTTACTGTGGGACTACAATTATTGCATTCAAATGAGCAGCAGAAAATAAGTGAATTTAATGGTGCTAGTTATTATCACATATTGTTTCTTTTCATTGCTATCCACTCTGTGAAAATCACCGTGTCCTCATGCTATTTGCTTTCTCAGTTTTTAAACCAATGGCTTATACCAGACACAAAATGTTCCTTATTTTATTTCCAGTCTCCACAGCTGTATCTGGTTTTGATGTTGTCTGGTTTTTCTCATGCTCCTCATAGGTTCCTTGGACTGCCTTGTTTGGGTTGTCATGTCTTTTGCAGAAACTCTGTAAAGTTACATTGACACAATGATTTATCTGTGATTAACATGATTCTATTTCTTTCCAACATTTAGACCTCTTTCTTGTGAGATGCCCCTCACTGTATACTTCTTCAGTTTATGCATTTATTCCAATTAACCCATGCTATTTGTATTGATGGCTATTACTACTTAGTGGCACTTTTACTATGAAGGTAGTGATTTATTGGTATGGGAGATGCTATTCTATAATGATGCCCTTATCTCTGTCTACTAACAAGAGTGACAAATATATTATTAGCTGCACAATTTCTTTCTTACAAGAAGTAACAATAAAGAAAAAAATGAGGTTCGAAGTGTCTAATCAAGTGTTATTATTCTAAGCAATTTTGAGTAAAAGAGTAATTTTCTTGATTTTCCTAAAAGAGGGGTTTTTTTTCCAGATATTTAAGTACTTTATTTCTATTATTTCCATAATGAAATTATTATGAGGTAAGTAATAAATTATTTAAAGGCTAATATTAGAGAAACCCAGAGCAGCATTTATCTTTCAAATTCTATTTTTTTTCTTTCATAAAAGAAGTATAACAAAGATACTTGTAAGACGGTGTGTGCATCTGATGGAGAAAACCATACAGAAGAACTGAAAATTCTTACAATAAATGCTGTCTTAGCTCTTATCCATGCCTTGGTGTGGGAAATTTAGACACTGTCCCAAGATTTGTGAGCCGCAGGCTCATTACCTCATTCTAAAATGGTCAATTGCTGTCTTTCTATGTCCCAGTTTCACTGTGAGAAAACGACTCTAAAGATTTCTAGGAGACACAATGTGCCTATTAGATGCTAATTGTATAACTGCCAATGTACCTGACTCCTACTGATTCTTTACTGATCAGTGGACTGCCATCAGGTTATTCACTGCTAACTTGGTATTTACGGTTGTATATAAATGTTGTAGTCCAAAAAAAAGACTTTCATTTTGCTATAAATCCTTCTAAGACTATTTTGTTATTACTGTGAAAAACTTTTATGGCTCATTCAGTCTTTAGTCAGATCAGTATGGGGTTTTATATCTTTGTCCTTCTGTTCCAGCTTCTTTATAGAGCAACAGTGCAGCTCAGAAATACTATTCAGGGCAATATAACTAACGAAATTTCAGTGACCTTTTTATCTCCTTTCTATTCTCTCTTCTCATCTTTCAAAATTTTTCCATTGGTTGTTGGTATGCTGTTACAATGATTTATGCAAGAGGATACATAAGATAAGTTAGAAGGAAAAAAAATCCTGAACTGCAGGCCATTTTTCACAATTTATCCTATTAAGGCATGAATTTTCTTTTAATACCTTTTATACTGACCCGATCAAGTAAATAATTCCTCTCGTAGTATGGAGGAGGAAGAGGAGGAGGAAATAATTGCTTTTGCCATAAACTTATTCAAGAACTACACAAAATAATAGTTTGAAGTCACTTACTGTTACAAAAATCTGCTGTGAACAAGTATTTTTTGGAATGTCTTGAACTTTGCATGTATGGTTTTTTTTTTTCCACAGATAAATTGTGTTTTATTGCTGTAACAAGCTTACTGTACTTATGATTATACACATAGCTGATTTACTAACACATAAGCTTGTATTTCAGAAAAAAAGTTTTTACTTTGTTCTTTTTTCTGTTAGTTATTGTTTAGTTTCATCTCTGTTTTATACAGTTAGTCCCCTGCAGAGGATGTGAAATGAAGTGGAGCCATTTGTTAAAAATCTTGAAAGAAACCCAAAAAAGCCAAAATGCAAACATGTTAAAAATTTTATAACAAATATAAGGTTAGTTAAGGCCTTGTATTGAGGCCTAGGAAACCCCTTTACAGTCAGATGCAATCACTCGCTGAGTACAACAGAGCAAGCCAAACATGAATGTCACAGGATATGCACCAAGATAGAAGCAATGGTTTGATGCTCACATGAAAAATAAATATTATCTTAAAAAATAAATAAATATTATTTGATAACAGTATAGAAAAGTCCCTGTTTCAGTAAAATTATTTGAGTTGCTAAGTAAATAAAAGTAAACATGTTATAGATACAAGAACAATGGTTACTAGGTGGCTGTGAGTTTGACAACAGAATTCTTTAAACATCACTAAAGAAAAAATCTGAAACTTCTTTTTTTTAATTTTGGATTTTCCAATTTTTTTTTTTGCAATATCTAGGAATTAATAGTAAGTCATAAGCCTGAGCTTCTGTCCTTCTAGACAGCAGAAATCTCACTGGAATTAATCTTCTGTCATGTCACTGGTGAAAGAATAAGCTGAATCTAGGTTTAGGAAACACATTTCTTTATCTGTACCAATGCCTTCCAATGCCTACAAGACTGCCAATGTATGTAAAAAGATGTCCTGTGTATGGGAAAAAGCTGCACCCACTAAACCAGTGCAGATATAGACAGGTAGTCTCTTTCCTCATGGGAGCTCAAGGACACTGCATGATGACACAGCAAGGCAGGATGATTACTGAAGCTTCCTTTGAGGCAAGAGAGTTCAATGCCAACAATGAGGCAGGAGGGGCTACTTGCTGGGAAAGCCAGCACTGTCTTCCTGAAGCACAAGGGTGACATAATATGCTTGTTTGCTGGCCCGATGAATTTGTCTGACAATTACTTCTGTTTTGAACCTGTGCTGAATCTCAGTGAAAAGCCTGTACTAAGACAAGGCAGGATGAGCACTCAAAAGTCAGAGTTCAAAGGGAGCAGGCACCCTGTATCTTTTGCGAGTAAAGTGTCTGTATGTGGTAGTGTGAGTGGGGAAACAAAGCGAAGTATGCCATAAGCTAGGTGTTTTCATTTTTTTCTTTCTGTTTCTTACTTATGATATAAGACTTTGAATGACTGTGCATAGTAATTTCCTGTTCTTTATAGTTATGAATCTAATTTTTGAAAATGTCTTACACTGTTAAAGTACATATATTTTTAGTCACAGTTGAAATATATATATTTCAAATACCAAGTTCTGATAACAAGTGTATGTGATTCCGGAAAACATTGCTCTTATAAAAACAAACCTCTACTAAATATTACAGGGTGACTTAAAGTATATGATTGTTTTACTCTCGATAGCAAATTTCCCCTTGATACTTGCATATGTATATTCACAGTAAATTGAGCATTCAGGAAATACTGGAGTACTGGTGTAGCTTTGGTTTTCTCTAGGCAGGCTAGTATCAAGCAAAACACTGTATTTTTCCATATATATTCCATATTTCCCTGTAAAAGGAGCAATATTCCTTTTAAAATGTAGTCTTCTCTGAAAAAAAGTCCCTGGATAACCCACATAAATGTGGATTCTACAAGAGGAATGAGAAACAAAAGAGATGAAGGGCATGAAGACATTGTCAGGTAAACTTCCTTTGTACTACTCACACGTATGGAACTACTGCTGTTGCTGAACTGTAAAGCTGCTTTACAGATGATTTATAGATTATACTGAAGTAAAGTACAGTGTTTTTTCAGGAACTGTTTTATGTTATACCATTATCATATCACATCATCACTGGTACAGGATGAATGTAAATAAAATAGAATGTTGCAATTCCTTTGTAACGCACAATCTAAACATAGTAGGAATGCCACAGAAAGCAATCTGAATCTTTTAAAAAAACGTACAAACTACAACAACTGATTAGATCTCTGCTCCTTATCCCACATTCTTTTCTATTATCTAACTTCTGACTGACTCTATGAGCTTCTTGTAGATGAAGTCTTGATATATGTCACCATTAAACAGCAGGATATAAATGTGAATGATTATGTGCTGCTGCTGCATTAGAAATTCTCACAATTTTCACCTGTTAGCCAAGATTGGTATCTTCCCCATTGGCTGTAGTTTTCAGCATTACTTCAAATATATCTGTCATGTCTTCCTCTATGCAGGGAAATTGAACAAATGGAGCATTGTGCTTCCACAAACTGATTAGGTAGGTGCCTCAGTAAGGAATGTCTGCTTAGACAGAGTCGGACAGCTGAATGACACATGCACAGCTGGGACATGTTGAGTGGAGTGCGTGGAGTAAACAGCACTGCCAATTTATAACTGCTGAGGCTTGAGTTTGTTTTCTTTGGCAATTATTATATTTCTTTCTAGATTTTTCCATCTTTGACAGAATGACTAATGTGGTCACAGATTTGCTGTCACTCTTGCAGTTTCTTTCAACATTCCAATTTCCATTTGGGAAAATAAGGCAAATCTTTTGTTTGAAACAATTCTGTATAGCAGAGGATATGCCTGTCCCCATTATTTTTTTCAACACAATTCTGCTGGTGCTCTTTAATGCATTTCCCCTTCCTCTGTCTCTTCTAGTGTTTTCTTGCCATTTTGTGGAATTTAATAGATAAAAGGTAGTAAATCATTGCTTTGTTTTAAATATTTCCTCATCACAGGCACTAGAAGCGGTACTGCTCTCCACAATCCTTCACCAAATCTAACTGCATAGGAAAGAAAAGAAGTTAATTAAAACTGCAACTAATTAAATAAGATTCAGTTTAATTTTCAACACTGTAAAAGTTACTGTATTTTGAATCCCTAAAGAAAAGTAGTTCTGCAGCCAAGAAGCGCTGACTTTAGTACCTCAGGTTAAAAGGCCCAGACCTTTTGTTTTACCTGTATGAAACTTGCACTAGAATTTATGAAATAAAGCAAGTGGCATGAGCTTCAGACTCCACACATAAGCTACTGAGAAATATGGAAGCTGAATTTGCAAGTTGCCAAAGAGCCATTGCAATTCAAGGAAAATGGCAACAGTAAGACTCTGTCATGTGAAACAAAAGCTTGATCAACCAGTTCCCTAAAATGGCAAAGTATAATGAAATACATCTAGTCTAAATAACATATCTAACTACCAATTTTGTAAAAAGCTGAAAATAATTTGTGTAATCATTGAGAGTTACAGTAAATGATTGTATTATCTTACCTGGAGGTCATGACTTTAATAATGTGTATTTCTAGACAAAATATCTGCATTAATATAAATTTATTTTAGGTATCCTTGAATACACCACCTCATTTGAAGGGGGGCCTAGAACAAAATGACACAACTCCAAAAAATCACAATCATGGCAGATTTGCCCTAGATGTTATTAAATGTTGGTGAAATAATAATTTTTTTTTTTTTTTTGTCTAATACTGAATACATTTGCTAGATGTCATATCATACCATTGCATTTTTTTTGGAGCTGATGGAGGAGAAAGCTAACAGTCTGTATCCACTATAAATTCACAGGTATATTTACAGTGTACTGAGACTACAAGAAAAATCAGTGTCCTTTTGCATTAGGCATCTGGAATAAATAGAAGCAAACAAAATCCCACAAGCTTATTCTCTGAAGATGAAAAAAAGAGAAAAGCATGTTGCTCTGAGCTTAATTAACCAAAGCATTTTATTTTTATTTTTACTTTATTTCATTTTATTATTTAAAACAATAATAATCTTGATGAAATATTACATATTGATTGCTTGTTTAATCAAATGTGGTCACAAGATCATTTACTCCAGGATTGCCTGGAGTAGATCTGGGGATGAATAGAACCACAAGACCTGCCTAAAATGAAAATATATTTGCTTACTTTCCTGGGCAAAAAATCACTTACTTTACCTGGCAAAAAAAAATTACATTTTCCTGTCCTTGTTGTTTCATAGTTTTCCCTTTCATCAGTCTTTCAGGCCTCCTTCTTTCAGGTACTACTCTGTGCATCTAGTGGGTGCAAACTGAGCACTGCATTTATTTTGGTGTGTTGGATAATAATGATTTTACTGTTAGACTTCATCATCTACTTGTAGCCCTGGAATCATTTGCAAGGCAGTTCAACATTCCATCTTGCTGCTTGTTGGTGAACACTGATGCATCTTCTCCCAGCAAACCTGAAGTCTCATGGTTTGTGAGACCGGGCTCCTCACCACCAGCAATTCCTTCACTAGACTCTGAACCTTTTGGTAAGGAAGCTTCACTGTAATTTAGGACATAAGAGTGTTTGTAAGGTACAGGTTTGAGGAATAACCCAGATTACTTCAGTGTCTTCTTCCTGCTCATACCGATTTGCATTTGCTCTTGGTTTTACATATATGCAGTCAAATTTCTCAGGCAATACATAATCAAATATATACTACATAAGCCATTGTAAAAACATAGCCATCCCTTCTAAGAACATAGTTTCTCAGTTGTCATAAAAATCATTTGTCCCTTTCTGTCTTCACCCAGGCAAAAGCGAAAATATATTCATGAAATCTTATGCCTAAAGTAGTAGCACTGAGTTCTGGAAAATTTTGTTCCACTTGTTTCAAGAGAAGAGGCCTCATGAAAGGCTCTTTGAAACTCCAGAGTTTCATCAGTTGCTGTGACACCCAGGGGTGGCCAGTCTCATCAAAATATATTAAAAACGTAATGAAGAAACTAAATTTAAATCACCATATTGCATACTATTGGACTGTTAGTGACCTGTTCTGAGTGGATGCTGCCCAGGTATGCCAGTGATGCTTCAAGATATTATAAGCAAGGATGGCCTCTCAGAGTACATCACAGATGGCTGTGTGGATTGGGAATAGAGTCTATCAACATTTTACGATATTTTCACATTTTTAGTAAAAGGTGCGAGGTAATCCAGCAAATCACTGAGCAGTAGGCATGCTGTAGACAGTAAAACACTTAATTCTCCAGGGATGGCCAGACTGAAAAGAGTGTGTGCCACAAGAGTTTACTACCTACTGAGAAATGAGCTGAGTGTGCAAAATGGCATTTTGTTTACAGGAGACCAAAAAATAATCCTGGTAGATTTAAAAGTTAACACACAACAGTGATTCATGCTTCAAACCCAGGAGAAGAGACATGGGCAAATACAGCTAGGAGTCGTGTTTCTTGAAAAAGAGAAGAGATCAAGCTCAGTGTAACAAATGAAGTATAAAAAAGTACAGTAATAAAAAATAAAATAGGACAGTGAAGTTTCCTGCAACTAACTTCCACTGGCAGATAAAATTTTGCCACTGTACATTTGTAGTATTTTATCAGTGAAGGAGAGCTTTCTGGAAGTCATAAGAACTGGGACCTGGAGACTGAAGACACATCTTGCAGGTGGCATGCATGGTCAGACAATATGTTACAAATTCCAGTGAGAACTGGAATCAAAACTTCCTCAAATGTCTACTCACAAAGCAGTCATTAAGCAAAACCATTAAAAGAAACAGTAAAGAAATCAACCATGTAGGCAAGACAATCTGGAAGACATTCCTGCCTGGCATGTCAGACCATTATTATATACTATCCTAGTTATTACACAACTCTTGTGGCCCATACAAGAGCTGGCAGGTTGAAGAAATAGCCTTCACCCTTCCAACAAAAAGAACAATTCCTTAAATTTGTGAAGGAAGTGCAGCAGAGTGCAGCAACTCAGAGAGTCAAATGAGTAAGCAGTGAGTTTTCAAATTTAGGTGACAGTATGCTACATCAAATGACTAGTTCTGGACTGAACCAGCAAAGAACCTTATACAGTAGTGGTAAGAGAAAACACTTAAAGCTGCCATAATCGTGAATTATACATTAGGATGATGAAGGAGATGGCGTTATAATAATGCCATCTTGACAACAGGACTGACAAGTCCTTTTAAGATTAAAAATTGGAAAGATCAGTGACTACCAACTAATATGTCAATGTCAGACTCATATTATACTTCAGGAAGAAATTTATAACTGTAAATACACAGATAAATATGACTGTAGAAAGCAAGACCTGTTGTGAAGTAGATTATCCTTTTCTTTTATACTAGTTTCCACCTTGGATGTAAGACACATTACTGCTGAAACTGATGTATGTATTGCTGTGGAAATCCTCATTTTGGCTAAACCACCATTTTAAAATAAACTAAGGCATTGCTGTTGCATATTGTTTAGCTTGTGTCCCAGGTAAATCCTTTTTGGATTGTCACCTGTTCTGCGCGCTCACAGTAATCCAGCAGCTGAGCTTGTGCTCTGGTATTCATACATAGAGTTTTCCTCAGGGTTATAGTTTAATTTCTAAGATACCTTCATTTTCCATGTTTAATTAAGTTGTTCTTGCAATCATTAAGATTCATGCTAAAAAAAAAAGAAAAAAAAAAGAAGAGAGAAATTAAAAAAAAAAGCCAGACAGCACTAATCGTGAGTTAAAGGAGGTGGAAGCTTTTATACTGTCACCATGAATAATAGAAATCCAGAGTGATTGCACATTGCACAAATGTTCTTCCACTAGATTTTCTAAACTGCAACCATATGCTTGCAATGCAAAAATATCACAGGGAGTACTGTCCTACTTATTACAGCAAAACCAGTGGGTTTTAGCTCTTCTCAGTTAGGCAGCAATGTAATGTAGTTAAATCAGCAAAGCATTCCCCAGAATATAAAATCCTTGTAAAATTAAATAGTTACATTGTTCTCTGACGCCTCTGATGTATATTCTCCCTAGTAACAGGGACCCAGAGAGGTTCCCATGGAGAATAGTGCGGTACAGAGATAATCTGAAGTAACAGAAGAATGTGAAAATAGGCTTTCTCTTTGCTTGTTTTTAAGTGATGAAGAAAGAAATAATGAGCATGGAATGATTGCATGATTTAAAATACATAAAATTACGAAAGCATTGTGTGCAGAGCAAGTCAGAAGATTATCTGAGGATGGTACAGTGACAGCTGTTTCTGCTTTATTATACAGCAGAAGTAAACCTGTTGGCTTGTGAAATGCCCCTTTTGTATTTCTAGCACTAACTATCAGCAGTTACAGTATGATACTGGAACATATGGCGATGTAATTGAAGGTGTGGCAAGAAATCAGAGTTAGGCACTTAGGGCCATATGTTCCCATCTACTAAGTAGAGTGGAGGGAAGCAGATGGGCACAAGTTAAAGTGAGGAACAAAGGGCTGGCATAGTCCACCCAAAAGGCAAAGACAGCAAAGTCACACTTTGGTGTGTGTCAAAGTGGTGAGCCTTTAGGAAAGAGCTGGGCTCAATGTGTTGCCTCACAACTAACTCAAATTTCAAGGTGTGTCAGCTCTGAACAAGAGTGCTAGGTGAATGAGAATGGGTAGCTGCTGCACCACAGTGTGTTGCCAGAGACTATTCTCATAGACCAGCACTGAGTGGTCTATAGAAGCCAGGGAGCATGCTAATGAGACATCAAGTGGCCAGGAAAGCTGCGTTCGATGGCTATTGGCCACAAGTCCCTCTCCCCGCACCCCTCATATCAGGTTGCTATGAAGTATATTTTCCAACAATTCTTCAGATTTTTGGTTTCTGCTCATTTATTCTCCTTCCATCCTCTTGTCTCAGAAGATATTGCATCATTGTTTATCCCCAACCATTTTCAGGATGGTTTTGGCAGCATTTGGACATGGACGTAAAGCACAGCCTGTTCCGCTTAATGATTTTCTTCCCTCTTCACTATCCTTCTTATTTCTAAAAAGGACATAAAGCCTACTTTTAAGTAATAATGGCAGAAGTTTCCACCAAACTTACCTTAAAGTTTTGACTATAAACATTGGTAAGAGATGTGGGAAAGTTAAGTCATCATTACTATATGCTTTGATTTCAGAATGTTATTAGAGGAGAAGTTAAAGACAGAAGAAATTAAAGAAATTAAATGTGAAATCTGTTAGTGTTTTCTTACATGTAAGAAAGTATTCTTACAGATTCTTGCAGTCTTTTACCCTTCCTCCAAGAATAGTCTTTATTTCAAAGTACTCAATATGTGAGCAGTAAGTCAATTTTTAGTCAGCAATTGATTTTAGATCGCTATCTCTATCCAGTATGACTTAGTGTCTGTGCCTTCAGAAAATCAATAGCACAATAACTACCTTCAGTATATGATTCACTATCATATATCCTATGTATAGAATCCTATACTAAGTATTCGTTATTTTGATTAACACTGAAAACAGTATGCTGATTTTTTTCTGTAAAGAGAAATAACCTGTTTTCTGTGGGGCAAACAAAAGGAATGCTTTTCTTATTTCACTGAAGAAAATAAAATAAGAACATGATTTCAGTGCTAAAATCTGGATTTCGACATTACCCTGAATCATACAGCTACAGAAACCTTTGCCATTAACCAACCCTGCAATTAAGAAGTTAGGTAGCAATAAGAAATTTAAGATTGCACAGGCCAGTGAAAAAAATGGAACTGTAAATTCATGTATACCACTGTTGAGTGGTTTGTTTTTTTCATGTTTAAGTAATATCTTCTTCCACTTAACGTTAGACACGAACAACAGTGAGCCTGTTATGCTACAGCAGGGGGCAGCATGGTATGCAGTTTTCCACTCGATAGCCAGTCTTAAGCTATTAACAATATGATTTGCTAATTAGCACCAAGCTTTGCTGCTTACAGACTGTTGTGTAAACTCCATTCCTATCAAAACAGGCACAGAAGCTCAAGTTCCGTGGACAATCTGCAGGACTTGGCATAGATACAAGACATCAGGAAAGTATCAAAGAGGAAAAGAATAAAATCATTATTCACAAAGATTACAGTATGTAGCGTAGGTTAAGACCTCATTTTTTAATCAGTCCTCAGCCATTGATGCAGAAGCACTTAAGATAATAAACATCAGATTACTACTAGTCTCCTTGATGTGCTGCAGACATGAGGCTGACACAGTGATAAAATGACACCATTCTCTGCTAGCAAAGCAGTTCGTGTCTTTATCTTGTACAGTTTCCAGCCCAAATGCTCATGCTGAAATCAATTTTGCTAAATTCCGTTACATCGTTAAGGCATTGAGTCTGAAGACATGTTGTTGTACTAGATATTGCTGGCAATTGGGAAGATTTATCTTTAGTATTGGTCCCCCAAAGGTCAAAAGTAAGCATAATTATCCCAAAAGCCTTTTGTTTATAGGTGTGCCTGTAGGATCAATACAATTGTTGTGAAGGTGTGCTGGGAATCAGGAGGGCGCTTGCAGTATTCTGCATAATTGATTCTACAGTTGATTTAATGATCCTTACTTCTTGTTTTTTTCAACTCAGTGCCATGATTGAGAAGATTCCAGTTAATGTTCAAGAATCTGTTTCACTACATAATTTCCCTGCCATGCTAAATAGACTGTTCTGTCCTTATTACAGTATAAATTAAGGAAAGCAGAAGGAAAATTGATTATTAATTTCCTTTTTAAAGCAGCAGGGCAGAATTAATGATATTATAGCTTTCTGATGAGGAAGGGTAGTTTCTTAAACCAAACAGAAAAATAGCTCTAACTGCTAATCAATTACACCTGGATTAGAAGATATTACTAGCAATTAATGGTCATGTAGCATTGAAATCAATGAGGCTTGTCAAAAGAAATAATGAGGCCCATAGCATTGCCACTGTTTAGCTACTGTAACCTCAAATTATTGGATGGGAATAGAAAATCCCTTACTGAAAATGAGGAAGGCTAAATGCATGCTGATAAACATTAGAATGTTCATAAGACAGAATCTCCCAACATTCCTCAGCTCTAAAGATTAATTAAGAATGGGCTGTGTAATCTTCATATTGCAAGAGGCAGAGAAAAAATATACATTTTCCTTATGGTTAATTAATTGCATTGAAAGTGGGTCACCTTATCATTTTGCATGATGTGAAATATGCATATTTTTAAGGTTTCAACACTAAACCAGGTGATACTCAGCAATTTTGCTTTGAGAGTCTGACTTTGTTTGAACCTGAAACTCAAAGCAAAAATTGAGGAGGAGGGTACAAATCTACATGTATAAAACTGAATAAAATATTTGACCAGAACCTAGAAAACCAAATGTTAAGTTTTGCTGAGATCTAGTAACAGAAAAAAAGCATAAAGTTAAGCAGTTATGTTTTTGCTAAGACATCTCAAAACCAACTTAATTTTACGAGGGTAGACCATCTACTGTTATTTATTTCAGTGATGACCACCTTTGAAAACATGTCATCTTGTACAGTAATTACTTATCTAAATATGGATTTCCTCCTTAGCTAGTGTAATTAGGTTTGCAAATGTTGTCTGTTTTCTTTTCTGAAAATGAGTGCTGTTAGGGAAGATTTAATTCACAATACTCAAGAAACAAAAATATAGATCCAGCTTGTGGAAAATCACAAAGTATTTGCAGGGGTGAAGGAGTATGGATTTGCATGCACTAGCCTTGACAGTCCTATAGAGAAGTAATTCAAAACTGCTAAATTACATATAATTCCATCCCTTGGTACAGTATTTTCAGAAGTTGTCTTTCAGTGTACTTAATGGTCCTTAAATACATCTAACATCAAATCTGGAAGACACACTTACTGTGTAGCCTGGTGCATGGAACTTTGAGTCTCATGAAGAAAATTTGTTTGGGAAAGTCCAAAAGAAGAACCAAGGCATGGTCTGCATGCAACGTGGTTTATTCAACTCTACCCACAGCTCCCTGATCATATGACAAAAGACTCTGGCAGAGCTAGAGGTTTAAATATAGAGTTAGGAATAATTTACAAAAAAAAAGGTCAAGGAAATGGCACACTGAGAGTTATAAATGCTCTGGATGAAAGCCACAAACAGAGCAAGGTAGGAATTTGCAGCCTTAGTATATGAGAGGCTGAACACAAAATTATAGTACTTTGGCCTGGTACTTAGTTATTCGCCAATAGATGGTATCCATTTCATAGTCTGGGTGCATGAAATAGCATGGCATACAAAAGCTGGCATACAAAAAGTTGAAGAAATGATAATCTATGATAAACTAGTGTGACTAAATCTTCCTGTGAAAGTATGCAAACTTTTCACGTTCCGTGGTTATAATGCCTAACACGTAAAATATTTTTCATTGTTTATCCATATACTTATAGAACATGCAGTCCAAGATTTATTTAAAATTAAGTGCATTTTTAAAACCTGATTAAAAAGAGAATGTGTGATATGGTGTTACATTTTGTTACACAGTGAGGAAAGGATAAATTTGCTTTATTATTTCTCTGAGTGACATTTCCTTTGGTCTTACACAGCCACCAATAAATTGCACTGGTCTTATTTTTCCAAAAGCTGAAAGAAACTAAAATACTGAGATCTCAGAAAGTGCAAGTGTAAACTCTGACCTTGGTATGGTGACACCACCAGAGAAGCCAGGTATGTGTGTGTGACCAGGAGTAACTGGACTGTCGTGTATGCATCAACACTAAGAAGCTCTTTTGAAATTGCCCTAAAATCAAAGAAACTGTAAATCACACAGTTACTGAATTCATAGTTAGATTAGTTCCATCTCTTCTCCCTTTACTAACAAAAATTACAGTTCTCAGTACACTTTTAGTAAACGTTTTTTTGACTTGAAATAATTATTGGGGGTGGCGAGGTGGTGGGTAGGATGTCTCTGTACATCTGTTACCAAAGAAAATTTTTCTCCTGTAGCTATTGCATTTTATTCACCTTCCTAATTCTGTGCGTATGAATGGATACACAGATCTCATCTGGAAGTCTCTATTTCTGAAAGCAGAATGGGTCTGACCATAGTAAAGACACCCTGACAATCTCCACTCGGTCCATGGTAGGAAAAAGAAGAAAAGAGTGACCTTTGCTAATTCAGTCACTCAAGGCTAGTTTTTGAGTCTGATTTTTCTCCTCTTCAGCAATCCCAATAACCCAGATTTCAGGTTTGCAAGGCTCAGGTTTAACCAAAGGTCAGTTAAAACCTTCAAGCATCAATAAACACTGTAAACTTGGCTTTTAGCTCAACTTTCTTTCTTTGTGAATTGCTGTGTCTTAAATCTTTAAAAATTACTTCTATTTGTTCATTAAGTGAAAATTTTCCTTGCATTTTCTGGTAGTGTAGAAACCAGATGACTTATCTCTGACAGTCTTACCTACTAGAATAATACTCTCTTGTTTGGGGGACAAAATTACTGCTCCTGCCCCTCTGTATGCTCCATGTTCATTCCCTGTACTGGACAAATCCTTTTCCTCTAAATATTTGCAAAATGAAAGAAGGCTTTTTAAAGTGACTTAAAATGCATAAATTAATGAGTTATTTATCAGAGGGAACATTGTGGCAGATCTTAAAGGCAGTGCAAATTTCACTTCTTTCACAACTGCAGGACTATTTTTAAGTTTTCCCTTACAAAATATAGTGGAAATACATTTATAAGATACAAAAGAAATTATCCAGCATTTCACTTTTGCCAGGCAACAGAGATACAGTGTAATATGTTGTTTTCTTTGGCCTTTCTCATTATCTTTATTCATCCTTTCGCATCCGTGTAGTATTTTCCCAGAGGTTTTCTAAGACACCTTGCAGGGGCTCCAGCTAATGTTACAGACAGAATTTTAAGGGGTTTATTCTTAAATTTTTTAAACTTTCTTTCTTTTTTGTCCTGTATATAGCTTCAAACAAAGACACATGTTCACTGTCTAACACCATGTCTTTGTAAAAGTTTAATCCAAGATTTGTATGTAAAATTCCTAAAGGAGGCCAGTGTGACCAGGTAAATGCTACACAGGTGCAGGTTGAAGCATCCAGTGCATTGTAATAGACCTAGGAAGTGGCAACGCACAGTACAAAAATATGTAATGAGTTGTCTAGAACAGCAGTCCCAGGTTGCAAAATATTTTATATTTACATGTAGGAATAGACATACATATGCCATTTCAATTGGTTTCCAATCTTCTTCTCAATATTTTTGTGCTTCAGAATAGCTCAAGAATAAACAAAAAATTTGCCACAGCTCGGTCTTCCTTTTAGTTTGAGGAGTCCCTTATCTTCATCTCTGCTTTTTTTTTTTTCCAGTCATTGTTAGAAAAAAAAGCTAGCAGGGTACCTTTTCTTTTTTTTTTTTTTCCCCACTTTTGTTCTTTTTTTCTGTTTTTCTTTTCCCCCTTTTTTTTCTTTCAATATTGCATAGTTGATCTCTGTCATTTTATGTCCATATGCACCTGTGGTGCATTTATTGATATTTTGAGCACAAACAAAATGTTGGCAAAGTCGTCACTTATTCACAGTTTTTAGTCCAGAACTTGTCATATGAGGCTGTGTCCTATGCTACACTCTAACTGTGAGACAGCTCTGAGGTTGTTTCAGTGTGCTTTGGTTTGTTACAAACCTGTCTAGTTACACAGTCAATTTGGCAGTTGTGTTCGACCACACAGGTAGGAAAAGGGATGTACACAATGAACAAATCTTTATGCACAGATTGAGGTGCATATCTTAAATTCCCAGTATGGTGTTCTCCAAAGTTATTGATAACATCCTTAATTACCTCTCCACTAACTGTAAGCCGGATGTGCAGCAGACAAAATTCATCTCACTCAACACAGTGTGAAAAAAATACTGTTAAATAAGGCATCTATAAGAAATAATAGACTACTGTGACAATAAAAGCATTGGCAAAATCATCTTCTTTCTTATCTGATGTGTATCATGTCACAACTTCTCCCTGAGCTGATTCTTTCTTCGAAGGAAAAGTTATGATTGAATTCATTGAGACAAGCAAACTGGCTTTTATTTTGATGCTGAAGACATTAGAAAGTTGTTATTCAAAGGAATATACAACATTAGTCAAGTGCAAGTGTTACATACACCAACGTGGGCAACCAAAACATTGCAGATATTAAAGGGCAAAAAATGTAATCATATTGGAAACATCAGTTTCCATACAGTGGCACTGAGAAGGAACTTTGCTGTATTCTTTGCAAAATACTTCTGTGGTCAATTTCAATTTTGCCAGAATTTTGAATGTCAATTGGTGAAATTAATCTCCTTTTATGTTTGTTCATCCTGTTTGTTTGCTTTCCTTTTGCCAATATATACAGGCAACCAGTGATGTCCTCAGATTTTTTTCTGATCTGTTATATTTTGTAACCTCCCTTCTTCCCCTTTAGATCTGTAACACTATATAGTTTTCAGAATGTCACTTTTCAGAGGCTAGGAAACTTGGAAAGTTTCTACAGTGGAGAAACACCAAAGAAAAGTACAGAAAGGATTAATGGGAGTGAAACATAGCAATCAACTTAGGTTTGATTCTGCCAGATTGTTAGCAAAAACAAAGGAGTAGAAAAGGAAAAAGGGAAACAAAAACGGAATTTTTAAAAGTAACTGTTTCATGAATTCAAATAATAAAAAAAGGACATTAAAATAAAGAAAAAATGTCAACATTTCAAATGATTGTTTTTAACAGGAGAGAAATCTTGTGACTTGTTGAATAGCTCTCCCAGTTGGCAGGTCAGCTTCACTATCTGTCAGGTGTATAAGCAGTGAAATACTACATATACCATTCTGCCTCCTCTCAAAGCATATAGGCATTGCCAAGATAAATCTAACTGACCTTGCTTCCATCGTAGTCCAGTACTAGATTAAAATGACACTTGTTGTCGTATTATCAGTAGCACTAAAGAGTACGTTCATTTAGTCTAATATTTTACATAAAAATCTCAAGTAATCCCTGCACTGATTCTAACAATTTTTGTTTGAATAAGATCTCTTTCAGAGAAACACCCCTTCAAAAAGTTCAAAAAGTGGTGATCCTGCCCTTTCATGGTGAGCTATTCTATCAGCTAATTATTCTCACTGTAAAAATTTGCACTTTATTTCCACTTTGCATTGGTCAAGATTCTGCTTGTTCAACTTGTTGTTATGCCTTTGTCTTCTAGATTAAACGTTGTGTAGGCTCTTTGTTGTGTGTATACTTGATGTGGACTCCTGAGGGTGGTATTCACAGCCTCACTGAAATCTCCCTGCCTTGTGATCTATGCTTTCCAACTAAACAAAGTCAAATTGATATTAAAATAAGGGGAAGAGGGAGAAAGAAGAACAGAATGTAAATGAGACAATTTTGTTAATTTCATATGTAGGTATTCTTTTTCTCTATTCAGTCGTCTCCCTCCCAGAAAGCCCATTAATACTTTTTCTTATGTTCTTATTCCTTCCTATAGACCAAGAATAGCCAATCTCCTTTTAGTATCATCTTAATACTAAAAATTTAAAGAACTAGAAATTTATTGCCTGTCAGTGTAAGTGATGGTGTGTTCTAGTCACAAGCAAAGGAGGTTATAGGCAAAAAAGTATTTGGGTAACAAAATAACAGAATGGCAGGCTTGTGTCGTGTTTTTCAAAACTTTTGGCCCAGGCTTTTCTCACTAAGAACCATGCATATTAGATCTCTGTATGTCAGTCACTGTCAGAAATGATGACAGATGAAAGGAAATCAGAAACCAATAACGTAAAATGAATAAACTTTATTACCTTGTTTTCAGAGAATACTGTTTAATAGCAATAGAGCATTATGGTGAAATTTCCAGCATTGCACCATCCATGACACAAGTGTTCTTACAAAAATCCAGAAATACCTGATGCTGCTAGGATTTCATACTGCCACTCCAAAAATGGATTTATTTCTGCTTGGTGGTACATGGTGACAGGTGGTAGATAACTGTAAGAAACCAATAAATTCAATTGAAAACTTTTTGGTAGATATGTGAAATTTTGCTATTTAATGACTGGTCAAGATGTTTATCAACAATGTAGTGCAATGGCTATGTGTCACTGGCACAACACAATTTGCACAGAGATATCCAGTGAGATAGCACAGGCACTAAAAATGACATAACTACCTAAGTGTGTCACTCTTCTTGTGCTAAGAAAACCTGCTTCTTCATTCTATACTGTACACATGCACTCTGTGCTCCCAAAGCCTCAGGCCAAGTGGCTGCCTTAATGCATTTTAAATGAGAAAGCCACACTTCTTTTATTGAATATCTCACAACTTGCTAACTAGGCCTGTACCACTGAGACAGTGAAACTGGGTAAGACTGTGCGTAAACGTGTATCCCACCATAAAAAAACATTGGATTTTTGAGAACGAACCTCTTATTTGAAATACTGTATTAGAGTTGATTTTTTTTCCCTCTGGCATGTCAAACAAATATTTCAAGGAACTTAAACAGGGCTAAACCTGAAGAACTGATTTAAATCTTCAATCAATGAATCAATAGGGAATAATACTTGTGAGTAGTGTAAACCATTTTTTTCTCAGTCCAAAAAACCTTGGAAGACTGTTTCTATGCAATGTATCTGACATCATTGCGCAGTAGTTCAAAGACAGCAGTGAAATTATTGAAAGTAAAAATTTCTTTTTACCTTACATGAGAGCAACTAGAATCATCTACCACTGAGGAGTTTTGTTTGGGAACTCTTTCTTATTCCAAGGGACTCCAAATTTGCATCATTAGTATCACCTGAGCTTATTTAACCAATGCAACTACATATTGAACCTTCAAGCCACCTCCTGAGAACAGTGAAAAATGTTTCCTTCAGGTTTCTAAGGAGATGATAAAACATATGAGATCCTCTGAGGATTCTTAGTAATTTTCCTTACTTTTCCTGAGGAACTAACACGTCTTTGGAGAGATTGTTTCCCCCTAGGAAACTTTGTCCTACTTCTTGTACATAATATAACGAACTGAATGTTTTCACAAAGAGCTAGCCTTAAAAAAAAAAAAAAAATTATGACACTGAGATGCTTTTGTGTACTGCAGCTCAATTCTTTATGCTAACGTGTGAATGAAATTAAAGTAAGAACACTATAATCTTCATCATTTTGTAAACTGCATCATTTCTATAACATCTGTAGGAAATGAATCAACTTGCAGTGATTTAAGTCAATGACATCAGCTAAAATGTTACTAAATGTTGGGACCTACAAAAATAAATATCTTCTAAATAATAAAGTCATCTGTGAAGACTAAGTTGATTGCAGTACAGACACTGCTGAATATTCATACAATGATTCTGGCAATATCCACGGCTTAAATGTTGTTATGAGTATTTTCTGATATAATTCCTGCATACATGCTGTTTATACTGCAGTCTATTAATACATTATTAATTCTGTTTATTTCTGAAGGTTAGTTTAGACACAATAAAATAATGACTCCTTTCTGACTATCTTTAAGTGCGCTTACAGATATGCCTTCCTGTCAGTGTTGTGATTTGTTAGCTCGCGCTGATAATACCACAACCTAAGGAGTCAACATGAAATTTAATTAAGCTGGTTTTTATGGGAGTGTATGTGAGAAGATAAATGGTTCATGATAAATGAACTCTCAGGACACAAATTGGAGCATTTATTGATTCACTGGCCATTTATCTTGGAATTTATTCCCTAGCAAAAAGAATATTGCTATACACTTAAATAAAGGTTTTGAATATTATACTAACCTTTCACCAGGCAGTAATAAGTGCTTAACCAAACTCATTCGGCTTCACTTCTCATTCATTAAGTTGTCATCATCAACATTATCATCCTTTTCCATAACAGAGGCTCAGCAAATTATAATGGGTTTATCTGGAATATAAAGTCATGAGCTCCAACTTTTCCACATTTGTTATATCTTCATGGTGTCTAATAAAAACCATACAAATCTTATATTGATTCAGGTATTTGTATCAAAATATACTTTAAATGAGGACCCCATTTCAATCAGAAAAGCCATTGGGATTTTTGGAGTATTGGTCAGAGCATATTATGTGATATCAGATTCAGTTTTAATATTTAATGCATAAGCTATTTAAATGTTTGTTCTGCATATAGGTTCTCACACATATATACACAGCTAATACCCAGCATTTATGCTTATAAAATAGTCGAGACATAAGGGATTGGGTTTTTTGCCTTTAGCTAGTCTAGATGTATTTAATTATAAGGTTTCTATTCACTTGGGTTTTGTAAACCATTTAGGCAGAAAAAGCAGAATAGTCACAGTAAGGATTCCATTTAGAGTGTGTCTTAATTGAGGATAACATTTCTTTTTTTTTTCTTTCTTTCTTCTTTTTTAAACTCCTCCCCCCCAGGCTCTTTCTAGAGTTATAAACTAAATTGCCTGACAGAGATTCTATTTTAAAAAAGGAAAGAAAGCCACAGAAATATTTAGCACTGGGTAGTATCTCAGCTTTAAGCAGTGCATCCATTAGCCTGTATTCACATGGGACACGCATGTGAAGATCAGATATGTTTGAGACAACTGGGAAAAAATAGTTGGCTCTTAGAAAATGCTGAAACTGGGGGGAAAGGATGCCATTATACATGTGGTTCCTGGAATAGTAGTCAGTAACCAAGCTGTTTCCATGGCACAGGTTGAGCTGGTGAGTGTTGCTCATATTTGTTCACTGATAGCCACATTTAGACACTAGTTTTAGTTGTTCAGTGAAGGATTTTCAAGAATGCCCTCTATAGTCTTGTATGGTGTAGCAGAAGCTAATGAGAGTGATGGAAAACAAGAGTGTATTGGCTTCTTTGGAAATTTGAGGGCTATAAGGATAAGCAGAAGGAGGCACGATGGGTCTCTAATAGACCCTCTGAAATGGAACAATACGCGGTACTCCTAATGGCCCCAGAACAACTGTCATTAACAGCAGAGGAAGACAAAGTCATCTGAGAGACATTAAAGGCTCAAAGCTTCCCTGAAGAATTTTATGCAAGTGAAAAACTCTGCCTTAAACAGGGTAATGTTTCCTCTAGAAAAGTTTTCTTCATTACTCTCTGTACTGGTAACTTACAATTGCTTTGACCTGAAACAAGTCTTCATTCCCTGGAGGGCTGGCCTAGGATCTTGTTCCAGAGCAGCAGAGAATATAAAAATCAGCTGTGCTACACAGCTGCTTATGCTCTTATGCTCTGTACACTACAGACAGAAACAAAAGTGGTTCAGGCACTTATACAGCTTTTATATTGGCTATTCTTGTCCTTAGCCACTATGTTTTGGTCTCTTGTGGAAACAAAATTTAACCATTATGGCTGGTGTTCTATCATTATCTTAAGATGTGATTCTGGGACCATAAGTGCAAATTCTGTGCTCAATTTGAGCCAATGGCTGATCTAGCCAGCAATGTCTGTTTGGGCTAAGAAGCCTAAGGTGCATAGATTTGATAATTTCTTCATTGTTGTTCATTACAGAAAGTAACGTGCCTTAATGACTTTGTTCTGAAGGACTTCTTCGCTCTTTTCCTACTTCTTTTTTTAGGACTTCTTTTAAAACTTTTGCTTCCAGTAGTAGAACATTATTGTGAACTGAGAGATACAATACATTTTATTGAGGATGAATTTAAGAGAAATTAAGATTTAAAAAAATGATGACATTTTTCTAGAAATGTTATGTAGGTCCCCCCTGTCACACTCGTAAGGACTTTAAAGCACACCTAGGAAGTTAGAATTAAAGATGTGGACAACCACATGCATAAATCATTCATTTAAACAGGTGTTCATGTTTCAGCACATTCATTCATTCAACTAGGGAACGGTCCCTTGGTTTCTATCCCCCATTCCTTCAAGATAACATTTAATGGCAGAACCTTGGTCTTACTGGTTCAGTGAAAATGTAATTCATTGAAAAGAAAACAGCTTCATCTAACTGGTATTGATGAATGCCTGTGCCACAGTGATATAAAAATGGTGATTAGAGCATGCTAGTGGGAAACTGAAGGATAGACCTTGCAGATAGAACTTTTTCTGAAAGTTAAAAGTTCATTGATGCATTTTCAGCTTTGCTTTCAAGTAGGTCAGTTGCAATATAGATGCTACCCTGATCAGGCTCTGAGGCATATCAGACAGAGAAATAGTCTATATTGAATGTTGAGGTTGGAGATAACCAAAGTACAGTAGATCTAGAAACTCCCTGAAAATTTTTTGTAACTCACGGAATTTTAATATTGGATATATTAGCATAAAGGGATTATTATGTTAAGAAACAGCAATTTCATAACCTTCAATTGACCAACAGTTTTGAAGATAAACCTGAGACAGTAATTAAGTCCATCTGTACTTTTAATGTGCAGAATCAATAGACATAGATAGTAATAAAGAATTCACACAAAATGAAACTATCAGAAGGGGTATTTTCTTTGTCCAGTCATACGTGTTTAAAAGTAAAACCAAAACAATCCACATTAAAATAAATAAATAAAAAAAAATCCTCATGCAAATCTTTCCTTATAAATGAAATTGCATCTGTAATCTTGCCAGGGCCAGTATGATATAGTTTGTTTATTTGCACCATAACTGTAAAGTGTAACTGGTTGAATTAATTTCTGTAACTGATTTGAAGTACTAGATATATTTTGTGTTCTAATGTATGTATAATTTACTTATTTTTACCAGTAAAAGGCTTTGCATATTTTTTGAATAACAGAATGTACTTTTCAGAGTAGGTGCCAGATGAATAAAATGAAGAGATAAAAGTTAATATATATTCCTAAAATATGTAATTAATCAATAACTTTTCTTAATAACAAAAAATACATCTTGAGAAGTTAGCAAGGTATAGAAGCAAAACTTAATGAAATGCTGAGACTAAAACATAAAAAAACCCAACAAAATAACAATAGCAAAAGAAATGAACAAACAAAATAATCTAGTGAGATAAAGTCTTTACTTAATTCTTTAATTAAAGTCCTGACTCTTTAAGATCTTTCCACTGAAATTCCTCAAGGATTCTGAGAGCTTTTTGCTGAATTAAACAGCACTATACTTACAAAATGCCATAAAAGCTCAGGAAAAATATGATTTAGAACAGTACATACTGGAATTCTGCATTTTTTAGAGAGACAAGAAAATCAGAGTAGTTAAAAAGGTCATGTTTCAGAGGTAGAATACCTCAGAAACATTTAGTGATCTGTTTATTCAGAACGGTACCTGAGCCTATACATTTCTTTGTGATATGGTGAGGATTATTACCTCAGTGTTTTCTGTAGTACCTCCCTTCTCTACAAATTAATTTCAAGGAAGGATGCCCTGAGATGCACAGCCAAGTTTCGTGTGCTGCTACAATATTCTGGCATGCATTAACAGCAGTTTTTTGCCTTTGCTCTTTGACTAAAGATAAAGATCAAAGTATAATTTCAACCGAATTTTTTTTTTTTTTGTTAAGTAAAGTACTGTTGGCCACGTAATTGTAGATGTCATTCTCTCTACATATATTTTGTGGAGACTACTGTTATACCTTCCCTTCTCTCTCTTAGGAAGAAAATGAAAGATTGTGGAGATAAGCATAAGATAAAGTGACTCTTTCAGCTATCTCTATATAGATCTTACTTTCTTGACACTTGGAAAGAAGTTAGTTAATATTACATTAGGTTTTTTTCATCAGATATAGTTTTCAACCATTTCACCTCACAATCCAGCTTCTATTTACTTTGCTAGCCTTGTCATGGTGTGGGTAGCAGCACTACACCTCAGTGAAACTGCACAATCAACAAAAATTCTACTATTTACAAGACACAGGCACAGTCACATGAAGAAGGGAGAATGACGTTGTAATAAAAAAGCCAGTTAGCACAAAACCTGTCACTCAGGTTAATGGTCTGTTACAGAGCAGTTGGTCACTCTCCCATCATTTCAAAGTAGACATGTACTGTGAGAACTAGAAGCATAATATGCAGTTGCCAAAAAACAAAACTACTAGTAGAGGGAGGGACTGTAGCTTTTAAAATCTGAAGAACTATCTCTGACTACAGCATTAGACACATCTAAAAGAGACATTTTTTACATGAGACGAGTTAGGCTGATCAGGCGTAAAGTATCCACAAGCCACATCCTCTGAGTGAAGAGGAGTAAGAAGGAAATCACATGCTAATTATCTTTATGAAAACAGATAAATGAGTTGAAGAAGCTAAAAAGAAAAGCCAGTTTAATTGCCTGAAAGCGAAAGACTTAAGTTTCTTTATCTTTATATATAAACATGTGTTTAATAATAAATAGTGTTGCACTAGTTCCTGTTTTACTGACTTGACTTTTCTGGACTACAGTCTTCTAAGCAACTGAAGTGTCACACTATGTCTTTTCAGTCCATAGAACACATTCCAGCCATACAATCAACACTAGCTACCAGCTTTCATGCTCTTTAGCTTTTTAAATTTACTGCAGATTTATACCAGCTCCTTGAGAGAAAGTAAGGTACTATGCATGAGACTGCAGTAGGACCGATCACTTCTGACCTAATCTAATTGTAATAAATACTTTTGTGCAAGAACAATATCCAGTGGCCATAATCTGTATCAGGGCCCCATGATGTGAGGCACTTTGAAAACAGAAGAGGAGTGCAGCCTTTCTCCAAAAATCTTACAATGTGGTTTCAGACAAGACATGACAAATGATTGTAACTGAAAAAAAAACCAAAACACCAGCAAATAAACAAACAAAACCCAAACCAAACAAAGAAACTCCTCTGAAGTCAACAAAACCCAAAGAAGAGGAGAGGGTGAACAAGGATTATAGTGACAAGAAAAGCTGTTGATATCACTTAAGGTTACACTTGCTGGTAATCAGATCCTCAAAAATTACAGAGAAAGAAGAAAACATTAGGCTGTGCTCTAATTCTTCATATCCCCACAATCAAGGCCATAAGAATGAATTAGTGCTCTCCTGTTTCTTTTTGATTTATACTCTTTCACATGAGACTAAGATGTCATAATTAGAATAAGTCATGTATTCAAGCCATAATACTGAAATGCTCTTTCACTTTGACCTTTAGATCGATAGTCTGCCTGAGATTGTTTGGTCCCTGTACTATTTTCCTGTTTACAAGCTGTCTGGGCAATAGACCATGGAAATTAAATGTTTGCCAATCAAAGTATAAAATAGTAGAAGGCCGAAGTTATAAAGCTATATAGAAGGACTAAAAATCATGATGACTTATTATCAAGAAAAGGTGTACAATGGTAACAGAAAATTAAAGCCCTCTAGGTAAAAGTTTGACACAAATGAAAAAAACTGCCAGCCTGGAAAATAATGAATTTAAATATGGAATTCACTGTGTGCATCCTCTACAGATCTCAAATTGTCTTCAGGATTTTCCCTTCTCTTTGCTTTACCATATGTATGTTTAAATTGTCTTGCAAAAAGAACGAAAAAAAAGTAAGGCAGTGAATGGTAGACCAGTTTCAGAATGTTAAAACAGAGAATAAAATACAACGAGAGTTTGCAGAGGTTTTCCTTATGTACCAGGTAAACCATTAACAATGTAGTTTCAAAATTTCAAGATATATTTCCACTGACTGGGCATTTTAACTGCTGCTTAGTGAGTTGGACACAGGCATCAGGTGATCTGTGTAACTTTGGTGGAAATAACGAAAAATAACTCTAAAACCTTAAATGTTAATAAACATACTCTACTGAAACATATTGTAAAGGGTAAGAAATTCTGCATAAGTTATACTTTATCTTTTCATTAAAGAAAAAAGAAAATCTTTGAAATAAGACAACCAACATCATATAATCATGGAGTTGAGACTTAGTGTTGGAAGGGACATTAAAGATAATCTAGTTCCAACCCCTCTGTCATGAGCAGGGACACCTTCTTCTACAACAGGTTGCTCAAAGCCCCATCTAACCTGACCTTGAACATCTCCAGGGATGGGGCCTTCACAAATTCTCTGAGCAACCTGTGCCAGTGTCTCACTACCTTCACAGTAAAGAATTTCATCCTGATATCTAATCTAAATCTACCCTCTTTCAGTTTAAAACCATTACCTCTCATTCTATCAGTATACTGCCCAATAAAGAGTCCTTCCTCAACTCTCCTCTAGACCCCCTTCAGGTACTGGAAGACTGCTATAAAGTCTCCCCAGAGCCTTCTCTTCTCCAGGCTGAACAACACCAACTCTCTCAGCCTGTACTCATAGGAGAAGGTGCTCCAGCCCTCTGATCGTCTTCATGGCTGTCCTCTGGACTTGCTCCAACAAGTTCCATGACCTTCTTATGCTAAGGGCTCCAGACCTGGATGCAGTACTCTAGGTGGGGTCTCACAAGAGCAGAGAAGAGGGATAGAATCACCTCCCTCAACCTCCTGGCCACACTCCTTTTGATGCAGCCTGGGATGTGTTTGGCTTTCTGGGCTGGAAGGGCACATTGATATCTCATGTTGAGCTTCTCATCAACCAACCAACACCCCCAAGCTCTTCTCCTGTGGGGTGTTCTCAATCTATTCTCTGCCCAGCCTGTATTTGTGCTTGGGATTGCCTCGACCCAAATTCATGACCTTGCACTTGGCCTTGTTGAAGTTAATGAAGTTTGCAGGGGCATACCTCTCAATCCTGTCCAGGTCCCTCTGGATGGCATCCCTTTCTTCCAGCATGTAGACTGCAACACACAGCTTGTTGCTGTCAGCAAACTTGCTGAGAGTGTGCTCAATCACACCAACAAAGATGCTAAAGAACCCTAGTGTCAGAACATCTAAAGCACAGAATCATGGACTGCTTGAAGCTGGAAGAGACCTCTGAAGGTCATCGTGTCCAACCCTGCTCAAGCAAGGTTACCTAGAGCCATTTGCCTTGGACTATGTCCAGATGGCTTTTTAATATTTCCAAGGATGGAGACTCCACAACTTCTCTAGGCAACCTGTGCCAGGGCTCAGTCACCCTCACCATAAAAAAAACATTTCCTTATGTTCATATAGACCCTCCTGTGCTTCAGTCTGTGCTCATTGCCTCTTGTCACTGGGCAACACTGCAAACAGCCTGGTTGTGTCTTCCTTGAACCCCCTGCTCCAGATATTTGTACACATTGATGAGATTCCCTCTAAACCACCTCTTGTCCAGCCTAAACAGTCCCTCAGTCTTCCTCACATGTGAGATGGTCCAATCCCTTAATCATCTTAGTGGCCCTGGTCTCCTTCCAGGAGCTTCCTATCTCTTTTGTACTAGGGAGTGCAGAATAGGACACGGAACTCCAGCACTCTTACCAATGCTCAATTAAGGGAAAGGATCATTTCCATTGACCTGTTGGCAATAGTTTATCTGATGCAGCCAAGAATGCTATTGGCTTTTCTTGCCCCAATGCTCAATTAATGGCTTGTGTTCAACATAGGGTCCATCAGGATTCCCAGAGCCTTTTCTGCAAAACTACTTTCCAGCTGGTCAGCCCACAGCATGTACTGGTGGATGGGGTTATTCCTCCTCAGGTGAAAATCTTTGCACATCTCCTTGTTGAACTTCATGAGGTTCCTGACAGCCCATTTCTCTGGCCTATCAAGGTACCTCTGAAAGGCAGCAAAACCCTCTGGCATATCAGTCACTCCTCCCAGTTCTGTATCATCTGCAAACCTGTTAAGGGTACACTCTGACCGATCGTAAAAATCATCAATGAAAATGTTAAATAATATTTGACCTAGTATTGACCTCCGAGATATACCACTAGTTACTGGCCTCATATTAGACTTTATTCCACTGATCAGAGCTCTCTGGGTCATTTAACTAATTTTCAGTTTAGCCCTGTGAACGTATTTCTTTTCTTTGTGATATGGTCGGTCATTACAAATATCTAGATAGCTTTTTAACTGCAAACGTACTGCAGAATGCCTCACTGCAGATGATTTGTGCCACTTCACTTCTTGCACTTCTTTTCTGGGTTTTTTGTGTTTTTTTGTTTGTTTGTTTGTTTTTCTCTGTTAGTTATTTGTATGTAATTCCAAATGGCACACACCAAAATTAAGTGAGTTACAGTGATAAGTTAATAGCCCAAGGGGAAAGGCTACAAAGTATGGGAAGGAAAAGAAAGTTGGGAGACCTAAAACACTAGAGCCATTGAGTATATGGGGGTAAATAATGCTTAATAGCTTTGTAGCTACCTATATTTTATCTACTAACATGGAGCTCAAAACCTGTGGCATACTGTTTCCTGAAATACCTCTCATGAGGTTAGTAGTTTCTCTGACAAAACTGGAGGGTGTGCAAAATTGGTATAACAGTCTCCCCAGTATTTGCCTGCCAGTCTGGAGGAACCACTCAGAAGCACAAAATGTTCATTGAGGAATTATGCCATGATTTTATTTTGAGCTTTTTGACGTGAATATTTGTTCCCTGGCATACATCTCTGGCTTTTCCACATGACATTCCCAAAAACAGTTCAAACTATTGCAAAGTAATGCTTTAGTCTCTGCGAATGCTCACAAAAAATTTGTCCTATACACAAAAAGTGGTGTTACGTGGAAAAGGGTTGAAAATGCTCCTGTTCTGGTGATGGTATCAAATTTTAAATTAACACTGATTTTTTACCTTTTTACTTTTGAAGTAGATTTAAATCATTAATTTTTTTTTTGATTGGTTTGGTTTGGTTTGGTGGTTTTTTTTGGGTTGGGTTTCTTTTTTGTTGTTGTTTTAGTTTTTGGTTTGATTTGGTTTGGTTTTTTGGCTCAGAGAAGCAGTAGCAGACAAGGTATAGTATTACTTAGTAGGAATATTCATAACTGAAAAATCTGTCCCCATATAATCACAGAAAATAATTGTTTTGTGTTCTTTTTTAATTTGTAGATGGCCATAGTTTTACATGAATGCAATATTTAACCTCCATAACCTAGAAAACAATCAATGATGAGTAAAATACTTTTAAACAAAACTCAATTCAATTGAGTTTATGCTCCATAACCTCCCCCAAGGCTTCCTAGATGAAATAAACAATCAGTAAGCAAGAATGCAAATTCAAAATCAGTTTAACTTCCAATGTTAAAACTGAATAAATGCCACTACTAATGGAAAAATATATATAGCGGAAAGAAACGTATTACCAGATGATTTATTTCTGTTCATTTTCTTTTATTTTATGATTAGTAAAAAATTATTACTTTTTTTTTTTTTTTTTTTTTAGAATTTATCCTTTGCTTCCATGTATTCATTCCTTTGGTTTTGTAGACTAGTGTAAACTACGGCTATGTTTTCTATCTTACTAAACTGTTCATCAGTTCTGCAGTTTCATTATACATCAGGCAACTTCTGGGCATAGCAACATAAAACACTAGGATGTGATAATTTGGCTCAGACACAAAACTAAAATCCTAAATCACTGAAGATTAATTTTGGACCACTTCCCAGTGTGACTAGGGGAAACACTATTTTTTGGCAATGTTGGCTGGGAAAATTAATTGGGAATAATTCATAGGGAAGAAATAATCCTTAGGATATAATCCCCTGCTAGATCTCTAGATGACTGTCTTCCTCTTGCCCATCTGTATATTTTATTCTCATTACAGTCATAATTGGAGGAGTTTAAGGGGGTTCCATCCAATTCTGTAGTCAGTGAGCCTGTAAATCTCGTTTTCTTGATGGGATCATTGCAATCAGAAAAATCATCTGCAGCAGACGTGATCAAATACTGTTCTTTCTATAAATTATTGCTTGACTTAATTTGCTTCATCCACATCTGCTTTCTCTGGTTTACCATCATTAATGTTTAGAAAGCTGCATATTCATTTACAGAAGATGGTAGTCTCAGACTTGCCCAGCCTTTTTGATTTAGATTAACTGTGTCTGTCTGTTCATTATAAGAAGGAGGATGTTGATGTCAAAGACAGGGAGAAAACTAGTCCTAAAATATAAGATAATAGACTTCAAGAAAACAAACAGCAAAGCAAGATCCTCCATTATATTACTTAGACTTTACTGATTTACTTGATCAGCAAGTTATCAGAAACAACACACATCCGAAGTGATAACACTTTCTGCACCATCAAGGGGTGATATTTTGCACTCCCAAACTGGAACTCTGTGCAAGGGCGTTTAGCAGCAGGATTACACAAGGGTTAAAGAGACAATGTGGAGGAAGCAGTAACAGGCTGAACCTTCAAACACAAAAGAAACCAAACAGGAGAGAGTGAAGATAGTAGTGTTAAGAGCCCTGTTGTTGTTAACAGCATCACCTTAGGGTTTTTTGGAAAAAAACAAACCTCTCAGACAACAAAAAAGATGGCATATTTGTCCTTAGAGCACCATTAATGATGTCTACCAGGGCAGAAATAAGTACTGCAGGAGAGAAGCACGGTAATCTATTTCACAGGTTTAGCTGTCGTGGTTTTGTTCTTTAGATTATTCATTTCTTATTATTCAGAGAGGTTCTGAGAATAACCCCTTTTGTAAAGAAGACTGGAAAGAGAGTCAGGAAAGTGGCATCTTATTAGTACACTGCTCTCAGAATACTTTTCCTCCGTTAAACTACACAGCAGTGCTGCTGGGATTTAAAGCTCCGTGTCCCATTTTATTTCTAAGGACAAGAAAAGAAGAAATCCATATGAATCTGTGGCTTCTAGGATGCTTTGGAAAATGTAATTACCAGCTTCTTAAATTTTTTTATAGTATTGAGTTAAACAAGGCTAGAAAGATGAGATTACATATTTACTTACATACAATTTGGATAAGATGAAATGCACATCAGTCTAATTATCTACTGTGGGCTCAAAATAAAGCATTATTTTGCTGCCTTCTTGATCTGTCTCCTGTTTCACATGAATCTTTTTACTAGATGTATCCAAACTGATCAGTTTGATTCAAACCCTTTTAAAAATCAACAAAATTTTTGAATTTCGTGCTGTCAGGTTCCTTCATTCTGCATTTACTTACAAAAAGAATCCAAACCAAGAAACCACACAATAACGACAAAATTCCAGAAAACCAATTCTGCTGGGCTTCATTCTTTTTACGTGGTTTATTTCTCTTTTTTCGTTCAGTCCCAGATATAGGGCTTTGTGGCAGGGCAGATTGTAGCTCTGATGGATAGACCTCTAATGTGCCAGAAAGGACACCCATAGAGTTATATTTCACCCCCGGTATTGACTTGGGAGATAACACTAAGCAGGCATATGTACGGGATCAAAAAAATAAAAAGAAATTCTCTGCCTCTGTGTGAGGTCACCTTATGCAGTTAGATCATCCCTTCTTTCCCAAGCACCTGTGGAAAAAATCCACAGGAAAAGCATCAGATTATTTCAAGAGTTAATATTTTCCTCTGGGAGAAGGCTCCTTTTATCCTTTTACTTTCAATTCCATGATCCCACGTACAATATAAGTAAACATGTCTCAAGGTATATGGTTTAGCACATGCAGTAAATTTTTCATTATATGATTATAACTATTTCTGGTTTTGTCACAATCATTTGTTAGCTTTAATCTTGGGTTGAGGTAATGTCTCATATATGTGTCTACAGCTGAAGTCATTACTGAAAAATGAGTACTGTAACAGGCTAAGGAAATACTGTCCCTGTCTCTGGAACATCAGAGAACCAAGTTCCTATGAGAGAAGGTACCTCGGCAGAAAGGAGTTGCAGCAATGTTTGGGACTTCTTACTGAGGCCAGGGGCAATAGTCTTGGCACCTGCAGGTGTGCACTGGTGAAGGGTCTATGCCACTGGTTAGTGGAGCTGTGGGAGGAGGTGAGGAGATCACGTAACATAAGGGATGTTGAAAAGGAGATGGACCAGACCCTCCCCTGTTCCTGCAGCTACGGGAACCTGATCCCCATTGCACCAAGGAGAAGGGGGCAGAGCCTTACCTTGTCAGGCTGGTCATGGAGGTGTTGAGTCTGGTGAAGCCTGGGAGCTTGTTACCTCCGGCACCAGGAGGACAGTTGCTGGTCCACTTGCAGCTCCGCTCTGCAGACCAGGTTCTGAGCCCTGGCAGCAGACAAAGACAGGGAGCTCTGTCCAGTGAAGCCTCTGAGGTGGCTGTGCTGGAGTACTGTGGCAGTGTGGGCAGGACAGGGCAAGGAACAGTGGTGGGAAACTCCCTGCTGCAGGGACAGAGGGACCTCTGGCAGCCCAACCTGTCACCTGGCAAGGCTTGCTGTTTGCCAAGAGCTTGGGTCCTCCATACCATGGACCTATTACTGAGGATGGTAGTACTCTGGCCCTCAAACTATTGTTCTCCTCAGCTGCTCTTCCATATGGGTACCATAGATATCGCCAGGGGAGACCAGGAGAGTATCAAGCACAACTACATGGCTCAGAGGATGTTGATGAATGCCTGGTAGGCAGATGATGTCTCTTTTTTCCTGGCGGTGAAATGGAGGGCCTGTAGGAGCCCAACAGATTGTTATGCAGCTGGTGTCAACAAGAGGGACACAACCTTTACAACTATAGGACCTTCTCTAAGATTCAAGACCTGCTAGGAGGTGCTAGGATCCACTGACCATGTGGGGCAAAACCATCCTTGCCAACATGTTAGTCAACCTGCTCAGAGAAGGATTAGACTAGGAACAACAGGGAAGGGCAGTGGTGACCTATGATCGATTAAGGCAGTGGTGATCAGGGTTTGTAAGCAAAAGATGCAGGGTGGTGTGGACAAGGGCAGCCTGATAATTAAGGAAACAGAGCTGAAGTGTGGCAACCTGAAGTAGATGCACACAAATAAGGAAGTGCAAGCAGAAAAGGCGTATGTGGTAAAATCACACCTGTTTCAAAACTGGTTGTCCACCCAAAACACCTGTGCAACACAGGAAACAAATAGGATTAGAGATCTATATGAAATTCCAGGCAATTTCTGTATCAACTTCTTTGATAATATACTCAGTATATATTAGCACTTCAAGATCTTCTTCTTTTTATTATTATGTCCCCCTCCTACTTTTTTTTACTGTGAAGAGTATTGGTAAAGTTATATGAACCTCATCAGACTTACTAGGAAGCCACTGGTATAAAATCTGTCTTATTATATAGTTGATGATCAGATCCTGCTGGTCTATTGTTGATGGTTTTCAATAAAAACGTTTTTAAACATTTGAATGTAGTAGTACATTTTCCTGTTTTTCATCTCATGCTGGTTTACCCCCTGGGATCTGTAATTTTTATTGTTTGTTACTTCCTATTCCTGATTCTCTCATTGCTGTTCCAGTGTCAGCTAAACTCTATTCACCTCATGAAGCCAATGTGATTTGTTGCACAAACAGTGATGGCAAGCCCTGAATCTGTAATTGTGAATTTCCTTTTGCTCCGTGGTACAGTTTGCTTCATTCTAATTTCAAACTTCTATGCCATATGTTCTGTCTTAACAATTTAATACAACCTGTTGGATTTCATGTGAAGATAAGATAGAAAGTTGGTATGATATTCATGATACAATATAAATTAATGATAAAACAATAGTCGTTTTCAAAATTGTGCCCTCACTTGCTCATTGTCACAAACAATCACCATACAAATGTCTGCTTTTATAGATGAAAGAGGAAGCCAGGACCAGAGGAAATGCTATGAAGTTGCAGTAGGGGAGGTTTAGATTAGATATTAGGAAGGATTACTTTACTGAATTGCCTGCCCAGGGAGGTGGTTGAGTCACCATTCCTGGAGGTATTTAAGAAATGTGTAGACATGGCTCTTCAGGGCATGCTCTAGTGCCCTAGATTGCTGGATTGGGTGTACCTGACTGCTTCCCTGTAAGGCAAACATTACTACCTCAGCTTGATATTTCTTGACTACTCATAATGACTCTGTTATTACCTGTTCATGTTGTCATGCAGTATTCATAATAGATGAGAAGAACTTGGTGAACCACACTGATGATTGAATATATAAAATATTTAGTGATAGTTGTGTACCATTGAATATTTCGTGACTAAATAACTGCTGTGTTCTATGGAAGTTCCAGAAGGGGTTACACAACTTGTGTAATGAGTAAGTTCTCTAAGGCTAATAATGTATTTTTAGACCCAAGAACCACTCTGACTTCCTGGGTTCTTGTGAATGTGAATGTGCAGGACACTGAGCCACCTGCATGGACACTTGTAGAGGCCCTCATCTGCTGGGGAGTATAAGCACATAGGTCAGATGGGATCCAACTGACCCGGAAGCCTTGAATCCTGCACAAGCATAAATGCAAACACAGAGGAGAAGCGAGATGCAACCTCATGGCCTTCACCTGCCTGAGCTCTAGTCACATGAATATAGACCTGCTGCAACCAAGTTATCTTAAAGGAAAATTTGGTTTCATTAGGATTGTATTTTCCGCATTTTACAATATCCACATAGGAACAATTGCCTCTTTTTTCTGCCAGTGAAACTTCACAAAAGCATTAGTTTACTGGATCAGTGCTCTTAAATTAGAGTTGGAAAAGAAAACTTTGATTAGTCACTTTTTATATGGAAAAGACTTGTCAGTTAATCATGATATGTGTTACGAAACAGTCAAAAGTTCCACAACATTTTGGACTGGGGAAACATAAAATTATGTTCAACCATTTCAAATTTCAAAATTCTACAAAAAAAATTAATATTATAAACAATGAAACTATTTCTTTGCGTATGTTTCCAATGCACAGATTTTATCCTGTTTTTTTCATTTTCCTAACTTCCTATCCTCCATTGCTCTAGAATCAAGATGATGATGTACATTGCAAACCTATTTCAAGCTGAACACCAAGATTGTAATTCAGGTGAGGCTCTCTACTTCCATTCATAAATCACCTGAAGACTGCTCTTGTGTCAGCAGAACTCTTCAATTGAATTACATGCCTCAACTCAATCAACGATCATCTATATCACATTATAAGGTGACAGAACTCACTCTGTGATAAGGCTGAAATGTGAGATCTATGTAGCACTGCTTTTCAGAACCTTGTGTCTCAATAATTGCAGCTTGTGTTTAGTTTACATTTGGCATGGTTACTATCAGTGGTAGCTCCATAAAAATGTCTGCTTCAATCATAAAATATATCACTCCACGTATACCACATTTAAGTATTGTTTCTTCTGTAGCATCAAAGCTAATTGGGGACTAGCTTTAATTTTCAGAAGACTGTAGTCCCAGCTTGAGCAACCAGAAATTTCCAAAACACCTAGTTAGTGTATTAATGAAAAATATATCAGATAGACAATGTGAGGACCAATTCAGTATATACTGTAATGATACTGCTTACCCATGCCACAGATATTAATAGACATGAAGGAGGACTTGGGATAAAACCTCTTCCACTAGTTCGGGTTTTGTCCTTGAGTAAGTAATTTCATCTGTCTTTATTTGCTGAGATGAAAAAGGGAAGACACTGAGGAGCATACTGTTCATAAAATACTTTAAGGTCTGCAAATTAAATAGACTATGTAAGATTTATTGACTTTTTCAGGAAAGAGCAAAAGTGTCCTGCTCCAGAAAAGAAGGTGAACCAGAAGCCCCAGTCACAAAATTTGGGTAACCGACAGTACCTGAATAAGGTGAGCAGAATTGGCTGCATAGGTGAATCATATCAAATAGTTGGCTTGGAGCACATGCAGCAAAAAACCTACCAAGGGGATTTTCATTCAAGGTTTCACTGTCAGAACAGACAGATTTAGGAAAACTTGGTTCTTTACCATTTTCTAAATATGGATTCTTGGTTAATTGGTTGTCACCCAAATAATAGAATTATTATTCAAGCTGTTTGGTATATTTTATAAATTATTGATTTGTTTTTAATACTGAGAATATCTTACAATAATTTCAATATTATTAGACAAATGAACATTTTCTGAAGCAGAAAATTTCTAAAAAAATATGAAAACACCATCATTTTGCAAGAAACCCAACATTTCACAGGTGATGTAAGGCAGAAACAGAACTGGTCTTTCACAGTATGATGTGGTTGATATCTCAGGGTTATTATGAAGTCCAGGAGGAAATGGACAAAGTAGAGAAAGTAATATTTTGGAATGAACAATCTGTCCATTTTACTGCCTGGATGTTATGTTTTTCTTCCTGCTTGGATACTTTAATGAAGTTTCACTGCATGGGGACAGACTTGCTGTGGCTTTGCTGATCAAAATTCATTTCATTATACTAATACTGTCTCTGTATATGTCACTTGCAGTTGGCATGTATTGATTATACTGACAATGGTAATAAAGATCGAATTGCATTATGTACCAGATGAAAATGTTTATGATTCATCATCCATGATATGATTGTGATGCGTTCTATCATATTTCCCCATGGATGCAAATATAAAACAAAACCATTCACACACACACACACACACAATTATTATCAATGTTGTAGGTTTTTTTCAGCAGAGGTCTTTCCTGCTGGCAGACAAATTCAGAACTGTACATAAGAGTGTATATATATTTCTGTAAACACACATGTATATATGTATATGCTCACACATGCATATATGCACATAAATTTGTATACACTTAAGTATTGTCCTGGTTTGAGGTAAAACAGAACTAATTTTCTGTTCAGTAATTTTACTTTTCCAGATAGGCCTCTTTCTAATGAACTAAACTCTGAAATTAATGGCATGTGGTTCAGAAACTGTTCACTTTCACAGTGATAAGACCTGATTATACCAAGGAATGGTATGCAGAGAGGCCCTTGCTTATACTTATTGCTGTAACAACCAAGGTCAGGCAAATTTGTTATTTGCCCCGTTGGAGGGTCGGAAGTGGAAAAGCGTAGAGGGGTCACACCTGTAGGGAGGAGCAGACAGGACAGGTGACCCAAAACTGACCCACAGGGTATTCCATCCCATCTGCATCATACTCAGTATAAAAGCTGAGGGATCAAAGGGTCAGTTCCTCTTCCTTTTTCTTCCTTCAATGGCCAAAGTCCAAGGAGGACCCTGTCTGTTTGTCTGCTTTTGATCCCGATCCAAGTGTTCCTGACTCCAGATCTGGAATCCAGCTCCTGGTCATCACCAAGTCCAGCCTGGGACTTTCCTTTTATTATTATTATTTATTATTTCATTATTTATTTATATTTTCATTAAAGTAGTTTAGTTTTTTTCTAAACTGGTTTTTTTTATTCCTTTTTCTTTTCCCCCCTTTCCTCTTTCCCTTAGTTGGGGGAGGGATGGGGCCATCTATCGTTCTGGTTGGTCAATTCGGTCAAAACCACGACAAGTATGAACATGTATATACCTATATGTACAAATGTATTTTACCAAAAAAAATCTAGATCTTTGTGACTTTGTCTCTACGTTAGTGGGACTGAATCTCTTTCTTGTTGTTNACCTAGTTCAATATATGTATAAATTTCTTGCAATTTCAGATGTTTGATAAAGATTTAGTCAACAATGGGCGTGTTGTTAGTAACAGCTCTTTGGTCATGCTTTCTTGTATTGCATAATGACAGAATCAGTGTTCTCAGTGACTGCACCACACACTGCAAAGCTATTCCTATGAACTGCATGTTTTCATTTTCTTATGGCACTTGTCAGTACAGAATCGAATGAAAAAGTGTCAATTTTTAACTGTTGTTTATCAAGGTTGCCCTCCACATAACCCTGCCCTTCAATGAAGATACTCTAGGAAAGTCAGTAAAAGTAATGTATTTTTCATTTTCATCACTGATCACAAGATCTGAGATCAAGCAAGATGTTATATTAGGCAAAAAACATAGTTGTGGGGCAAATATCATCCACCAGGGCTACAATAAGGATGCTAAAATCTGCTTGTTTCCAGGGCCTGGCTGGGACCTACTGTCTAGGTTTGCGTCACAGATAAAGCTGCTGATAGAATTAGCAACAGGCAGCAAGCCCTTTACACCAGTACAATTCTTTCCTCTTCTTCCTTTGTGTACAAGCGAACAGTTTAAAACTAGTTACTAAATCAGATTCATTTACCCCTGAGCACTGCATTTTATTCCAGTTCCCCACTTTGGTAAGAATGACTTTGCTCTTGTTCCATTATGTAAAGGCATTAGATTCCCTGAAAGAATACGTATGCCCAGGGAGAGGACATACACACATGTTCATGTCTGTTGTGGAAAAAAAAAAAGTCAGAGGACTGAGCAGTGAACACTGATGGAGAGATTCATTTTTATTATGGTCCTGAATTTCCCTCAATATTGCAATAAGATTAAATAAAGTAGCAGAAGATTTTTATGAATGAGTCAGGAGCCTGCAGTTTCTCAATGTTATCATACAAGTGAGCAGTCCTCTGCAGTAAAGTAAATTAATTCATTGAAGACCAATCTCATTGTTCAGATTGTTCAGATGAAGCAACAGGTTGTTTCATAGCTGGGAGCCATTGATAGAACACAGTTTCATTTCCTTTGTCGGCCTACTAGAATATATTTAAGACCAAAAACATTCGCTGAGTATTTTTCTGAATAGATCTCAAGCATACGTAGGAAAATTTATGAAGAATTTTCTTTAAAAAAAGAAGATTAAATAATTTTCAATTACATTATACTATATGGATTTTTTTCTTAGCTTAAAAATACGAGAAAAATTGGTTTTCTTTCACTACAATATCATTGGCTGAAAAAAAAACCCAAATATGTAAGTACTTTTAATTTGTCACTTAACAGTGAACATTATTGTACCAGTTTAAGCACTTAGGTTTGAGGTTTTTTAATAGTTTTGAGTTTTTAAATAGTTTTATGTGAAGTCTCCCATAGACCTTTTCCTCCCCCTGAACTCCTGGATGTCACTGAATCTAAACAAAACATTTGAATGTTTATTCACTGTAGTATGATACTAGTGTACTAAGAGGCAAGTCACAGAATAATGATTTCAGAGAAAAAAAGTGGAAAGAACATGTGATCAGTGACAATAATTAAGGGCTTAGACTGAAGAAGGACTGTCAAGGATGAGAAATCTTCAAGTATAGAAGTCTTCAAGTTTATAAAACAAAACCAAAATCTTCTCACATACATGAAAAAAGACCTTAAGGGGCAATGACATAAGGTCCCATTAGATATTAAGAAAGATGTTTAGTGCAACAGATAGAGAAACACTGGACAGGCTGACTGGAAAGGCTGATGTATGTGCATGATCTGTTCAGGCTGTAAATAAGTGGCTAGTCAAAATTCATTATGAGAAGGGTGTGGAGTATATGAGCTGCTCAGGACTTGTCAATATATGAAAAAGGTAAAGTTTATTTTCCGGTCATGCCCCAAGTTTGTTGTATTTAAAAAACGTAGCTCAAAGTGTTGATTTAAGGACAAATTGTATATCATGTAGTCCTCAGACCAATATTTTGCTCACACATTTGTTTAAATCCTGATGTGTTATGCATATGTGAAAGTCTTGCTTCAAACCAACATTTCAAGTAATTTAATATTCTCCTTTTTAGCTCTATTAGAGGTCTTCCTGAAAGAATAACAATAAATGAAATTTATTATCCTAGTTACAGAAGGAAATATTTTATGTCAGACATGTTCTGAAAGTAATGTTACAAAGTATTTTGCAGGAAGAAAAAAATTTTTTTTTCACAGTCCTTAAAATTTACTTGTGCAACATAGCCTTAGTTCCATTAAACTCTGGTTTCAGAATCTCTAAAAGTCAGGTCTACATGCATGCAGATTTGTCACACTGACTGTCTAGACACAAAAAGATGGCCTTCTGTCATTCATTTAAGTAAGTTTATTTCTAAAGCCTGATCATGGTAACTTTATTGACACATTGCTGGTTCTTAATAATTGCATCATCAGTGTTCAAGCAGAGTGTTTAAATCCCCTTTGTCCTGAGAAAATATCTTTAGAGTAAGCAGTTCTCCACCCATGTTCACATTTTCAGTTACTGGTAGCAACATGTCCCCAGTAAAAAACAAAACAAAACAAGAATCTCTTATGTACTTAAGTTGTGTCTTGCAATGCTTCTGCAGGAACATGTATCCCAAACTTTTGTTACAATCAACAAGAAAATAAAATGAGTGGTGATCTTGCTGCACTAGAAAGCTATAGTAAGAAAGGTGGCACTGCTTGTTAAGCCTGCTGCACAGTATAATCATGATGATAGATATAGCCAAGGACACAAGTCATGCCAGGGAAGTTCCAGAGGATGAGTTTCAATATTAAGATAAAATGCAAACATTTACACTAAATTAAATATTGGCTCATTTGAAAAAAAAAAAAACAGCAGGAGTTTTTATAATGAATATTATTACCAAAAGCAAATAATCTGTCAAGAAAATCTGCATAAATTAATTTGATATGGGTGTAAAAATTTCACGTGACATATAATAGTTGGGGATACATTAATGCTTCTTCATTCCTTTTGAGCACACACTGTTTACCTGGGCAGTGTATGTCATGCTTATGTACTCTGCACACAACCACCCCTTACCCAGGGGGCTCCTGCTCAACCCAAAACCAACAGTGGGGGTTGTGGTGGGCTGCACCTGAACTCTGGGGGACAGATGGCAACATAGCAGCCAAATGCTGTCTGGGATAAGGACATAGATGTGTCGCTGTTATGCAAATGTGACTATAGGTCAACCATCTTATTCTATAAATAGTGGGACAGTGCAGGGCCTGATGAGTTTGCACTGAAGCGGGCTGAACAGCAGGATCTCCCCCTCAGCAGGGACACCTCACAATGTCACTCCTCAAGATTACAAGGTTTTCCTTGCTGCTAGAGATCCTCATTAAGCGGTTAATAGCATGCTAAATTTTGAAATCTTAGCTAAGTGATATAGAAGATTGACTGCACATATGTCATCCTTTAGACATAAACAGTTGACCAAGTCTGGACTAGGTTTGGATCCAGCTGCACCCGGACTCATCTCTGAGAAGGAGTATAGAAAGCAAGGGGATGCTTTCTGAACCTCATGACTCAATAGGAGTATCTCACTGACAGTTTTGTCTGACCTTTTGTTTTATGCAGAAAATAACCAACTTCACCTTGCCATTGAATATTGTTAAAACTATCACATTTACTATCAAACTTCATTAAATCATTGTTTTGTATCAATAACTATATTGCTGCTTCTCTCTTACGAGTGAACTGCCTCATTCCATCCGCAACATATGTCCTTCTTCCTGACTGTGCACCATATATAACTTTATAACAACCCCTGGTTCTGGTACACCAGAGATACAATTAGTTCTCAGAATTCAGTATGTTGAAATCAGTAGGAGTAAGAAGCACTTGATGATATTCTGGAAAGTTGGACAGAGTGATAAAAAATTTAACCTGAAAAAATTTGATAAACATTAAACCGAAGCAAAACTTTCCCCAAACCTCAGAATGACACAGATTTGGGTGCCACATCCATAATACCCATGAATTCTCCTGAAAATATCCGATATTCCCAAATTAGCATAAGCTTGAAAGTGTACTCTAAGAAAAGATACCATGAGAAGATTCTTATGTTTTATTATTAAGGGTCTCTTTTTGTTTGTTTGTTTGTTTGTTTGTAAAAATTTTGTTTGGCGAAAAGAGTGGTAAAAAGAAACACCAATCTCATTTTCTCAGGACTCAAGAGAGAATTAGTCTCACAAAATTGCACATCCCCTTTAAATACTCGAATCTTTGTTCTACTGTTTGGCCTTACGTAGTTACAGTTTCCTACTTCTTTTTAAACATCAAAATGAAAAGATTTTATTTGAAACAGTCTTTTGGGTATCTGGAACAGAAGAATGTATTTTCTTCCTCTATCTTATTTAATTCCCTGCTGCTTTCCTTATTAGAACCTTTAGAAGAAGACCTGCAGGCCTGCCTTGATTCTATGTAAAGATTTATTTGGTTTAGTTTAGCTGACAAATCACCAGAAATGCTGTGCAGCATGTAAGTCAAGGCTGGTGAAGAAAAGAGTACTTAAGTATTTAAGTAATCAAAGCACATAATTTGGAATATTCAATAATGTTCTACTAATATAATCATCCTGTTAAGCGACCTTGGTGCAGTTAAGGAGAAATGGGTGTAGGAAGTTTCAATAAAACTTATTGAAAGTTTACCGGGTTTTACTCTGTTACTAGCAATATTTTCCATGAAAATGTTATGCCCTGTCTGTAACTTATGACTCAGAAAATTGGAACTTCACAAAATATCAAAGAAGTTTTACAAAATCAGCCTTAACATGTAAATTAAAATTGGCTGCCTAAAATGAAACTAACAGGAGAGATTGGGAAAAAGCTAACTGGAATGAGGCTTCTGACTTTCCAGACACCTTGAGAATTGACTCAGTAAATTACACTGGCCCTTGTACTCTCTTTTATTATTGTATTACAGGCTTAGACTCAGAGTAATTGTGTGAATGAATAAGGTAATAATGTTTGAACTGTAACTTGAAATGGAGAGGATTTAGCCGGTGTAGGTATGTCTCTGAATGCATTTATGTCTCCTTGTCCCTTCTAATTAGGTATGTACAGACTACCTGCTCTAAATATTCCTAGAAATAGTTTGTTGAAGGCTTTTTCCCTCATTGATTTTTGTATATCGTGCTGTGTTCACACATGATAGCAGGATTTTGAGATCCCAGAGGAGCTCAATGTTGTGGAATGGAGTATTAGATCTGAATTCAGTCTTTCAAAAATCTTTGCAGAATTTCTAGTCTTTACATCTAAATGGTTTTCAAGTACAGATCTTTTAAAACATGAGAGAAGTTCACCTGGTCACATCTATTTTTCATGAAACAGAAGCTACAATTCGATCTACAAATAGGTCTTAAAAGAATGACCTCACAGAAATTAAGACATAACTTGGTTATCAGAAGATTAGCAAAATACTAGACTGTACCAAAATTTACTTTTCCTCCCCCCACCCCGCTGCATTGAATAGAATTGTAAATTTCCTAGGAATACTGCCTCTCTGAGAAAATTTTAATTGCTGAAGAGTCACTACACTATTGATATGACGTTCACACACTGGAACTTATTGCTATGACTCTTGGAGGAATCGCAGTTGCAAATAGATTTTTTTCCAGCTGAACAAGCATTCATACATAACAGCTAGATCTCTAACCTGCTTTATAAATGACTAAAATATCCTGAGGCTGAAAATGAGTCAGGAAAAAAAGATACAGTAATCTTTGTTTGTACTAACAGATATTTGTAGAAAACTCATTTTTTAAACCACTTAGGGGTTCAGTTAACACAATAGCTCACTTTCTGAAGACTATCCTAAGGAGTGTGTATCTTTACTGCATAGTTAATTCTAGCTCTTATTTATCTATTTTCCCTTTTCATCTGAACAAATAAGGTCTGAGCAGGATTTAAAAGTGCTTTAAATCTTATCCAGTTTACCAAGATGAAGACCTAGGTTGGAACATAGGCTCCATTAAAACTCAGGACAGTACATCATGGAGAAGACAAAAGTGAAGAAATTTATGTGCTGAATATCCTCCAATTCCTTTCCATTATTTTCTGTGAAAAACAGACAAAAAATCGCTCACAGAAGATTGGGGAAGAGTCCTACACCTTTCCAGTAAAAAGACCCACGCTGCTGTACATCCCCAGACACAGAAAGAGTAGTTCACATAGAGTAGTTCACATATGTCCAATAAATACCTTCACTGATGTTATGATAGTGTGAGTACTCAGTCTTTCTAAGAGACACTGACTACCAGTTTGCTGATACTGTGAATATTGGAAACATTGGGAGACAAAAACACAATGAAGCCTTTTTCTCTGTCTTTCTTTGCACTTTCTGGATTTTAGCAACTTTCTCCAACCCTCAAAGGAGCAGTGCTCCAACACAATATGTTAGTATACTTCCTAGAGGAGAAGAGCAATTGCTGTGTTAGCACTTAGCAACTGTGCAGCTTTTTTCTAGGTGTCTGTCAAACTTAAATAAGGATAAATATCAGTTATGACCATGGAAACGACTTTACAAATCAAATGATGCAAGACTCCTCTTCCCTAAACTAAGACTACAGAGTCTACTATGAGCCTAGTATGAATTGGGTATTTCTAGAAGCAGAGGCAGGCTCATACCAAGTGGACTGCTCACACTGCAAGTAGGCAATGTTACTTTTCCCTTTCGTGGAGCTTTTAAGTATGACAACATATTCTCCATTATAACTATTAGAGACTAGAATGCATTCCTCTCACTGTGTTAGCATTACAATCTGATTCTGGCATATGCTGAGTGAAGCACCATACAACAAAACTGCTTCTGCTCACTGTTTCTCTGCTACAGAAAAGCTGTCTGAATGTATGCAAGTAACCCCTGCACCTGTGCTCCCATTCCTCTCTTAGTTCAGCGTTGAATTTCCATATTAGAATTTTGAAATGCCCTTGTGTGTGATCGCACATGTCTGTGCAATGCACAAGCACACATCCATGCACTTATAAAAATGCCACATGACTTACAAAACAGCTACGAAGACCGTGATATAAGGACTGCCTTTTAAATCTGCCTGTAACAGTTATTCTCAATTTCAAATACTCCAGGAGAATAAATAATAGTTCTGAATTGCAGAAGACAGAAAATGGAAAAACATATTCCATATGCCTCGTGAAATAAATTGACATGAACTTTCTAAAATGGGTGCTAACTCACGAACACAATTTATTGGTCTAAATAGTACTTTCCTCTCTTGTATGTCTTTATTTTTCTCATAACCTCATTTTTTAATTTGGTCCAGTAGCTAACATGGTAATAAGAAATTAACTTCTGTTTTTAAATTATTTATTTAGCTAAGCCTTGTATATATTTTATAAAGATAAATAATGAAAAAAAAAAGATAAAATAAAGTAGTAGACACTCATCTTTATGCATGCATCCATGGAAAGCTAAGATATCTCATATTGGAGGATGAAATTTTTAATTATAAACTATTATTTGGATAAGTAAGTTTTTGCCCTGCTGTCAGAAAGTGAATGTACAGGGACACTGTGACTTATTCTTTTATAAATGGAAGACTCTTGAACTCTGCACTATGGGCTGCAGCATGAAATCTATTCTAAGAAGGGCAACTGTTCTGATCCCAGTAAATATAGCTTTAAAAAAGGGTTGAAAGCCCAGATGACTCAGGAGATCAGTAATAGACTGTAGAGTCTTTTCACTTCTAAGTCATTAGTTCAAGTGCAGCCATGGCTGGCAGGGTTTGAATCACTGCTCTTTGATGGCAGTTAGAAAGAGTGAAGAAAATTCTGCAGTTTTTGTTCCTGTTCAGTTTCATAGAGCATCTGTGTTACAAAATCCTCATTATTAAACAGCATCCAATAGAAGCCTAGTAAACTAAATGGATGCTCTGTTTCAAGCCCTGGTTGTAGCTTGGGAAAAAAACTTTCTTACTTCATTATGAGATTTTTCCCCCTGAATTCCCATGTCAAAGGCAGCAGCATCTGGGTTCAAAACAGACAATTGTCGGCAAATCTTTCTGCTCTGGTTTACTGACTGTAAAATGTGGATAATGCTTCCATTGTCTCTGTTATTTGACTTCCTTTTTCTTTTACAACTTAAACTCATCAGGACAGAGAATGCTTTTCTTGATGTTATAAATGTGACAGAGCAGGGAACATTTAGCAATGTTTAGTATTTATGGCAGTACGGATCTTTCTTATAGTTACATTCTCCTGTAATGGAGAAAAAAATTCTTAAAGAAGAATAAGTGTTATATTTTAAATCCAGGTATCTGATTCTCAGAAAGGAGATAAGTTACTTGACTAGCTGCTTGCTTTATATATACACATTTGTGTCCTCTTTATAGTCTGTTCTTAAATGTGCAGATAGAGAGAAAAAGTTATATTTTTTCAACTCCCTTGTTTTTCTTAGCTCTGTGTGTCAGTGCATATTTTACTTAACACATACCTCTATGTCCCTGTCACTAATATTTACCTAGCACAGCCTAAGTGTAAATTTTTTAAATTTGTCCCTGTCTCGAAGGCTTGTAGGTGTTACTTATTCTGTTTCTTGAATATCTATCTCATGGTTTTCTTGAGTACAGATTGTTAAAAGAATATGTACATTTAAAAAAAACAAACCAAACCACCACCACGACCACCACAATGAAATATCCCACAACCCTTCTATGTTACCAGTGAAACTATCTCCAGAAAAAAACCACAAACAAACAAGAAAAAAACAACAACAAAACCAAGCAAACAACACCCCGCCCCAAAACTCAAAACCCCAGAAAAAGACACGGTACACTATCTTGACAATGAATGTTAGGTTTATGTAAAGTTGCAGTCTAGATAAAATGTCATTGCAGTAGGTAAGAGAAATCATTCCCCTTCCTTGAAGGTAGTTGTAAAAGACACTTAGAAATTCCTTTACAAAACGTAGCAGTCATCACTGAAACACAGGGACATGTCTTTTTCTAAAATAAAGGTATATGTGGGTGGTATGACTTTGCTAGGTTTTGGGTTTTTTTCTGGTGTGTTTTAATTTTTGTTCTTTGGGTTGCTTTGTTTTGGTTTGGTTTGTTTTGGTTTTTTCAGTTATGGGGGGTTGTTCTTGTTTGGGTTGGGTTTTTTTTTTCAGTAGAGAGGTGTATGTGTGCCTGTGAGAAAGACAGAGGAAGCGTTGAAGCATCACTGAAAAACTTAGAGAAGAAACAGAAAGCCGACCACCTCCCGAGCAAGCACTGAGAATATGACTCTGAAGAAAGTTCAGAGCCAGAGAACTTCCTGGAAAAGTTTTGAAAAGATGTGGAGCTTTAAGCAAGGAAATTTATTTCTTATTTGACTCTTCAACATTTAGGCAACTGAGAGTTTGTACATTGTACCTTACTCTTTTACCAATTATTCTTCATGAAATTGTGTGGGAAAGCTTTCATTTTCTTTGTGCCAAAGAGGACAATAGGGTTTTTTTGCTATAATTTTGCAGGAAAGTTCTGGTTCCAAAGATTCAAAAGATGCACTGCTTTATTCCTATGCCAGGCATGACTTTGAAGCACAGTCTGATGAAGGCAGAGGGAAACATTTACAGTAGTTTTTGGCTAAAAAATGTTTTTTATTAATGGGTTTCACTACTGAATAATGGAATTTTACCATGCTGAAGGAGGTGTGAAGTCATCAAGTCTTCTCTGTGTGGCTGCTAAGGTTTTCTATTTCTTTATTATAATGACATCATATGCAAAAAGAGAAATCAAAATATTTTTGACTTTGTCACATATAGCAAAATGATACACAGCTTTCTTGACACTGTTCTCATTTCAGCCACAAAATCTTCAAATTATTTAAAGAGAAGGGGACTTGGACTTGGTACAAGCTGGTCGAATAAGACACAGAAACAGAGAAAAAGCTGCACTAGCACTGACATCTTTTTAAATGACAATGAAAATTAAAAAAAACACCAAAAAAAAAACCAACCACCAAAACCCCCCAAAAAACCCACACAAAGAAAATTCCAGCTAAAAAGTCAACTTGTTCTATTTGAACAGAAAAACAGTAAATGACTTTATGGCTGAGCTCAGTGATTCTTTTGATGGGTAGACCATCATTCTCTCTGGACGTATTCTGGGTCCTGTTGGAACATTCTGTATCCAAAAAAAAAGAAAAACCCCAAACAACTAAACATTCTCTAGCACAGTTACTCACACCCAGCCAGGAGGGTATTAGAAGGTATACTTTCCAAATGAGTATAGCTAATAATAAGGAAATTTAGCCAAAGGCAATGACTTACGGAGACTGAAAGCTATCAATGACTGGAGAGAAAAGTTGGTGAGAGCTAAAGATGCATCACAGAATAAATAGATATAAAAAACTGCTATGGAATTTTAGTATTGGGTTCAACATATGATTTAGGAAAGAGAGGTGAGACAAGGAAATCTGGTAGTTTCTTAACAATTTATGTATTATACTTCTGAAAAATTATGCCTGGACTTCAGAATTCACTGGTCCTTTGCTGTTCACCAGAATAAAAATAACAACCCAGAGCTTCTGCATAGCTCTTGGTTATGATCCCAGCTCAAAAAAAAAAAAAAAGAAAAAAAAAAGCTTTCTATGTTGACTTCACAAATAAATAAACTCAGACTCTCCAAATCTGCTACTACACCTTCATTTACACAGGCCAGTGACATCCAGCTAATACATCTTGCAAGGTTAATAGGTAGGTATCCTGCTAACAGACCAGAAGGTATGGAAGATGGCAATAGGCACCGAAATCTAGAAAAATGTCAAAATAGCTGCAAGCACAGATTTAACCGTATGAACTTATAACCACATACAGTAAATTGAATTTAGTGCTGCTTCAAACAGAACTGCAACTATTGTAATTCTTTGCTTACTGTTTCTATCAAGGTACTGTATTTCATGTAAGCAAGGCTGTTTAGTAGGCAGCAATTCAGTTTAGTATGAGGTAAGCTCTGGTTATAAATAGCGTAGAGATATTAATGAGGAATGTAACGTGAACATGAAAATTGAAATAGTTTTCTTCTTTGCTATTATTATATTATTTTATTATAATGAAATTTTAATAGTCTGGGAAATATATACTAAACTAGGAGGAGCTGTGGATTCCATTGAAGGTAGAGTGGCCTTACAGAGAGATCTGGATAGACAAGAGAGCTGGGCAATCACCAACAGTATGAAAATTAACAATAACAAGTGCCAGATTCTCCACCTGGTAATACTTACACACTAGGGAATGAGAAGCTGAAGATCAGCTTCAAAAAAAGATCTGGGGGGTTGGGTTGGTGGAAAGCTGAATATGAGCCAAAGTGTGCTTTGGCAGCCAAAAGGCTGAATTGTGTCCTGGGGTGCATCAAGCACAGCATAACCAGCCCGTCAAGGGAGGTGATTGTCCCATTCCACATTGCACTGGTGTGGCCCCACCTTGAGTACTGTGGCAATTTTGGGCATCTCAGTATAAGAAGGACATCAAACTATTAGAGTGTGTCCAGAGGAGGGTGACAAAGATGGTGAAAGGTCTCGAGGGCAAGACTTCTGAGGAGCATCTGAGGTCACTCAGTTTGCTCATCCTGGAGAAGAGAAGGCCAAAGGGTGACCTCATGGAAGTCTACAACTCCCACAAGAGGGGGAGTGGAAGGAGAGGTGCTGATCTCTTCGGTGACCAGTGATAGGACATATGGAAAAGGAATGAAGCTGTGTCAGGGGAAGGTCAGATTGGACATTAGGAAAATCTTCTCCTCCAGGAGAATGTTCAGTCACTGTAACAGGCTCCCCAGGGAAGCAGTCAATGCACCAAGTCTGTCAGAGTTCAAGAAGCATCTCAATGATGGTCTTAGTCGTATGGTTTAGTTTTAGGTATTCCCACAAGGAGCAGGGAGTTGGACTCGATGATCCTGATCAGCCCTTCCCAACTTGAGATATTCTATGATTCTGTGATTCTATATTGTATGGTGTGAACAGTCTCATTGTGTATTCTTCATTTATTCTGTTAATTTTGTGGTAGTATCCAGATAGAGCTTTACTCCACCACCTGAAACAGAGCCCATTATCTTGATAATAGACTGGCAGGAATATGTTCAGTGGTAAAGTTTTAAGTTACTGTATTTACCTCAAGACTGCAGGGCTCCTCCAGGCAACAGTGCATAAGCAGTGCAGAATAAAATTCAGATGACATCAACAGAACCCCATGTGCAAGAAGGAAAAACTGTTCTCTGCTGTCCTATTTCTGTCAAGCATTGCAGAGCTAATAGGAAGGCACTTACTTGATCTATTTACTTCTCCTAGTGATGGATTTAAATTCCCCAGCTTTTGTAGTGGTCTAAAACACATTTCATCAGTCCAGCTAGGCACCTTATATAATATAAACTTAATATTTTTGAGAGTGTATCTACCATGATCTAAATCACCAGAATAATTCTCAGTGCTCAGCCCAGTAATGTTAGGCGCACATATCCTTTGCATGTTTTGTTTTACAACAAATACACAATCTGCATTTGAATTGAATAGGATCATTTTATAGGGTGCTTTAGTAGCAATATGGTCTCATTTTGCTCTCCTATATGTTGATTTTGCTCACAATTCAATGAAGTTACTCTTGATTTACATCACTGTAAGAGAGAAGCATTTGACCCTGTGCTCTGGTAGCTCCTCACCAGGCTATCACAAAAAATATGCTAATTGAAAACTACTTCAGCTATAAATATTTTGTAAAATATCTGCAAAAGATTTATGAACAGCCTTGCTCCCATACATTATTAGTAATCTATAGTAATACTACTTTTACAGAGCCAGATAGAGAATCCTTTATTCCCATTAGTATACACTGAGTCATGCATCTGGGAATATTCCTGTGATTAACAACTCACCAGTGGAATGGAGGGGCCGATATTCTCAGCCTATCCTCAAAACACACATAAGAAGGACATATACAATTTCTGTAATGAAGTAGATGCTACCAGTGAGATTCTTCTTGGATGTCTCAGAGCTTTGAAAAAACCTATATAGCAAAAAAAGAAAAAAAAAAGAAAGATAGGAAAAAAAAAAGAAAACAAAAGAAAAAAGAACATGGAATACTATCAAGTTTGTTTTTCTTCAGGAGCGCTTGGACTTAACATGAACGAGGAAGCAATATGCAGAGGTGAAATTGTACTTGCAGGTGGGAGAAAATCCTTATGGGAGAAGGATCATCTTTTCTGCTACAGCAACTAAAGTCTGTGCTTTTAGCCTTTGAACATATATGCATCCTGATTTTCCCATAACCAAATAAAAAAATGCCACATATAAGTGAAGAAATATTATTTTGCTGTGACACTGTCTGCTTATTGCCATGGTAAGTGGCAATCCTGTTTTTCTTTCAGTTCACACTGTTATGAGTGGTTGTTTCATCATACTGTTGTATTTGAAAGGCATACTGTCAACATGAATCCTGTTTCTGTTTAAAAGAAGGGGGAGGGGGGCTAGCAATGAGAACGCAGAAGAAGAAGCATCTGAGTATGTAGATTTTCTGTCTTTCCCTTTGTCTGATTTCTCTGCTTATGCTGCTAGGCTATCTAGGGCAGTGACTGCATCTTCTTTGTGCTTGTACGTTCCTAGTACAATTCAATTTCCATCTTGGTTGGAAATTATAAACTGTGCTGTAGCACAAATTAAAAATAAAATACTATCTCATTATCTGAAATGACAAGTTTTTCATTTGGCATGTTCTTTAGCTTTCTTGTTGTAATTGCTTCTAACGGTGACCAGTAAAGGGCATCCTATTAATGTTGTTCAGCAGAATGAAATAGCATAGTGGCAGCTAGAGAAAATATTTTTGTCTTCACTTGTAAAATCTTTCCATTTGGTATTTAAAATAGAAATAATTTTTCACCTTCCACTGGTCCAAAATTTATTTAAGGGAATTTTTCATTGCCTACACATGGTTTCTCTCATAATTTCATCTCGGTAGTCTATGTTAATTTTAAAAAAAAACCTGGATATTTGCAAGTAAAGCCAAGAATTCTCTTAATCTGCTTTAACCTAATTATAAATTTAAGATTGTGAGCAATTAATCTTCTTTCATTTACTCTGAAAAAGTTGGTAGATATTGTTTTATTTTAGTAGCATGCAAAATAATATGAGCATACATTGCATATATAAGCTAGGAACATATGTAACTAGATTTAAAGCAACATGAATCATTTGAAACTCAGGTGTAACAACAGGAATGACAGCACATACCCTAATGGTCACTGGATGATAATAAAAGGACATTTATTCATAAAGTCAAACAAGAGAGACGGGCTTATGTTAACACATTAGATGACAGGTTTTACATAAGCTTAGACCATTACTATAACAATTTAATTTGGCTCCTTTCCTAAAAGTGCCTAGATACTCTCACAAACAATTTTAAGTTTATTTTTTTACTTTGGGGTGTGGTGGGGGAGGTTGGATAAATTTTATATTAGTAAAAAGCTGCTTTGTCTTAAGTTTTATTTTGTTTCCAGGCCAACAGAGAAGTACTTTTGTAACTTAATGCTTAAAGTAATTAGCTTATGTTAAAGTATTGATTTTACATTAAGTAAGATAAATGTTAAAATATTGACAATGGAATCTACTTCTTATTAAGACTGCCACTTTAGAGATGAAAAGGCACTGTATTCTAGACAACCGTCTCTGTAGTTTCAATATGGTAATTTGCTACTATTACAACAGGCAGAATTGCTTAGTCAGTCCTGGAGAACTTTCAGCATCCTGGTGGTGGAGGTCTGGGTCAAAATGCTCATTTGGATTAAATAAACTAAAGGCCCAAGTTAATGTATGAATCACTTCAAATCATGCTTCCTTATTTTAACAGAAAATCAATCATGAGGAAAAGCATATAGGCATTTTTATGAGGCACAACATAACCTTCCACTAGACCTTGCAAACTTGCTGCCACCGAGGTAACCACAACTACAGTATTTTTCTTGGCTTCTTCCTAATTTTGTTTGGAGATGCAGAAAAATCTGAGATGCTGTTGATCTAAAAAAGTTAACTAAATTCCTCTAATTTTAAGGTAACTTTTCTTCTCATGAAGAAGTGGATTTCTGCCCAGTAAGTGTGATGAGGAATAACAGTCATCAGACCTGATGAAATACACCCACAGGTTCTGAGGGAGCTGGTGGACAAAGTTGCTAAGTCTCTTTCCATTATATTTGAAATGTCATGGCACTCTGGTGAACTTCCTGCTGGCTGGAAAAGGAGAAACATAAACCCCATTTTCAAAAAGGGAAAAAAGGAAGACCCAGGGAAATACAGGTCAATTAGTCTCACCTCTGTGCCCAACAAGATCATGGAGCAAATCTTCCTTGAATCTTGGCTAAGGCTAGTGGAAAATAAGGTGGTAATTGGTGATAGCCAACATGCTTCATCAAGGGCAAGTCATGCCTGATGATTTTGGTGGCCTTCTACCATGGTGCTACACCACTGGTAGGTAAGGGGAGAACAACAGTCATCATCTACTGGACTTACGCAAAATGTTTGACACTGTCTCACATGACATCCTGGTCTCTAAATTGGAAAGGCATGGATTTGATGGATGAGCCAATCAGTGGATAAGGAACTGGCTGGATGGCCACACTCAAAGGGTTGTGGTGAATGGCTCAATGTCCAAGTGGAAGCCAGTGACAAGTGGCATTCCTCAGGGGTCAGTACTGGGACCGGCACTATTTAACGTCTTTGTTGGAGACAGGAACAGTGGGATTGAGTGCACCTTCATCAAATTTCCTGATGACGCCAAGCTCTGTGATGTGGTCAACATGCTGGAGGGAAGCAATGCCATCCAGTAGGACCTGGACAGGCTTGAGAGGTGGACCCATGCAAACCTCATGAATTTCAACAAGGCCAATGCAAAGTCCTGCGCCTGGGTCACAGCAATCCCAAGCACAATTACAAGTTGGGCAGAGAATAGATTGAGAGCAGCCCTGAGGAAAAGGCCTTAAGGTTGTTGTTGGACAGCAAGCTCCACATGCACTGGCAACATGTGCTTGCAGCCCGGAAAGCCTACTGCAGCCTGCATCACAAGAAGTGTGGCCAGCACATCGAGGAACCACTGTACTCCACTCTGTTAAGACCCTGCCTGGAGTTGTGTCCAGCTCTGGAGTCCTCAGCACAGAATAGACATGGACCTGCTGGAAGAGGCCAGTGGAGAGTCACAAAGATGATAGAGGGATGAGGTTGATCTCTCCCTCTAGTCATGCTTTCCAGTCCAACAACACGTTCACAACAACGCATGTTCATGGGTTGAAGGAAAGTCCTCAGGAAAACCTCCATCTTCTGTTACCTTGTGCATATTGAGTTTCCCTATCTTTATTCGTGCCTGAAGCTCCTTCCCACTTTCACTTCCTTCCCCTTCATTCTCCTACCTGAAAAGATGGAAATTTCTACCTAACTCTATAAGCAGTAGTTAGGGCAGAATATTTCCTTTTTGCAAAAACATCATGTAGTCTGCAGACAGTAAAATGCAAGCAATTGTTATATGCAGTTTCTGTCCCAGAAGTTACAAGAATTCACCTTGGTGCCAGTGCTGGCATCTAGATAGGAGCCCAGTTCCCATACCTGCTCAGTTAATATGGGCACTGCTGTAAGGACACTTCAAGAAAATAAATCATTCTCTGTGTGTGTGGTCTGGATCCCTGCACTTTTTCCATTGAGTCTGGTTGAATGCATCAGGTACAGGAAGACCTGTGAAGGTTGTCCTTTGGCTGAACTTAGATATGTTTCTTGTAGGCTTCTGAGGAACTTAAAAACCACAAGAGGAGCTTAAAGGTATTTATGAAATCACTTATATAAAATCAAGGACTGTTAGAAAAATTGTTCCACTTGAATGCAGCAGCAGAGGAGCTGCAGTAGAAATTTCAGTTGGCATTTGTCATGCCGAGTAAGCAGAATCATGGCCTTCTTTAGGAGGTTACTTTGGGCTCTGCCCCCTCAGAAATTACAGCAGTGTTGTACCTTAGGTGCAATGCTTCTAGGTGTGGTGAGAAAGCACAAACACTTTTTCCACGCAGTTCAGCTCATACCATCTGTTTCCCTTGAAAAGGCATCTTCTGACAAAGAGGATGACTTTTATACTGGGGGGAGTGTAGAGAATATCATTGCCCTAGATCCTATTTAAAAATGAGATTGAGCCTGTTGAACCCACACCCACACCCTCTTTACAGAACCAGGTACAAATATACTGTCATTCTCAAGAAAAAAAAATACATTAAAAAAAATTACTTCCCATCTTGCTTCACTGTGTCCCACGCAGATTTTTATCTCTAAAATGGGACAAGAAAAAAAGAAAGAAACAAATACTTCTATACAAAAAAAGAGATACTGTGACCTGAGAACACACACTTTTATAGAGCATACCATATTTCCTGCTCATTTTCTTTCTCCTCCATTTCACCTCTGTGGTACATTATGTTCAAACGCAGCTATTCTGAAGCTAAAAAAACCATTAAAGACTTTTCATTCTGGGCTAGACTGTGAATGTTTCACAAAGCATTTTTCAAAAGCTAACTTATTCTATCCTTGTGAGAAGCAACAGTATGGATGAACAGCTGTAAGACCAAAGTCTATGAAAAAAATCTAAGATTATAACAAAAGAATCTGATTTATAATCTTAGATTCTCATAGTTAGCATTGGCTCTTCTTCCTTCTCTGAACTGTACCAAAACCACACATCGTCTCATTATCAACTGAAATAAAAACGTCATATTTAATGAGTATTAAACTATCAGGGCACAGAAGGCTTTCTTCTTTTCACAGAATCCTGAATTTTCTGAATGATGCCTAAAGACCTGTCTTTACAGAAATGAAGAAAGAAATGGGAAATAAAAAAGAAGGACAGCATTGGTAACAAGGTCAAAAAAAAAAAAAAAGGCATGAAATATAAATGCATACACATGCCTGTATATATTTAGAAAATATGAATAGTCTGTGAAGGTATAATTAGTTGAGGAGACAGGAATTTTACACTAGGCAAGAAATAGGTCAATTCAGATGAGGTTTCCTACTGTACTGACAACTGGCTGAGTCTTTATATATGTTAGATGAATAGGTACCAGTGATTTATTGGTCCTTCTTTCCCTAGCACCTATTGTATAACAGTGCAGGAGAAGAAATTTAATAATGATCCCCAAATTGGAGTCTTTGCTTGTTTCACTGGTTTTTGTTTGATTGATTGTTTTTTTGGTTTAGATGAGGTAGGATAGATATTTTTATGACACAGCATTTCTGAAATTAGTGTAATCCTAAAATAACTTATTCCAAATGAAGAGCAAAAGGAAACATTGCTAGTTAGCTTCAAATACAGTGAAAGCATGACTGTCAAGAGAAAACAGTACTGGAAAATAGACACTACCTGATAATTTATGTCAGGTAAAAAAAAAAATGAGTTAAAGATGCAAGTGTGCTTTTTTAATTTAACAAATAATTCTATAGTATGAAAAGATCAGAAAATATTAGAGATTAGTGAGGTAAACTTAGAAAATTGAATTTAATTTTACTTATACTTTCAAATAAGTGCTTTTTAATATTCTATCCTAATGCATTCTCTCGTACAACAGTTGTGACCTGCATTACTTCATTTCTGTATCTGTTCCATGTCTATGCATTGTTTTCAAATACTGTTGTTCATTTACAGTGTGATCAGGTTTGTATAAAGAATTGAATGGTCTTCATTCCTATTTGCTATTGCACCTATTTCAAAATTAACTGATTACTTAATCTGCACATATTCAAGATCCTTTGCTATGGTTTTGGTGAAAAAACATTAAATAGAATTAGATCAGGAATAGAAGTGTTTTTTAATCTGCTCAGTTATGGTCTATTTTTCTGCTTTTCATATAATAAACCCTTTTATTCAGCTTAATCTAACTCCTGGATTTTGTCTTCTATGAGCATTTTGAAGAACAACATTGCATGAAAGAAGTTAAGTATTTTTTGAAAAGGTTGGTCATATTTTGCTGATAGGTAACTCTGTAAATCAGAGTGGTAATCTCAAAAAATATTAAAGAATTTATTTGAGGAGAGCTATTAGCCATAAAAAAAATTTTTGTAACGTGAAGTCTGCTAACGCCCAACATTGGCTTCATATAGAACTGTTCTCAATATTGAGGCAGTGGTGATGCACATGTTTATTTTCCATTTAATGTTCCATTGTAATTCAGGGTTAATCAGCCTAGGTCAGATAGACAGACTCATTAGCATGAAGTGAGACAGAAAGCCATCAATTTCTTGAACAGACCACTCAGCTGGACATGATGGAAATTTAGACTCTGGTCCCAGGCCCCAAAACTGGGACTTTCTTTCAGGGTAGGAACTTATATACACTACATAAACCTGCCAGAGAACAACATCAAAAATCTCTATCCTGTCTTTTTCCCAACTCCATGCCAAGTACAGAAGTTTGCTAGACAACAGAGTCTGTGCCAGTCACTCTGACTGACTCATTACTTGTTTTGCATTGGCTCAAAAGGAAGTTCAGCACTTGCTTCAGAAGGACCAAATACCCACTGCTTTTCCTCTCCTTGTGCCCCACTATTTCATAACCATAAAATGAAATTTGTTAATTTAATCATACCAGATCTGGGTCTTTGCTGATTGCTGTTCACTATATGATTATTTCCTCATTAATTCTATCATGTACAGATTCCATCTTGAACTAGATTTTCAGGCTTTGGCCCAAAAAAAGGCTAAGAAATAAATAAAAAACATCCTCATGATCTCATCTGCTATAATAGTTTTGTGCCATTTCACTCAACTTCCCACACAGAACTGTGCTGCCCTAAATGTACTAAGTCATTCTTGGGTTAGTTTCATCTCTTCTCACAGCTAAATGGCCCCTATGGCTGATTCTTTCCTTATTCTATTTTTTCTTCAATGTTCTCAGTCAGAAATTTGTGGTGATTATGAACTTTTAGATTTTTAAAATTAAAAATCATATAAATCAATTTTTTCTCCAAGATTTTCAATATTTTCTCTCTCACACTGATTTTTTCCAACCATTTGCATTTTTACAAGTATTTTCCTCTTCTTGCAATGGCTGAATTTACCATTGCAATATGTAATCACCACATATATAGTGAAGGAAACTTTTTACCTCTATTATTTACTATGACTTTCAAACACCTTTTTCACTCCTTAAAAGTTATTGTACGAATTAAAACACGCAAATATATACTGTGATTTTATAATATATTTCCTTGAAGACTCACCATTCTTTATATACTCTGATTGACTGTGGGTCAGTAGGCTATATTAGATCCTTCCTAGAAAGGACACAGGAATAAGACATCTTTGGTAGGAAATTGATTTAAGTATAAAATACCAAATTTTTATCAGCAATTACAGCGGTGACACCATTATTTTTCTGGTTGTAACAACATGGTGTGCAATTTTGCATGCCATATCATACTCATCTACAGTAACTGAAAGTGACAACTTGTCTGGCCTCAAAGAGACTGGTTTATCTCCCAATAAAGTGAAAAATAACAGCAACAAATCAGGTAACACACCACAAATGGATTTTTTTTCCCAATTAGACTGAAGAGAGAGATAGTACCCAACTATTAACTGTAGTAATCACACAAATTAAGAAACTGTTTCATTTAGATAATAACAATGCTTACAATACATAAAAATGGTGTGGATTCTTGAGAACTGGCTGAATTGCCAAGGTCAGAGTGTTGTGATCAGTGTCATAGAGTCCAGTTTGAGACCTGTAACTAGTGGTGTTCCTCAGGAGTACTAGGTCCAGTCTTGTTCAACATATTCATCAACAACCTGGATGAGGGAAGAGAGAGTACCCTCAGCAAGTTTGCTGGTGAAACAAGACTGGGAGGGGTGGCTGACACACCAGAAGTTTGTGCCACCATACAGCAAGATCTGGACAGGCTGAAGAGTTGGGCAGAGAAGAACCTGATAAAATTCAACAATTGTAGCATCCTGTACCTAGGGAGGAATAACCCCATGTACTGGTACAGGTTAGAGACTGACCTGCTGGAATGCAGCTCTGTGGAGAAAGGCCTTGGAGTCATGGTGGACAACAACCTGATCATGAGCCAGCAAAGTGCCCTTGAAGAAGGCTGATGGTCTCCTGAGGTGCATTATAAAGAGCATGGTCAGAAGGTCGAGGGAGGTTATCCTCCCGCTCTGCTCTGCCCTGGTGAGGCCACATCTGGAGTACTGTGTCTGGTTCTGGCCTTCCCAGGTCAAGAAAGAAAGGAAACTACTGGGAAGAGTCCAGTGGAGGGCTAAAAAGATGATCAGAGGAATGGAGCACCTCTGTTATGAGGAAGGGCTGAGAGACCTGTGTCTGATTAGCCTGGAGAAGAGAAGACAGAGAGAATCTCATCAATGCTTATAAATATCTAAAGGGCTGATGTGAAGAGGGTGGGTTAGCCTCTTCTTGGTGGTGCCTGGTGACAGGACATGGGGCAACAGACACAAGCTAGATGACAGGAAATTCCACCTCAACGTGAGGAAAAACTTCTTTACTTTGAGTGTAACAACACTGGAACAGACTGCCCAGAAAGGTTGTGGAGTCTCCTTCTCTGGAGATATTCAAAACTCGCTTGGATGTGTTCCTATCCCACCTACTTTAGGTGAACCTACTTTGGCAGGAGAGTTGGACCACATGATCTCTGAAGGTCCCTTCCAACCCTTACCATTCTGTGATTCTGTGATTCTATGATTCCACAACAGCACCATGCACTACAAGCTACTGTGACTTGCCTGCTTCTCATTTATACTATGTTCCATTTAGTCTTTTGGGAAATGCTGAGGAGTTTTAGAGGGGTTTAAAAATTGCAAAAGTAATATAATTTTTTTTTCCAATTATTGTATAAGATTTGCACATATGTTTTACTGCCTGCTTCTTTTCAGAGGCTTCTTCTTAAACTGGAAGGCCAGGAGAAAAAAAATATTGTAATTTACTATTCACTATTACATACTTTAAATTCTACAAGAGGTCATCTCACACTGCACTACACTGGGAACTTTGATATGGCATACTGCTTCTGAACCTCAGCTAATCCATCACCTGGTGGCAGGCTGCACACAGTTAGCATTAAAAGAGAACGTCATCTGTCAGATTCAGATAAGAATCTATATCTATTTGCTCATTTTATGAAGCCTTAGAAAGGCAACTACTACAAGGCATCACTGTAAGGACCAATGTTATTTGTCAGTGTACTATACGGGATACCGATCCAGACTGACCACATCATTAGGTGTTATTGAACTGTTCCAGCACTTACACAATGGGATGACAAAATAAGGTCTCACCAGCTACGCAAAATGTAGCCATGTCTTTTTTCCCTATGCATTTGAATTCAGTGCTAGTGCCACAGAGAGCTCTATAGAATTAATGATGCTGGATAGCTTGGTCATTGCTGTCAAGATCCATGAAAGTTCTGAATACGAGAAATTAAGATTCTTTTTCTTTAGCATTAAAACCAGGTAAATACCCAATAGGAAAGCATTATTCATCACACTGATCTAAATTGTTAGCTTAGACAGTTCACAAGAACTAAAAAGCTGAGCTGTAACACAATGGTTAGAGAGATCAAAGACAGATCTTCTGCAGTGGTATCAGCTCCCATCTTTAGTGGCCAAACCCCATATTCACTAAAACCAGTGAATTCTATAGTTTCAGTATACTCCTCAGAAGTTCACCACACTGATGAAAATGTAGTGTAAATGGGTTTTGGTCTGAAATTTCATCTCTATGGAGGTTAAATCTCATAAGAACTCAGGGCCAAATCTGCATTATCCCTGATTCATTCCTAAACTTCAAATCTGAGTTGTTTCCTAAATCCTTGATCTTCATCCTTCCTGTGATACTGAAACAAAATAAGAAAAATACTGTGTATCACAACGTCTTCATGATTGTTTCCTTAGATATGCAGGACATTACATCTGTTAGTTTCTTCATATTATATTTCATAAAATATTATGGATGAAAGGTCAAATCATTGTGAATCCATCTCTATGAAAAAAAGAGAAGTAAATTTTGTACAAGATTGATCCTTGTTCCCGTATTTCCTAGAAAACTTCTGATCCTTTAAAGATTCAAGTATACTTTAATTTTGTTTTTATACCTGGTCTAAATCTAAATGCCAGGTTTTAAATATAATGAAATTTCAATGTTTAAATGTTTAAAATAATGAGTTTTAACATGGCATTTAAGTGATTTAAATAACATGAAAAATAGGAAAAAAAAATAAAGCTGAACTGAAGTGCCATGGCTGTACTTTGCAAAATTACCTTTTACGCCTTGGTGTCTGAACCCTGGGCTTATGGACTCTTAGGAAAATCAAATGTGGGGAAGTAATCAAATATATGAGTTGACTGCAGTCAGCTAGACTTTCTGGGGTTGTATTCTAGACAGAGCTAAAGAGAATGTAACCTTTCCCACAGATCTTGATCTACAGCCCTTAGACCATCCCCTCTGCTCTCATCTTTTAATAATTAGCTACCCAGAACACAGTTCTGTCTCCAAAACCTCCTGCTTCAGTCTTAATCTGCTCCTTACAGTATTTTCAGACAAGATTTTGATGAATTGTTCAATGGATGTTGAATTTCATGGTAATACTACCTTGCTTCATCTCATTACACATAAGAACGATGTCGAGGAGAATGCACAGCAAAATGTCCAGGAGAGGAGTCAGTAGTATATTTTACCAGTTTCACTGCTACATACACACTTCTCTTTTTCCAGTTCACTGCTTATGTCAAAGACCTTTCAGTGTTAAGATATTTAAACATACTTTTAAGTCCTTCTACAACCAACTGAACTCGCCTTAACATTGCTGTAGGATTTGGTTCAAGAAGAGCAACAGACATAACTTCTGGCCTCTCTCCTCCTTCTGGTTTTAAAAAATTCACATACATACTTTCTTACTCTTTTTTGAATTACGTGCTGGCAATATGCCTAGTATTTCTAAAAAGTCTGTATACTGATTTTGAAAGATTTTGGATCTTTCATGTTTATCACAGGACATCACTGAGGTCATAAAACAGAATTGATTGGATTTCATCAACAATTAATTTCAGAAAAAAGAAGATAGTCATAATCAGCATTTCAAGCAGAGGCACACAGTAATTTCTGATGCTAATTATGATGTTAATACCTCAGGAAAGCATAAAGTTCTGGTTTTAAAACCATTAATTATGGGCTGAAATATTTCAGGGACTCTTATTTTACCCAAACATTTTATTTTATTTGATTAAAAGCATTGTTTTGTAGCAAATGTTCTAAAAAAATATAAAGAGCCTACTCTCTTCCTTGAGCTGCTGCCTTCTCCCCTACTGAAAAAAAAAAAAAAACAAAAAAAACCCCCAAAAAACCAAAAACCCCCAAACCAAAAACCCCCAAACCAAAAACCTCAGTGAAAAATTGAAAAAATCATGGGCTTAAAATAGTTGGCTGTTCTGCAAACAAATGTGTTGATTTGTTTTGTTCTTCTTTTTAGCATCAGATGTCTTGTGTCTATTTCTAAATAAATGGTGCCATAAGACAAGCATATGTTGTTCTGTATCATGCACTGCAGGTGCTGCAGTACAGGCTTTCATAATGTGCCACCTGAAACTCAGAGAAGCTATTTCCTTTAAAAGGCCAGATTGTGGAGCCCTAGCTCACACTGATAAGCACTTACTGACGCAAGCAGTTCTATTAAAGCCCCTCCTTTCAAGTAAGAACTAACTTAACATGAGTAAGTTTTATAGGCCAGCTCTTAGCCCCCAGTGTATTTTGGCATTAACAATCACATACTGACTGATTCATTTTTAGATCCTCTATACCTACTAAAATATGTAGAATATGGAAGTTATTGGCAAGTACTTAGGATTTAAAATCTGTTTCACATTACACAATTCATTAGATTAAAACTTTTAAGTGTAAAATCCAGCAGACCTCTGCTGTAAGTGTAGACTTTTACTTCTAATAATGTTGAACCTTACTGATACATAGGTCAGCAAGTATTTGTTTAGGTAGATGTTAAGACCGAAGACTTACATATACTCGCCATATATCAAAGAGAGTAGAGTCCAAGGCAGACAGTAACTGTATCTAATAGGGAAGGTAGGTAGAAACCAGATTTTTTTTTCTGGCCCAGACATGTAATATGGGTTTGTATTATAAAACACTATACTTCTCCATTTATAGAACGTGGAGTTCTGCTGTGCCGTCTGTGATAAACTGTTTTAATCTGTACTGAAATGATTTCTGTTTACCTCTTCACAAGCCTGCTGCTTTGAGAATCTGAGTTCATTGGGATAGAGACCATTGCAAATTTATTTGGTGTAACATGCATTTTCAGCCTATATAACAAAAAGGACATTCTAATAATACAATTGTGGTACTTGGTTTTGAAAATCTTCTCATACCTGCTACGGGGACAATTGTGGAGGAAACCAGTCCAGGTTTAGACTGAATTAGTAATTTAATTCTCAGTTGCCTACATTTGAAAGTTGTCTTTAAAAGGAAACACAGTTGTGAAAGCTGCTGCTATCAACATAAAGGGAATGCACAAAATCAGCATGGAGGCATAATGATTGTAACCTCAAATGAGGCAAATAGTAGGTCCAGTTGCTAGAGCTGTGGGTAACATAAGTATTACAGAGGAAATAATGCAAAATTTTTCCAGGCTTCTCTCTTGCTTCTGATGGAAGACTATACATACGATGGCTAGGGGAAGAAATTAATACAAATTGTACTATAGTCCAACCCCAGTGCAGACCAAATATTGTATGCATTACCTTAAGCAACTTTGTATGGCTTCTGGGATGACAATTGCAGGGATGGTGTACTCAGGTAGATTTTGATGATGTGAAAAGATGCAATTTTTTTCATTGTCACATAAGGGTTGAGTCACATTATATATGGAACTTCTTACATTTCATTAGGATTTCTCTTAAAAGAATCTTCTGTCTCAACTCTTCTCTCATATGATTGTGTCCCCAGATTAGTACAAAAATCCTTATGCACATCCATACTACATATATATAAAACACCCAATATCAGTGTAATATGTGCACTGTGTATATATACTATATATACATATGCACATATGCATGCATATGTATATATACATGCACATCTATAAATGTACATACATGCATATATTATATATATAGAAGTCATAACACTTAAGAGAACCCTGACTATGAGTTGGGTTGAACCACAAGTAAATAGGCTAAAATTACTAAATGTTGCCTAGGGCAACATTTTGTTGGTGGGTGATGTGACAAAAATAGACACATCCTATTTTAATTTTCCATTCTTAGTCTAATTTTTTTCTATGTGTCATCATAAATATCATGCCTGGTATTGCTTCCTAGCAGATGCACCCTTATTTCTCTACTTTTTTGGCTTCATCTTTCTGTTTGTCAGATAATTTGACTTTGTGGACACTTTACCATCTAAAGGATCATTTAGGTGATGCAATAATTTGATACTTAGTGTTACCACATATGTTGTTCACTATAGGCACTTTGAATTCTGAAACTTTTTATTCATCCACTTTCTACTGACATAGATGTAAGGACAGTTCAAGTGAGAAAAAGGAGCTTCTACTGTCATTCTAGTGAATGTTTTCACAAAGGAAATGTGAGTACTTAAGAATATGTTCCTTCATGTCTTTCTATAATTCTGCTTCTTCTTTGCCAAAAAGGACTTTTTTTTATTATTATTTTTCAGCATTTTTTAAAGTTAAGATTTGGAGTCCATTGGTATTCTTTTTCAGAAAAAATGGAATTTTTTCCCCTATATTATAAATTCAGGTGGCCTGTGACACTCTTGAAATTAAAATTCAGCTGTAATTTGAATCAAGCACTGTTGTAGGTGTGTGTTGCAGTGGGGTGTGGATTCCAACTCTCCGAGTGTCCGGAATGTGTGACTCATTCCATCTGCGACATACAAACAAATCCCCCTTCCCTGAAAATCACGGCCTTTGAAACAGGTCAGTCCATACCCTTACTTTCTTCTAACATCACATTAGGATATGACAATCTCAATTACATTTGCATTTGAAGCTTCTAAGTGCAACTGCACTTTCTGGTTTACTTATACCCACAATAGCACTTGTGGAACTGGGGGGAATGTGAGACTTGTGATAGTCAAACTCTGTGGCAATTTAAGGTGTAATGTAACTCATGCTTGAAAATAAATCTATCAGAAATTTCTTCATCTGCTTTAAACAAATGTAAATTCAAAACATTCATCAGTCATATAATTTATATGTAAATCCCAGATATAATATTCTACCAATAGGCTCTTCATTCTTGTGGTTTTTTATTGGGACTTGCCAAATCTGGCAGATGGCTGGAGGTGAGTCTGGTCACTTGCTCCCAGTAAGCACACACAGAAACACATGTATGCAATACTCATATATGCACATAGACTGCTCACCCTTCTCCTCAACTAGTTGGGCTGAACATTCGCTGGTGATCACATGCTGGCACACGCACCCATGCTGGTTCCAGTGACTGCCACCATGGACACATGGACCCTGACCCATGGTCCTCTCCCACAGCCACCACCCACCCCCCCGCACACTGATGGGACATGGCCCCTCACCTGGGAGATGGAAATGGAGATAGAGAGAAGACAGGGCAGACCATGCCGATGAGGTGGAGGGCATGGCCCCACAAGCACACCCACCAGCCCCTGCTCACACCTCTCTGGCCCTTGTATCCCTTTTCCCCACTGTTTCCTCATGCTTGCTCCTTGGAGGAGCAAGAGCAATCACCCTAATCCCCACCTCTCCTGCCTCTGGTTCCTCCCATACACATCCCACAATAAGACTTGTGCCACTCCCTTCGCTCCATGAAGTGTCCTGCAAACCCAGAGTGTGACCCCTCAGTTTGTGATGAGACTGGGAGAGCCCTCACAGATTCATGGTGCTGGGTCTCGCCCAGTCCCAGGGGCGTAGGCTCCCTGGGACACCCCATGGAGGGGCAGGCAGGCTCTGACAGTTCTGTCTGGGGTATAGACACTCCCCCCATGGTGCCTCTAGGGTTTGTCATGGGGGTGTTGGTATTATTTGTGTTCCCTGACCTGTCTTTTTTCCCCTGCTCTCCTCTCTTGTGTGGAAATAGGCTGTTTTATCACTTAACCTAAGAGTTTCACCATGATAAAACAGAAATATTCAATATATCTTGTGTCCCTGTGCAATAATATTTAATTTAAATAGAAAGCACTTTGTGATTACCAGCTTAAAATGACATTTGCAGATAGTATACTGGGAGTTTTGCAATAATTCTGCATTGCCTATGACTTCACATGGAATAACGGAGTATTCTGTTATCTATATTGTAAAGAAATTTGGAATTATAAATAGCTATGCTGCACTAAAATTAAACCTAGCTTTAACTTGACTGTGAAGGAGTGTAATGGCCTGACTTCTGACTCTCTTAATTTTTAAAAAAATCTGCTGCAAGTAGAGTATGTCCCAGTAGAGGAAGATTACAGTTTGAGGTCCATTGAAGTCAACATACAAAAGGACCTCATCTGAGATTAACCACCACAGCTCAGTTAATTTTCTGCTCTAAAATTATGACCTGTTACTTTAAAACTTGTTACTACAGAATTCTTCTGCAACAACAGCAAATTACATTAAAGTGAAACTTAGTTAATTCAAATGAGCTTTACTTCCAAATACTCCTAGGTGGGTGGCTGAGATTTACTGACTGCTTTGCAAAAGTCAGAAGCCCACATCAGATCCTTGAAGACACTCAGACCTCAGTTGTTGGTGTGAGTTATTCCACCCTGTCAGCAGCTCAAGGTTCTTCTTGGCTCCCCTGAATGACAGCTCCTAGTCCTATGCTGGCAGGAGTGAGAGAACAGGGTCATGTATTTTTTCTAAGCTTATTTATGCTAATACATGGGTTATGGTTTCTTCCCCTCCTCCCAACATGCATTTGCACATGCACATTCCCCACTGCCTTCTCACTTTCCTCCAACACTTATTGAGGGAACAGCCTCACAGTGCTGGGGAGGACTGGGTGAGACATGAAAATTCAGTTGTTGAGAAACCAGCTTTAGCCTCATGTGTGTTGGTGTGTTTCTGTGACTGAAGTAAACAGAATCAGACCCTATTAACATAAATATTTTTTTTCTCAGAAAAAGTCAACACTTTGCCATGATTTATGATTGTTGGAATTTAAAGTGCATTTGACATAACCTACTTAAACATTCTGAGGCAATATGCATTCTTCATATGGGACGGTTAACAGCTACATAAGCCAAATAGAGACTAGTTGGAAGAAGATATTCTTGTTGAGCTAACTTCTCAATAGATCAGCTTATTGCATAGTTTGGCACACCCCAGGCAGATCTAGAAGAAGGTAGTTTACTTCCAGAAATATTTCTCCATAGTTAACTTTTGGCGCTCTAACTCTACTTCACAGTAAAGAGTAATACATAATACATATATTTTTGTCCTTCCTAATTGCATGATGAGGAATACAGATTTGTAAAGATGAATGTTAAAATTAATCCTTGTAAACAATCAATCTGGACTGAGCCAGGCATCAAATGGACAGGAATTATAATATATTATTTCAGGAGTATTCTTCCATCTTTTTTATCTATGGTAATTTAGAAGAAGTTTATGGTGCATGCACTGTTTAGATGGAAGCTAAAACATTTATCATGACAAGAAGACAGAATTGATAAAACCAGCAGTAATGAACAAATGATTACACCTTCAGCTTGTTCTTATATATAAATTTATATTTAAATGCTAGGAAAAATAATGGATTCAGCACAAATACCAGTTTTGCATGCAGCCATTTTAGCTGCTTATTTTTCAGTACAATTGTGTCTTGTTTTCTTCAACACACTGTGCAAAAGAGACAGTGTATTCATTCTTATTGATTAAACTAGTATTAGGTGTTACAACCATATGTTTCTGAGGCAATGCCTTCACAATGGTTGCATGTATACTAATATATGTATATATACACTCATGCATATAAATAGAGAAGTTGTTTCTGTGGCTGAAAGTGATTGTGGCTGGTACAGACCCATTCTTGATTCCTGGCATGGAGGAAAGTCGTGACAGGAAAATAACATATCTGACTCAGAAATTTTTAGATGTGCTGTAGTATAGCATCAAAGCTCTCACCAGTATATCCACGCTTATGCCAATGCACAAAATGCTGTGAAAAAATGGTGTGAATTCCCAGTAAATGCTGTGAATGCCACTCAGGTATAGTTAAGAATTTGTACTGAAATCTTGTGTTAATAACTTTTTTATAAAACATTTATAAGCCACTTTCTTATCAAAGGTCATTCATTAAGACACACTCTTAGTTTAAGGGGTTTTTTTGTATTATAACTGAAGCTTTCATGCCTTCAGAAAAACACAAGGCAGTATCCATTGCTTTTGCTTTATTGTGGCCATGGAAATCACCTGATGAGTAGAAGTTTAGTGTTTCTGTCCTACATATGCCTTGTCTCATTTGTATTGCTTGTGTGTAAGTATATTTTCAGCTGATAATCTCTGAATGTATGTACATAAAAAACCTTTTTTCTTTTTTTAACTTTGATTAAGATGCTTCAGTTTATTAAATTTGTATAGGTTTAATATACTCAGTGTGACCATCAAACATTTATGAAAAGGGAGTTGTTACATCTGACTGTAGATATTCACTGTATCTTGTCATTTCTTGTCATTCCTTACCAAAGTGACCCTAAGTTATAACTTGTCTAACTTACTGTCATTACTATGCCAGACATTTTGGTATTCAATGTAAAAAATGCCATTGGACTGTCAAGGAATGATACATGGGGATCTATGAAATACTTCTTTTTTTTGTGTGTAAGAAAAGCAAATCTTTTAGAAAAACTGACTAACCTATAGGAAAATAAGAAGAAAATAGACTAATGCATTAAGATATTTTATTTTCATCAAATGTCTTGCAGATATAAATTTCCCTAATAACTTGCATTTGTATGTATCAAAGTAATATTTTTTCCTTTTTTATTTCTTAGCAGTGTTTTAAGTCTTCATATATATCTATGAGCTGGAAAAATAGAGAAGTTATTCTATATATGCCATAGTCTATGGATATAAATACTGTACATACCCCAAAGTGCAGAGGTGAGTATTCCAGAACACAGGCAGCTACTAAAAAGGGTACAGGAATATTTGAAATCATTGGTTTCAGAGCCTTGTTTACACAAACAGGGCCAACAATGGCCTCCAGACCCCGAGGGCGTAACCACCTAAACTTAAGGTCAGCTCTGATACAGTGAGGCTTGGTTAATTTTGGGCGAAACTTCTGTCAAAACAGTGAAGTTTGAGACAGGGCTGCTTGAGAAGCCTTCCCTGGGCCTTGAGAGCTCATTTATGTCCCAGATCCTTGCGTGCTGTCGTGGCCGAAGCTGTGCTGCAGCTAGGAGCCAGCCATTGCCCAGCCATGCACCAGCCCATTGGCCAGACCTTGGACCTGCCTTGTGTCTGTAGCTTGGTCTGGCCCTGCCATCTGTGTGGTGGGGCAGCCCTTGGTAGACTTGTCCTCATGCCTCTGTATGTTGAGGCAGGTGGACTGAGGCTGTGTTCCCATTTCCAATGCCATATTAAAAGAAGAAATTGTGTCTGAAAACCCTTAGCCTGGCTGAAGAAAACTTGGAAAAAAGTACTTAGAAGGAAGAATTTCTAATGGGTATACAGTGGAGGCCATGTGGGAGACACAGAAGAGTTGTCACAAACGAATGACAGTGATTAAAAAAAAATGGTCATTTCTCTCTGGCACTGGATGATGTTGTTTTCTAACATGAGATCACAATGAAACATCCACATTTGAAACAATTGCTGCCCCAATTCTCCCCCTGTCCTGCTGGCAGAAGTTGCCTTGTCTTCCAATCTGCCCATGTGTAGTGCTTATATATCACTTACTTACCACCATGCTGTCAAAGCAAAACTGGCTTAACCCAAAATTTTGAAATAGTAGATCTTTCCTAATGAAACCCATTTTGATGGAAACAGCACAAGGAGAACTCACACAACAGCTGAACTGGCTCATCAGAGGCTGTTAAAATGTTTGGTCCCTAAAACGAAATGGCTTTAACAGACTTAGCATTTTACACAAGTGGCCTATGCAAATTTGATAGAGAGCTCCAGTGGAGAAACAAAATACAGGAATTGGATAGAAATATATGAGGAGAGGGAGCAGAGAAATGTGCATGTGGCAAATTGTGAGCTGGAAACATTTTGGGTGTATTCTGCAACAACATTCAATAGATGTCATTGTTTTATGGTACTTTGATCGTCTTCTCCTGAAAACATAAAAAACCTCAATGGATTGTGACTACTCAAGGGTATAGGAAAGAGATGCTGAAATTTGAAAGAGTAGATTTTATATCTATGAAAAAATACTCTTACAAAAAGGCTGAAAAGCAAAGCAGAAAACCTCAGACATAGTATGCAGGCTATTTCTGGACACTGTTCTAAAAAAGGAGTGGTTTGCATACTAATAAGAATAAAATGTTGAAATAAAAGAGTGATATTAAAGCCTCTGTGACTTATGGAAAAGTATTGTTAGACAGTAAAGGTATTGTTAGACAGAAAAACTACCCTTTGAAAAGTGATCTCCCATCCTGAAGAAATTAGAAGGCAGACTATACAAGCTAACATTGAATTCTGAAATATAACAGGAAAATATGGTAAAAAGAATAATTTAAATTTCAAGATAAGTCATTGAAATAGAATTAGTTTCATAAATTTAATGTCCTGATGAATTCTAAAATGTACTATGTTGTTCTAAAATGAATCTATCTCCTTTTCTTCTGGAAAGAAAGATATGGAGATGTGGAAAAATATCCACACATCCAAGGATACTTATTTGAAGCTAATAAGAATTTTTTTATAGAAATTGAAATTTTCACTGGAAAACTTTTAGAGTAGTTTGAAATGACTACACAAAATGGTTGCTATCATCTTTTAAATCAAAACACCAGGCTAGCTTCACTGCCTCTGTGAAATACTGATCAGGTTTTGTATTTTAATGGCAACTATGAAGTCTTGACTATGATAGGTAAATTGATACCAGACAAGAAATAAAAGAGCTAGCTAGATCAGACTATGTTCATATAAGAATACTACCACAGGACTCAGTTTTATCTTTATATCTGGGATGTCTCTGCCAAGATGCAATCAACAAGTTCATGGGATTTTTCTTCTGTCTTCAGTAGACCTCTATTAACCACACAAGCTGAATACACTTTCACAGAAACATACATGGTGGAATAATGCTCAAAGGAAAAGCTCTTCAGTAGAGAACTCTTCTCAACATGTGAGACTTGGCGATAGATGTATTTAGGATTTGAATAGTCTTTAAAAACTTGTATTGAAAAAGATTCACGAACATTTTCATTTTCTTTCTAGCAAACACAATATCTCAGAAGCAAACGCTTTCTATGAAACAACTGTAATCTCTCTGTTAGCAGGAGAATTTTCTACTGTAATTTAAAAAACTAAAAGGGGTTGATCTCTCCTGGAATTCAAAATCTACAAATTTGATACCCACATCTGAAAGCACTACCTCTTTCTAGTCAGTATAGAGTGATAAAACTCTAAGTATAGACTAATACAGTCTGAGGAAGTAATTTGTCTTTGTCAAGTTATCTACATCATGATTAAAAGTATGGCAATCCTGAAGAGCCTGTTTCTCTTTATTGGTAATAAATGGACTTTAGACCACTAACTAGAAAGCTCAGAGTAAAACAGAGCACATGAAAAACCCATTTCTTTCTGTTGATTTTAAAGAGAGCCAAGATGACAGTTTTCTTCAAAAATTTCAAATTTAAGTTGCTGAAAACAAGGAATTGTAAATGACACTCAGTCAGTATTCATTCCAGGACACAAAGTTTAAAAATATCTTGGAAAAAACCTCTAATATTGATCCCCAAAATGCACCTAGTTTGTTGTTCAAGATGGCACAAAATGGAAACTTCCTTCTGATTTTCTTCTTTTGGTTTCTTGAAGCATGAAAATACGTGTTTTACTTAATTGTTGTCTTAATAGACAGGTCATTCAAGCTTTGGACAATTCTTCAAGATGGTTTTGTTGGTAGAACTTCAGGTGTGTTGTCACTCTCTTGTGCTAAAAAATCTTCTGGGAAAGAAGATATGAAAGCCATTTATTAGATGTTTCAAGTAATTTTGTTTAATAAAGGAAGAATCAAAGAGAAAAAAAGAGAGTTAAAGAATGAGAGAAGTTGCAAAAACTCACAAAGAAGCTTCCCTTACAGAAGACTCAATAAAGAAGCATATTTTTCACCTTCCTAAATTATGTGTTTGCACAAAGCAGGCAGAAGAGGAACATCTTCATATTAGTGCCTTTGGGTGCTAAAACGGTGAAAGAAGAACAATGAAGTGCACACCACATCTTTTACTTTCATTTTCCTCACTGATGGCATCTGTCATTTTCTTTCTCATTTTCAATTTGAAGAAAAAAAATCTGCTAGTAAATGACACCGTCTGATCTGCAACATGCAAGCCTAGAGGGACTTGTTCACTCAAGCTCACTGGTAACATAAGCAGCATGCTACAGCTCATATATTTTTTCCAATTCAAAAGTGCCTGAACACCTAGGTCTCAGATGACTTGCAACATGATGTGTAAGAGTGGATAGTTTCACACAGCTCATATCTTTTTTTCATCACATTTCATATGGGGAAGAAAAAAAATCCATCTGTGTCTTTTTGCAGGATGTGTCCACAATTTATTCTACAAATATTCCTTTCATTATGTTAATAATGGGTTTCGTGCATCTGCTCTTTGGCAAATTGTATACACAACTTACTTCCATTTTGGATCTTTCCACAATGCAAATTTAAATAATTTCAAACAAAGCTCAGCAGATGAATGGCCAGGTCTGGTTTCCTCAAAATCTCCATGAAAACTAAACTCGTTAACTGAAAGAAACTGCATCAGCTCTGCTCCATTTTTGACGTAGCACCTGGTATCATTTAATTGAATTTAATTTAATAGAAATGATCCAATCATTCTCACACCTCCTGTTCACTTTTACCTCTTCCTATAAAGCCACAACTCACAGGAAATATGTACTATCTACAAATCAAAACTCCTCCTTTTTTTTTTCTTTTATTGAACCTTGTAAGTTGTGAAAAATACACAGCATTTGTCATAATAATTTTTGATCATATGAGGTGAGTCACATATTAACTTAAGGAACTTAAAAATCAACTTAAATGAACTTAAAAAAATACAATAATTCATTTTAATATGAGAGTTGAAGTACAGGAAAAATATTAAGAACGAGACTGAGTTCAAAACAAACCCCATATCTATCAGCCTCTGCAGCAGGGGGGGAGTGGGTAAGGAATGGGCAGAGGTTTGGCTACCACTCTCCACTTTCTGACTTGTTTTTTAACATCTGTGTTAATACTCAGCTGAAAGACAAAAATTCAGTGCTGGCATGGATCATAGCTGTTACAGTAATTCATTTCTACTTCTGAGGATGAAGAGGAAAGGGAGAAATAAAGGTGACTAAAAGGTGTGCCTGAGTTCCTGTGTCTTCTGGAAACACACCTATACTGATGCACTTTATGAGCAAATCCTTGCTCAAGGCTTTACATAACCTAGAAATTTAACCAGGAAGCCTTAAAAGAATTTTAAATCCAAAAGTATGGGGGTTCCCAGGTACTTCTGAACTGGTTTGTAAGAATATCCTTACTGCTTGCTAAAATTCCAGAAAAACTGTCATCTTGTCATAACTGCTAAGATGCACACGAAAAGGTGTATTCAATCTACATGTTTAGTGGGGATTTTTTGCTTGTTTTTTAGAATAGTAAAAATTTTGACTTCTTTTGGAAGACCCTTGTTCTGAAATAAGACAATAGGAACAGGTTAAATAAAAAGAGTAAAATTTTAAGTTGTTGCAATTACTGGAGATTTTTTTTCTGATTGCAGTTCATCTTTTGTCAGTAAAAATAATACAGCCATGTAAGGATAATGGCTGACATTTCATTTTAAAACAATATCTCAAATTATGTGTTAACAGATTGTTTCATCCCTTTGAACTATTATCTTTCTCTCCCTAAACGCTGAGTTCTGACTTCCACGCATACAATGACTTCTGACCTGTTTCTTTCCATTTTTTATTTCTTCCCTTGTGTAGAAGACAGCTCTTAAGATAGGGGAGAATCAATCTAAACAATCACAAATAAAATTAATAGATTTTATATTTAAAGTAAAACTAGTAAGTTCCTAAAAGTAAAAACTTAAAAATGTTCTCTTCATAAAGAATGAAAGCTACTTAGAGAAAAGCGTTTTATCTTGCTCATGCACCTTGGGTGTGTCCAGAACTAAATTAATTCAAAGTTTCACAGGATCATCTGACCTTAGAGGATTTATTAAAAAAGGCTACACAGGAAACTTTAGATAAACCAAAAAGCATTTTCATCATGGACACACATGATACAAAGCCAAAATATTGGTCAACCAGTAAGTATTCACTGATCTTGTTTTTTTATCCAGGGAATTTAGTGTGTAACTTAATGATGAGCAATTTCCAAAGAAGTGGAAGGTAGCAGAAAACATGTTTCCCTACATAAGTGCAGGATACATTATAAAACCCAACGGTGATCATGTGCATCAAGGCAGCACAGCTGTGAACATCGTTGTGCCTCCCAAGACACCATGAGAATCTGTAGGGTCTGGCTGAAAATTCCCAGTTTAGACTGATATCTCTCAAAGAATGTGGCCCAAATTTTCTGCAGCTCCGACTTGTTTCTTTGCCCTTTTAGAACCAGGTTTATGAGCAGGCAGGTATGTAGATGTTTTGGTAGGGGGGAACACTGCAATATCCAGCAGTACTTTTTCAGGAATACATTTCTTACCCACCATTTTAAAGATGCTTAGTGTCATCCAATGACCGGTATGTAAACAGAGTCTTTGAAGTTTCACTGACAGTAAATTTATAAGGAGTTTAGTTTATATGACCAAATGGCATAATCCTTGCTTCAGAAGTAACATTTGACTGTAGAAAGGACCATAACCTTTTTCTCTATATATAAAGCATGAAACTTCTGAAAAGAAATATTAGTGCTCTGATACAAAAGTGTCGTAACATCTGATAAAATTATCCGGAAGTTTAAAAATATATAATATGAGAAAAAATAAAGACTTTAGAACAAGAGAACTGCGACAGCTATGTAAGGTAAAATTGCCAAATGTGTTTCATGACAAATCCTGTTTCTAACTTTCCAATTTTTCTAAGCTTTAATCACTTGATATGAAAATTTCTCTGCTTCCTGCCTGATTCAGGCTGAGCTACTTGGGAAAATAAACCAGAAAACTAGCTGGTTCTAGTTCCAAGTTAGAGACATTTTGATACCCCTGTCAAAGGTAAAAATATTCTGGCTTTTTTTTCCCCTTAATTCCCTTTGAAGGCAGGGGGAAGGACAGGTAGGAGAAGGGGAAAGTGAAACTATGTCAAATATCAGAGGGACTTGAAGCAGAAACTCCACCTTTTGCAAGTGGACACAGCCAGCATTTGTGTCATTCAACATTGTGTCAAACTTGATGAAAGTCTTTTAAAACAGAAAGTTTTGATTATGTTAAAGAAATAGTTTTCATTCAGAAACTACTTGTGTAGAAAAATCCTAGTTAATTTTTCCTAGTTCTTTCTTTTCTTTTGAAAGTTAGAAAATTCTGATTTCATCTCTTGGTTAGGTTAATGTACAAAGATCACTTTTGCATACAATGGACCACTTATGAACAAAATGATACATGGAGCATTGAACACAGGAAAATAAAAATAACATCTTGATATATCTTCTGGTAATTTTCAGTGTTTAGATCTTTTAAATTTGCTGGAGTTACTATTGTGTGGTATACAGAGATTAATTTGTTCAACAAGCACTTGCAAAGGAAGTACTTGTGCTCTAATGAGTTTAAACCTAATGCCAGGCCAACTCTAAATTGATCCTGCTCTTTAGGAGAAATCCTTTTCTTAATGATCGCTTCAAGCAGCTTAATAGACATGAGAAGATTTACCTTGTAGTCTTTAAAGTATGGGTTCTTGATGGAGACTTAATGAGTGACTTTCTGCTGTTTCTCTTTTGAGTTTATCACAAGCTTAACACACCTCTGTTAACTCTAAAGTTAACAAGGTGTCTGACAACCTGCTGCATTATTTAGCATCATTTAATTGGTAATTTTTATGGTAATATTGATCTCACTGAGAAAATCAGTATGTCTTCTGGCACTAGTAGTAAGTATTACTGTCTCAGCACTTGGTTTGTGGAAATACATTGATATTAATGTCTGTGACTGATGTAACCTCTTTTCGAGCTTCAGGTAGATGGGGCCTATGAAAAGTTGAGAAAGTTTTCAGAAACCAAAAGGAGTTTGAAGTACTGTGAAAGAGAAGCCAACAAAACAACAAAATCCACAAAATTCGCATTCTGATCAAATGTTGCAGAGAGACCACTTATGTTGGAATATGCTTTTTTTTCTCCTCTCCTCTCCTCTCCTCTCCTCTCCTCTCCTCTCCCTGTTGTAGAGAAAAGACTTAATCACCAAAGGAAAGGCCATGCTTGACCTTTGGATAGCACATTCAGATTATTGCCAGGCAGTATTCACAGGAGGCATTGTTTCTCAAAGGTGAGATGCTTTGTTCATCTATTCCTGCTGCAGAAGGAACAGTAGTTACTCCTATTATTTGGAAAATACAGTTTAGTCTAGTTAGTGTCTGGAAAAATTGCTGGGGAAAACAACATTATAAGCACACACTACTTCTTGCGACTTCATTTTAGGACTCCTACATGGAGAGAAGAGTCTCCACCAGGCCCAAATTTAGGACCCAGTTACCAGTAGGTACCTGCTTATTAAATAGACATATAGTCAGTAGAACTGAATGTTACAGATGAAATACCTTATTCCTACTGTATAGGAACTGGCAGACCATAATCTAAATCTAAATCTGGGGTGGAATCTAGGTGTACTGGGTGGATAGACATTAATCTAGCCTCTAAGCACTTAAATGTGAAGCAAGATCTGTATAATCTACTATGTAAAAAAAATAAACAAGCAAACCAACATCACCAGTACACGAAAAACAAAGGCCCTTAATATAAGAAATAATGCATGACTCATGCATAAATATATGTGTAATCATACAGAGACAATATTGCTTTTTTTATCTGCCCTCAGGTCTTTTATTGAAAACCTGAGAAGAGGAAAATGTCTTCATCTTAATGACCAGTTCAGGTTGGATTTCTGCAAAAATGGTCTGTGAGAAAGCAGGAAAAAGGTTACGTGAATTAGACATGTAGATAGCTCACCACATCAGTGTGGAAATATAAGAAAGTAAAATATATGGATTATATAGCAAATGTACAAGTAGGTGTCGGAAAACTGGGAGAAAAAGTATAAAAACCGAGATAGTAGATCCTGAGGCTCTGTAAAAGCAGAGTATATTGCATATATTCTGTTAATTGGATGTTCATTCTTACTCTCAGAAGAAAGACAGGGCTTTCCAAGCTTCCTCTACTAGAGAAACAAATGGAACAACTGAGTTAAGCAAACTTAAAGATAGATCACAAAAATTGTGAAACAAAACACAAGGTTACACTGTAGTTGTAAAATAAATTAAAATTAAAATTAAGAAGAACAAAACAAAACAAATCAACAAAAGCCAAACCCATCCAAACAAACAAAAACTGGGGCATTGTGGAAATTCAGGGCTAGATCCCTAGATATATAAAAATAAAATGTATGCACTAAACAATGAAATTAATAATGAAATAATAAATGTCTTAGCATGAAAAAGGAGAGAATTAAGGCAATGTGTGTGTGCATATACATTTATACGTATACACTTAGGCAATACAAATATATACATGCATATATATCTATATGCGTATACATGTATATGTGTGTATATGTACATACATATGTGTAGGTGCAATTTGAATATATATATTTATCTATAAAGCATATGTATGCATATGGGCTCATATGTGTATGTATTTATTATTAGGTTTCAAGTACCATGAGGTACATATATACCAGTAAGTATATATATGAGTAAACACTTTCCCCCCTTTCTTTCTCTTAATGAGAAACTTTATTGAGCTTTGTTTCTGTTTTTGGGCTAGTCACAATGGAAGTATTGCCTTTATCATTGCATAGCTAACTATACCCAGGTTTTTGGTTTAAATTCCAGGTTTATGATCATAAGAAATTATGTTCCTTTCATACTTCAAATAACGAAGGATCTACCTTTATAAATATTTTTCCTAGTTTTCATTTTTCAGCATGACCACAATATGTATTTCCCTACCAACACGTTTATTATTATTATTCCTCTCAAATATGTGATTATATAGTTCATTTATCTAAGAAATAAAATGTGAATTAATGTGGATTTATGGAATTTTTAATGAATCCATAATATCTTAATTTCTAATCTTTTATTAAGAAAGTTAAAATTGAACATGAGTAATGGACATGCTACAACTACTTGTAAAATTACAGATATTTAATATAACTCTTACATTTTTGGTATACTTTAAGAAATGAAGGCTCATAAATGTGTGTCTTTTGCCTTCTATACAGATCCTACCTGACTTTAGCGCTACACTAAATCATGGAAATCATGCCACTGAAGTGTATTTGAGTTTACCTTCTTCTATGTAACACTGAAGTTTCCCACAAACTAACAAAAGGATTCCAGGAAAATTAGATTACTATTTCCTTTCATCTTTAGTATTACCAGAGCATTTAACCATGACAGAATTTTTTTAAATGCTGTATTCTACCTCTGGTTCAGAACTTGCATGTGTGTCGGTCCATTAAAATAATAGGATGGTTAATATTCTAGTGTTCTGATGCAGGGGGACATCTTACCTTAAAATGGTTTGCTGATTTAAATTACATTTTCTACAAAATGTTTTGGGTTTGGTTTGTTGGGCATTAGGTTGTTGGGGTTTTTTTAGGGGGTGGGGGAGGGATTGAGGGGAAAGCAAATACCACAAAAGCAAAAAACATTTAAATTACCTGTTAGCTGTGTATATTAGTGCAAAGAGAAAATACTTTTAATAGTAGACATTATTGTCTCTTATAAGCATCTAGACTAGAATATGGAGCTAATATGCCAAGAAGAGAAGTTTCAGCACATTTCTCTTTCTAAGCAATTAAATAACTAAGGTGAGGGGCACCGTATTCAAGACAGTACTAAATAATATTGTGTTACTCCTGCCTTTCTCCTGCTACTTTTTCTGCTGTGTTATTTATCTTTCCCACTGTTACTGCTTCCCTGTCACTTTATAAATTTTTGTTAATGAGCAAATGAATAACTGCCAGACTCCAGTTCTACATCTACACAGTTCAATGTCAGATCCAATATTACTCATATGTATTACTGCTAGAGCTGTCATAAAACAGCTAGACCTGCACACAAGGTATTAATAATAAAATCACCTAAGGAGAAATATGGAGGATGTGTTACTCATTTGTAAACACCATATATTTAAGGTTGCCCGTTACACAAGGCAAAGTGATGTCGATATGAAAGATATTAAATGCAACTTCAGTTGTTAGTCTTAAAATCTTTTTTCTTTCACTTGTTACACTAGAGCAGTACCGTCTATGGTCTACTGATCTAGTATGTTATCCATACATATTATATAATTAATATAAATAATCATCAACCCACTTGGAGGTTACATTTATTTTCACTTTCCAATAGCACAGCAAAATACATGTCATATTTTAGGAACAGAGAAAGGCTATCTGAACATTAGCGTTTAAAATCCAGGTTCTTCTGAGGTAAATGGGAGTTTTGCCATTATATTCAACACTATGGTTACTACACACCAGAGAATTAATTTGTTGTGTAGCTGATTCCGATGAATCAACACAGCAGCTGGTGATTTCCATATTTGGAACATTAATGGAAACTCTTGGCCTCATGGTTCACTTTTTAAAAGCGAGTATGTGAAATGTGTGTATAATTTTGTAACGTTATTTTTGGCATATGAAGATCAGTGGCCCAGTCCATCTAGCCATGAACCATGAGATTAATGAGAGCTGGGAGTACTCAATACTAGGAAGATTGTTTTGAAGAGCCATTCACCCCAGGTCTATGGGAAAGACTGGGCAAACTTTTCGTGACATTATTATAAGGGCAAAAAGGTCAGTCAAGAATTTTTAGAGGTAGAACACTATCCAGACACCTCCACTGCTGACCTTCTTTTGGGGCTCTTTGTAGGACTCAGAAGTCCCTGTCTCATGAAAACCTTTTAACAAGAATTTCTACCTATTTTCTTAAGTGTTTTCTTTCTTCTTTTTCTCCTCCTCCACCTCCTTTTCTTTCTCCTCCTCCTTGTTCTCCTTCTTCTGCCTCTTCTTCTTCATTTTGATAGATCTTTATTGATTTCTGTGCTCTTTTTGTTTTTAAGAAAGCTTCATACCTTGAATTTGTGTTACTTCACAGCTCTCATTGTGTGTTTATTTTCAGTTCCCACTACAAGGGTAAGAGGGCCTTGAGGAGACATTGAAAGTTCTGACAAAGAGGGGTTGCTGATGGCAGTTGATGCTTGCAGCCTCACAGAGCAGATTAAACACACAAGTCTTTTGCAGCCCAAAAAGTCCTTTTCTCATTTCCTTTCAAGTTGACTTTTATTATGAACTTTAAATCACAACCACATTGCCAAGATTCATGGACCTTCTTAACTACTAGTCATCCCATGCACCAATCAAAGAATAAATAAGATGCACAATCTTATAATATCTAGACAATAATGAAGTCTGTGTTTAAATTTAATTAATGTCTTTGGCAGCAGTGTCATATTTAAAACAGGCCTCTTCTAATCTACTCCAGGTCAAATCTTACCACTGTGAGCATATGACAACCAAATCTGTCTTACTCATCTTTGTGGGCCATAAGCTAGGACTAAGGCAATTATGTAAGTCCACTGATCCCATATTATTAACACTAAATTACAATAATATCTTCATATCATTAAGCAATAATAATAATTTTATTCATTATTAATTTTTATATTTAAAGAAAGAAGTCCCCTTATTTAAAAAAAAAAGTAATAGCTTTCCTTTTTATGTTACACTGTGCTACTCTAAACCTACAACATTTACACAGACACAGTATGCAAATAACCTAAGTACAGAATTGAACAGTTCATGATTTGGGATCCAAGTCGCATATAATTAGTATAACACTTCAAATCCCTCTAACTTCAAGTTCTGCATATGCATACATTAGCATGAGTTAATGTGAAATTATTGTCTAGGCAAGACTACATGTGGGTTAGGAAAAATTTAGATAGCTAAGATTATGTAAATAGACAGTAAAACACTGTGAGTTACAAACAGAAATAAATGATACACATACATACAAAAAAAAAATACCTAAAGAATCTGATCATCATGTGTTAGACTAAGGAGAATATTACCACAGATCAGTAGAAATGTATTCAAGTCAGTGCACTTTGAAAAATCATGGTCATACTTTCCTCTTTAAAGGATTTTTAATGTGGTTTTAACACACACTTTGAATACATTTTCTTCTTGTTTTAGTTAGACTAAATTTTTAGCTGTAGATAGGATATGTGCAATGAAAAGTTATCCAGAAAGAACCACAGTTCTTTAAATGCTTAAACTGATATTCCCATGTTTAGTTTAAGTAAAAGGTAGAAATACTCAAACCTCGATGCTTCAAAGGAACAGCAAAATTTCTGAATTGTGCAAAATTTTTTGGCAGTAGCTCTGATCTCATAACCACAAAAAAAACCACAAAAGGAACTGTTTTCCTTTGCCTTGTCTTGTCTTGTTTTGTTTTAGTTTTTCTTTGATTGTAATTTTTAAGTTATTTGGTTTTCTGCAGTGGGGTTTTCTAAGATGTACAGGCTGAAATCTTAGATGAGATTGACATCAATGAAATAGTATGATTTATCTCAAGGCAAAATCTGTTCTCCAGTCTTAATTTGTAATAAGAAGAATTAATATGGAATAGAAGCATTAAATAAAGTCTAGGAACTGTCAATGTACATTAAAGTAAAACAAAGTTGTCATAAGCTTTTTTTACACTGAAACTGTTCACTTGAGGGCTAATGGTGATAAAGAGGGTGGTAACACAGTCCCCAAAAGTATGTGCACAAGAAAAAAAGCCTTGGAAATGCAAGCAGAAACAGCAGGTCTGTAAGCACGAGTCACGGATGGTGGGTTACTGGTTTATTAAAGGAAAGTAACCTGTGGATCTGTGTACAACTGACTTTAAACGCAAGAAAGAAAACAAAGAATAAGTCTCCTTCACAAGTAAAATTACATACAGTAAATTTGGATATAATGTGGAACCAGGATCCATTGAAGAAAGAGCTGGCAAACATATGAAAGTGATCCCAGAAAGAGGAGGAAGACACACCATCAGTATTGTACTCCACTAACAGAGAATTTACATTTCTAAAACCACATCAAAATTACTTTCTGTATCCCCATCTTCTTCCCAAAGAAGACTGATACCATTGACATTAAGACCCAGAAAAACAGTATAAAGTGTAATTGAGATTATTGGATAATTGGAAAATATGAACTCTTGGTATTATTACTGGACAAATAATTCTTAGACTTTTAAAACCATAGTTTGACTCACAATAAATTCTTACCATCTTACTTAAGGCATATTTTCTTAATTCAGAAAAATTGAATAGAGTAATCTGATGCCTCAGTTCTTGAGGATTAGTTGTTAAAATTTAATGGCAACAACTGAGGAGAATGTGGGCAATCTAGGTTGTAGTTTGAAAAGTAATATGAAAGTGTAACATTTTGTATTCTAAACGCATTATCTGGTTCCCACACATCATGGTCTGTTTTGCACTGTGGAGTGGTGAATGAAAATACACCAGAAGATGCGATCCAGGAATGCGTGCATGCAGTGAACTCCAGCTGTTGTCAGGACACAAGCTACAGCTTGAGCTAAACTACTCAGAATTGGTGTCAGGTAGACAGCACATCTTCAGCAGCTAGCAGTTTACTCCACGGGTCAGTAGCCATCATGCCACAATAATTACTTAGATAAAGACAATGAGTACTCTTTCATAGCTTACAAGAACAAAGTTATGCATGAAATGTTCAGAAAAAAATACCCTTAGTTTAGTTCACATTTGCCAAACTATATGTCTTTTACTGTAAATTGCCACAAGCACAGGGCAGAGATACTAAATATATTATTTCAGCAGTGACATAAGGGACACAACCTTTGCTTGATGGCTGACTGTGTTTCCCAAACTCCCTATTACACTAAAAAGTGTGACTAAAAATGTGTTTCATTACTTTAAACCTAGAAAACTATACTCTCCAATAACTTTTGCACAGCAATATAGAATTCCTTACTCATGCAGAGACATATTATTTTAGCAATTGATTATTACAGATGTGATTAGTGTCCCTTTCAATGCGTTTAGACCAAAACCCAGAGTTCATACACAAGCTCTTACTACTCATTATCATAAAATTTGACGTGTGATAACATTAAGCATATACAAAGTCTTAATAAAATCCATTAATTGAAAACTTTCATCTTAACTTCCCTCCTCCCCAAGGACATTAAAGAGAGCATAGATCTTTTCATGAAACATTTACACCATGTAAAAGAATGCTCAATTTAATGTAGAAAATACACAGTCATAAATCACAAAACCTGTCAATTAGGATATTGGGAACTGAAATGTCACTAAGACTAATAATATCTTGATTTTAAATAGTGTGTGACAAACAGTCACTAATATGAAATACGGAGGGCTATTAACTATAATGTATCATTTAGAGAGTAATACATAGATGTGGAAAATGCAGCAATTGAAATTGAGACCTTCTCATCAAAAAGCAGGAAAGATAAAGGGATTCCAGGATGACAAGTTTATTGCCTAGATTTCCCAGCTAACCTGCCATTATTGCTGTATTTTTTCCTAGCGGTCTCAGAGAACTTAAAGGTTGGAAAAATAGGAAGGTTATTCCAAACTGTGTATTTTTTATTAGTGTGGAAGTCAAAACAGAAGAAAATGTTATCTTAAATATATATTGTTGATGACTGAATGATCTATATTTTTAAAGATCTATATCTTTTCAAGCCTTAATTAGCAATGTAAATGAAGTATAAGCCAGGAGCAAACAAAGGTTGTGAATATTTTTCTGACATGAGTTTACCTAAAATAAGTTAGCTGGTGTCAGCCTAGCTTCCAGTGGATAGAGATCTGTATTACAGAAGTTGCCTTGAAAATTGAAACATTAGTTCAGATCATCAGTGTAGAGAAGACAATGACATGAACCATATTTCTGAAACAGTAAAAACACTACTGAGAAAGACTCTAAAACTGTTTTTTTTTTTCCTTCTGAGTAAGTCCACTACTTCTACCAGTTCCAGAACTAATGAAACAGTCCTTGGTTTTAACCAGAAGGGTGTTAATAGATCTTCTTCAACAATATATAAATAATGACAAAGAAAAGATTATCTAAAATGTGTTATTACTCACTTCATATCTTGGAAACAATAGTTCTTTATGTGGTTAATTTAAGTCAGGCTGATTTCAGGTTATAGCTTATCTAACCTGTATATAATTATGATAAAAATGTGCAAAGACTGGCTTTTATGTGGCTTTTGATTTTTCACACTGAGGTTCTCAGACAGTCTCAATGAACTTCAACTGAGCTTTCTTTTCTCAGTTTTCATCTTTTTGTTTTATCTTTTAATTTCTTTTATCTTTACAGCATGATCTCATGAGTTTAAATTATGATTATCACCTTATCCTTGTTCTTTCTCTTTGGAGAGAGGTATCATTATAGGTATTTTTCTTAGTTTTATACTATACTTGCAGATTGTCTGGGTACAAGCAGTATATTATTTTTTCATATAAACATATTTGACAAAGAGACATAAATTAATAACATTTATATTGATTCTTTGTTTATGATATTTTATATAAATCAACTGATACATTATCAATGACCAAAATATTTGCATAAGAAGATAATGTGTGATGCCAAAACTCATGGTAGGTGAGTACAGGGACATATGTGTGCTGATACCCCTGTCTTTTAGAAAGGGTGTGCTATGTGTTTGCAGCCTTCAAAACATAAGGACAGGGTAACCTTGAATTCTGACAATTCACTTGTGTCTTACTTAAGAAAGCCTCACTCAGTCTGTGGCCCACTTCCAAGGAGTAGGCTGTGCTTCAACTGTATGAATTTCTGATAGCAAGGAAGGAACCTCTTCCAAAAGGTTCTTGCAAAAATCTTCAGTCTGGGCTGTTCTGCCTTCCCAGTTGCAGCACACAGGGTCTCAATTTCCTACCTGCCCATTGGCAGCTCTCTTGGGAAAATCCTGAGTGCCTCATTGCTACCCAGGGCTACCACAGCACAATTCTCAGTCCAGCACCTCCTCTCCCCACAGAAACAAAAATTTCCAGCACTGTCTCTGACATGACCTTCCTTTAACTTAGCTGGGTTCTCAGAGCGACCAGCTATTGCATGCCAGCTCTCTCACAGATTTTATTCTTCCTTAACTAGAGGAGTTAGAAGTGGAGTCAGAGACTGCTCAGCAAGAGACTACATATTCTGGCAGCTAAGCACTGTGGTTTGTGGTTTGTAAAGAGCAACTGATGACTGAAGATTTCTCCCATCTCCTCTCAAACCCATTCGAAGAAATCGACGGTTTTATACTGCTGCCAATCCAGTTGTGGTGTGATTTAACACCTGGATAGAGAAGAAAAGGCCATTTTACACCTCTTTATGTGGTCTTTTCATTCATCCTGAAATAGAAATAAATGCATTCAATTGCATTGGTATTTCTTTAAGCTTTTTCCTTACACTCATGCTTCTTACTCAAAAACATTTTCAATAGGACAAACAAAGTGTAGAAAGCACTAATTTCTCTGGGAGGCACTCAAGCTAGCATGTCAGCATGTTTTTAGAAAGGTATATTATTATATATTTTGTTGTCATAGTAGTCAGAATTATTAATGTTTATTTAAAACAGAAAAATTGTCACAGTTTAGTCAAAAAAATGTACATCCAGCAACTGTGTAATGTTTATACTGTAAATATACATTTATTCATATGTGTATACTAAATTCTATTATATGTACACAAGTACATATAATATATTAATACATATACTGATATGCATATACATATATACACATGTATTTCTCAGGTATAATTTTGAGACAAAAATGTTTTGTCTGTTTGACTTCAGGTTAAAAAGTTGAAAGGCTAGAAATTACAGGTTAGAAGTTTTGAACACCAGCAATCTGAAGATTTTGCTTCAGATCAGAGAAAACTTCTATTAATTTTTAAATTAATCTAATTGTAATCAGGATTGATGCTAACAAAAAGCTTCTATCCTCCCATAAAATTCCTGTAAGATGATGTACTCCATTGTAACATAAGATCTTAAATTCAGTAACAAAACATCCATAGCTCATAGCTTAGTTAAAATGCAATATGTATATAATTAACTGTTATATTATGATTTCCAGTGGGAGTGACTGATATCTTGTTTTCATTTATATTTTGTTGTTTTTTAATCCCACTCATAAAGCAACTATATAACCCACTAATGCCTGAACTACTTTATCTTATGAGTTATACAGGCTTGCTTTCTTTCAGTTTGATTGAAAATCTGTAGTTACGGCTTATCTAGCCTCCCTGCTAAGTAACACATAATTGCAAAGAGCTTAGACAGCAGCAGTAAGACTTATGAGCACCAAATTGCTTGTTTCACTCTACAGGAGGCTGCATCTTCATTTAGAATGTTTCAGACTATCAGTGGTTAAAGAAAGGTGAAATAACATTATGACATTTTTTGTTTGTTTGTTTATCTGGCCTCAGTATAATCATAGGTATTTATATACCCATTACTGGGTAAACCTCCAGAGAGGTTATTGAATAACCAATCTGAACATTTCTGAGTAATTGACGATAACCTAAAGATGTGAATAACTATAGAATCAGCTATCTTTCCTGAGGACACACCTTGATGATCCATGCCATTCCCAAACGTGGCATGACCAGGACAGATCTAAAAGAAGTAATTTACAAGGGATTGTATTATATGCAATCACCTTTCATGTAGGCTTAATGAAAGCAAAATTTTCACTAATTTCAGCTTTATTTGAAGAGGTTTTGCTGACATAGGGACTGAAACAGTCAGCCATAATGGTCTTTCTAAGCTGAGAAATGCTATCATGCTTTTTTTTTTCTTGAAAAAACACTTTTTCTCATTAATTCTGTCGCAGACACCCCTCTCTGCTGATTCAAATCTCTGTTTCACATGCTGATTTTGCATCTAGTGTCAATGTGGATTCTGAGGTATATTTGCTGTTTTATATTATGATTGACCCAAAACCTCAGAGCAAAATGAAGTTTAAACTGTTGAATGTCTGTTGGTTTTAACACCAAACCATATATCATTCAGCATCTCTCACAGTGTGACATTAATTATAATTTTCTTGGCCTCTATATGCATTCTTTTTCTTTTAAAGTTATATTTAACCAGTTTTGCCTGATTGGATTGAGAAGAATAAACAAACAAGCCAATCTCAAGAGTTTAGCTACTTTAATCTTCCCGAATTGTCAAAAATGTGAAAAATCGTGTGGATTTTTATGTGGCAAACATGCAGTTTATTTGTAAGATCCACAGCAAGACCAGGACAGTCAGTGGAAGTTGGCCACTGAACTGGTAAATGGTACAGTTGTCTAAGGAATAGAAATAGCGATCATGATAATTTTCTTCACAGCACAGTATTAGGAACAATCCATTTCTAAACAATTTGTGAATCTCATTGTACCTGAGACATGTACAGAAACCAAGAACAACTGTATTTTTCTATAAGCTTGTACAGCATGATGAACAATGAACTGTGCAGACAGTATGGAACGATAGCAGTGTGTAGGGTTGTGTTATTTTTGTTATTATCTAGAGTTTTCCTCTTTTCTTGTTTAACAACCTGTACACCTTTTTGTATTAGTAATATATGAAAGCAAAAAGGTTCTGAGTAATTCCATTTATCCACCTTTTGCTAAAGGTTGTAAAGCATTATTCCTTTTCATTTATCTATACTGAAGCCTTAATTTAAAGGAAAACAAAAGCCAGATATGTTTACTTCACACTGATCTTCCACCCTAGTTACATCTTGAATATCCTAGACCAAAGTAGAAAAAGTAAAGGTGTGATTTTTCTTCCTGTTTGTAAACAAGCTGCTTGTCGTGTTCTGATGTCAATCTGTTGAAGGGCAAGTTCACTGTAAGTAATCTGAACAATTTAGAAACACATGCCAAGAAAGAGGATCCACCTGACCATGCGGGACAAAAAATATCTTAGGCAACAGGCTGGCCAGTTACTAAGGAAATGTTTAAACTAAGAATGATGGGGAACGGAGTTGATGACCTATGATCAACTGAGGAGGTAGTGGTCAGGGCTTGCAAAGGATGCAGGCTGATGTGGCAAGACAGGCTTTATAATCTATGAAACAAGGCTGAAGATAGGCCACCGCAATGTATGTACACAAATAAGGCAATGTGAACAGAATGGAAGTATCAATTCAGCTCACACATTTTCTAGGAAACAGCAAGACTGGGTGTCCATCTGAAGTACCTGTACACCACTAATGCATACAGTACGGAGTACGCGTCAGTAATTAGACATCTGTGTGCAGCTGTGGGGCTAGGATCTCACTGAGACCATGGAAACGTGGTGGAGTATCACACATGACTGGATGCTGTCATGGATGGATACAGGAACTTTTACAAAGAGCTGGGATGGTGAGAAGGGAGATTTTCTTCGTGCGAGAGTAGCACGGATGCATGGAGATCTGCCTGAGATGGACAATGAGCCAGATGAGAGCTTGTAGGCCAAGAGTAGTGGGCAGACCAAAGTGGGTGACATAGTGGTGGATGTCTGCTACAAATCATCTTGATAAGGAAGAATAAGAATATGAAATATTTGTGGGCTGGAAAAAGCCTTACTTTAACAGTCCCTTGTTCCCGTGGGGAGTACTGAAGTGCCCTGGTACCTGTTGGAGACACAACACAGGAGTACACAAGAAATGTAAGAGGTTTCTAGAGTGCTTTGATGCCAATTTCCCAACACAAGTGGTTGAGGAGCCAATAAGTGGAGGTGTTCTGCTGGACCTGACACTTGCAAACAAGAATGAACTGGCTGACAATGTAAAGGCTAGGGGTAACCTTGGCTGTGATAACCCTGAAATGATGGATTTTAGGATGCTGAAGAGGCAACAAGCCCAAAAGCAGGGTCACAACCTTGGACTTCAGGAGAGCCAAATTTGGCTTCTTCAGAGACCTCTCTGAGGGAATCCCATGGGATACAAACCTGAAGAGAGGAGATACCCTGAGGAAAGCTGGTTCATATTCAAGGATTAACTCCTCCAAGCTCAGGCATGGTCCATCCTAAAGAGCAGGAAGTCAAGCAATGGTGGAAGAGGCTTATTTGTTTGAATATGGAGTTCCTGACTAAACTCATACAACAAAAAAGAAGCATAGAGGAGCTGGACACAGGGAAAGGAGACCCAGGAGAAATACAGATGCACTTGTCTCAGCAAGCAAAAATGAGCTAAGCCAAAAGCCATGTAGCGTTGAATCCAGTGAGTGATGTGAAGCAAAATGAAGATGAGAGAAGTGAGGACCTATGGCTGATACGGGAAGGGGCCCTGATCACAAAGGAAAGAGGAAAGGCCAACAGACTCTGTTCCTTCTTCACCTTTCTTTTCACTGGTAAGGCCTGTTTTCAGGTCTGGTCCCTGAGTCTCTGAGACCTGTGTGCAAGCCTGGAGCAAGGAAGATTTACTTTATTGGAGGAATATCAGATTAGGGAACATAATCTGGACATGCAATAGTCATTGGGAAGTGACCCGTGAGTGCTGAGGGTGTTGTTACTGCAGAGACACTCCCGGTTATCTTTGAAAGGTCATGGTGATGAGACAGTGTTCCTGAGGACTGGAAAAAAGCAAATGTCACACCTATCTCCAGGAAGACCAGGAAGGAGGTCAATACCAGTTTTAACCAATTTAACCAGAGGTTAAATATCTAATGATATTTAAAATCTTCATTAATTATCTAGTTGATAGAGCACAATGTACACTCAGCAAATTTTCACATTAAACTAAACAGGGAGGAGAAATTGATTCACCAGATGGATTACCTGACAGGAACCTCAAGCAATTCAACAAATGTAAGTGCAAAGTCCCATATCTGGAGATGAATAATCCCCCACACCAGCACAGGCTGTGGGCCAACCAGCTGGAAAGCAGCTTTGCAGAAAAGGATGAGAGCATTCTGGTGAACACCCAGTTAAAAAAGAGCCAGCAATGTGCCCTTATGGCAAAGAGGGCTAATGTTTTCCTACGCTGCCTTACAAGGAGCGAGCAGGTAAAAGAAGGTGATCCTTACCCTCTACTGAACACAGATGAAGCCAACTTTACAGTATTGTGGGCTTTTCAGTACAAGCGAGACATAGACATACTGGAGACAGTTCATTGAAGGGCCAAGATGATTTGTGGACTGGAGCATCACTTATATGAAGAAAGTCTGAGAAAGCTGGAACTGTTCAGCCTGGAGAAAAGAAGGCTCAGGTTGATAAGGGTCAGAAACTGACACTTCTTGGTGACACAGTGACAGGACAAAAGCCAATGGGCATAAATTGAGATGATTTTTTTTTTTTTTTTTAATAATGAGGGTTGTAAAAGACTGGCATAGATTACCCCAAAAGGTTGTAGAGTATCCATTCTTTAGACATATTTAAACCTGCCTGAAAATGGCCCTAAGCAACCCAGCTCCAAGCAGGAGTGGTACTAGATGATCTTCAATGCTTCCAACCACCTTCAACCACTTTGTAGTTCTGTGATACTGAAATGCTGTGGAAGCGTGTATCAATAAGGCAGATTGGAAAGACTCAAGTGCTCCAATACAGTGAATCTGTTAGTATTCAAGAATGTTTCTTTGGGGTGACACATTCTCATAAATATGCAAGCTGATATGTGAACATAGAATGATGTCACAGTTTTACAGATTATGAGATTTCCCTGGTGGTAAGTATGAAGAACTGAACAGAAATCCTGCTAATTGAAGGCCTGAAAAGGCCTTCTAAAAGGGTATACCTGCTCATTTACCTCAAATTATTTATTATGGTAAGGAACTGGGTTTCCAGCTGATTAATAGGTATCTGCCTTTTGGTATGGAATTTGTGCTAGTTTATAATGACTGAGAATCTGGCCTGTATTTAACTTTTTTTTTGTTTGTTTATTTAGATTTTTATTTTAATTTCTTTTTCTCTTTTAGATTTATTACAGTTATGCATAACTTTTCACAGACTATATGAATATTAAGTCACCCTCCTGAGGTATTCACTGAGATCTCAAGCTAAGCAATCATTCAATATCTGAAGGGACTATATCATATGAGACAGGAAAGGACTAAAATTATATCGTAGCACTTGTAAAATATTGATAAAAATAAGAGTTTAAGCAGTGTGGAAGAGAAATAATGACTAATGGCTACTCAGTGCTCTCCAAAGAAACAGCAGAGAGGATATTCAGAGAGGAGTGGGACAGAGTGACCCAGACAAAGACAGATAAATCCCATCAGCTGCTACAGTCACAGCTTTGGCTATTAGTATAGCTTTTCAGAAAGGGCTTTATGTCAGCGTGTGCAGTAAATAGTCAGAAACAACCCAGAGAGGCATTGCTGGGGATATTACCACTCAGTACTGTAAGTAAGTCTTGTTTCTTTATGTCCTTTTTAACAATTCCTTTTGTTATAAAGTACGCTAATTCTTTATTTAAAGAAATATTACTAGATATAAATTGTGACTATTCAAAAATATCTTGGAAACAAGAGATGCTTTCAATGTTAATGCATTTATTAATTTTTTTGCGTGTATTTTAATATTTTATTTTTAAGTGGCTAAAATCTACTTGTGCAAATATATTTACCTTTCCAACTGACAATTTGCTGTGGAAAATTTTCTGGCTAGTTAAGAAAAATTGTAAGTCACCTTGAATATCTTTGAAAAGTGGGAGCTTATATACTGCATATACTTAGCTGTAAAATGTTATTTATTTTCTCTACGTGGATCTGCACAGTTCTTAGCATGTGGTTTTGTGCCTATTTTGCTCCAATATTTCCACACTGTTTTATTTCACAATGTCTTTTCAAAGATACATAGAAGTGCTTGCTTGGTATTCCACTTCACTGTCTCTATGTAAGAGCTAAATATGCGGGAGTCTTCAGTTTCAAGTGGTAAATGCTCTGCAAATGCTAGAACCATGTGGGCAAAAGTCAAAGAGCCAATAAAACAGAACACTTACTGTATGCTGTACAATAACAGAAATTAGAAAGAGACATGATCATCATCTCAGGAAAACTGGCCCTGTAACATATGTATATTCTCAGGAACCCAGCCTGAGAGAGTGTGGAGCTGTTTTGTAACCTAGTTTTTTTAATGAAATATTTCAAAGATGAAGACTTCTATAGAGTGGATCAGAACTATATATTGTCATTGGAAGGGACTGAGGTATCCTTCTTCCTTGCAAAGAGAATCAGTTTACAAAGTCATTATTTTCTCTTCCTTTAATGAAGGTGTCACATAAACCATGGGAAGAAAGCACCATGTGACTATGAAGCGAGAGTCACACTTCTGAACTGCCATTCTGTGACAGTTATTAAAAGATCCTTTCTTGTTCTAAAGACCACTTTTTTTTTTAGATTATATGACTTGATGTTCAACACTTTAAATTTCACCTTTTTACCTTGAAAAAAATGTGAAAATAATAGAGAACAAAGTTCTTCTGAAGTCTGAGATCTACAAATGAGCTTGTTTTTCTCTAAAAAAGTTGTGAGAGAGAGCTGTAAAAGAAAAAAAAAAAAAAAAACCACAAAGACTCAAACCAAACCAACCAACCAAACAAACAAACAAACAATCAAACAAAAAAAAGACTATAGAATTCCAGGCTGTATTCAAATGAGGCAGGTTCTGCTTTTTCATATTAACCAATGTTTCATATCATAATAGATTTTTGTGATTTCAACAAAACTATATTTGGAAAGCTCTTACATAGTATGCCAAGTGGCTATTCTTAACTGTTTTGTTTAAAGGTAGTCTTATTTTCAAAAAATTAAGATTAAGTACAGGGTAAACATGTTCCGTAGGAAAGAAATACATTACCTTAGCTCAGAACCACTGGATATTGTTAATATATACAACAATTCAAATTGAAAGGCAGAGAATTTGAGGGCATTCATCTTCAGTGTTTTCCTATTTACCTTTGATTACAAAAAACCCAAGCAACTCAATAACATTCTTAAAATCATTGTCTGCTGAATAAACTCAGTGGCTGTAGCAGAATCCTTTCTATAAAATTTGTAATGAATAATGGACATTATATTCCTAACTACATATTGGTACTGTTTTTCTGAATCTATGGTCTTATAACGAGAAGGAAATTAGGAGAGCTTCTCTAATTTGTACCAAATGAACTTGTATGAATACAAATACAAACTAATTCAACACAGTTCATAGACTAGAGACATAACGAGTACATTAAAGGGCAAATATTCCTCAACTTTCTTTAAGTATACTGCTAAAGATACCAATGACAATCCAGACAAAGAAATTCAAAAGTCAATAAAAAAACCCTGATAAAACAAGTGATTTTCTAGTTACTTGATTTCTAATTACCCTCTACTCTTCTCTGGTAAGACCCCACCTGGAGTACCGCAACTAGCTTTGGAGTCCTCAGAAGGACATGGACCTGTTGGAGTGGGTCCAGAGGAGGGCCACAAAGATGATCAGAGGGGTGGAGCGCCTCTCCTATGAGGACAGGCTGAGTTGGGGTTTTCAGTCTGGAGAAGAGAAGGCTTCGGAGACACCTTATAGGGGCCTTCCAGTATCTGAAGGGGGCCTACAAGAAAGCTGGCGAGGGACTTTCTTCAGGACATGTAGTGACCGGTTGAGGCATAATTGTTTCAAACTGGAAGAGGGTATATTTAACTTAGATATCAGGAAGAAATTTTTCACTACGAAAAACAGTGGCAAGACACTGAAACAGGTTTCCCAGAGAAGTTGTTGAAGCCTTGGAAGCATTTAAGCATTCAAGCATGAGAAATCTATTGGTGCTGGAGGCCTGTTGTCTTCGGGAAGATCCCCCTCTTCAATGTCATCGTCTTTCTCCCACTGCTCCAGCATCCGAGCCATGTCTGCATCGTTGTAGTCCCGAATGTCCTTCTTCTTAGCTGGCCCCGCCTGCCGCTTCCCCTCCTCAGTTTGCTATTTAATGAGTTATTGCACCAGTGAGGTACATAAGTGAAAAAAAAAACAAAAAAAATTTGGTTTTCTTAATTATGTGCATACCCTGTTTGATATTGTAAAAATAATGTAATTTCATTATTTATATCCTCCTTGTCAAATTTTCATTAAAATATAATCTAACAGCATAATGTTTTGGGTTTTTTTTACACTGCGTTAGCTTACAAATAATGACAAAAGCAATTTGAGTGATTTTTTTCAGTCAGTGGGGTTCTACACATTTTTAATAATAAGATCAGTTAAAGTTGAAAGCTTTATAAGTATTTGTGAGGGGTTCTTATAAAATGTCTGCAAGTGACTATAGAATACATAGCTATCATAACAGCTATTTCTGGTCTGGTTCCTATGAAAAGGTCACTTTAGCTAAATCCTGCATAAAAGGAAACTTCAAGCTAATGAGCATCTGAGAACTTGTCCTTGTTTTTTTCAGTTAGTGTTTTTATCCACTGGTCAGCACCTATGTATGAATCCCTACAGGTATTTTGCAAAATCTTTCCGTAAATTAAATGACTTGTGATTTCACATGAACTAGCAATTCCCTTGAACTGTTTATGTATCTCAAGCAGTTTTAATAATCTGTCTTGGGAAAACTCTAATTGGTTTTGAATACATCAGAATGAAGTTAACATTTATGTTTCAATCTAATGATGTCGTGCATTTAATTTCACATCCTTTTGTTGTAATCTGCATAGCTAGGACAAAGTAGAAATGCCTGTTTTCATATTTGTGTTTCCTGAAGGAAGTCAGGGGAGTATACTGAGTATACTCAGTTTAGAGTTTTGAAGTTGTGTTAAAGTCTGAGTTCTTGCCTTGACTTGCCTTCTTTTCATGTCTGTTTCCCTTACGGACAACTCCATTGTTTAATGGAAAATGTATAATGATTATTTTCCATTTGCACAAACTCAGTTCTCTAGTAAAGTATGATGTTGAAAGAGACATCTACAAAATCTAAGGGCAATAAGAATATTTTCCCAAAGGATTTCAAGTAGTATCAAGACATAGATTCTTTGTAAATTTAGAGACCTGAGTAGCAGTATATTCTACTGTGAAATAAAGGCACTAGCCACAGGTCAGCTAAATGTTGAATATGGGGAAAGACCAGTAAACTATTAACTAATATAGAGTAAAGTTGATAAAGTGAAGAAATTTACTAGAATAGAGTAGATAGAGAAGTTGGTTCTCATAAGAGCAAACGTATAAGAAGAGAACGCTAAAGAAATAAGAAAAACAAAAAAAGAACTTAAATTTGTAAATAAAGTAATAAAATGACAAAAAAAATTCCCCAAAACAACCCAACAAACAGAATAGGATTACTAGAGTTCACTTTACTGAACTAAAGGAGGAGAAGGATTTCTGTAATAACAGTTTTGGATAATTCCCCCCTATAGGAAGGGGAAGGAAAGAAAAAGTCAGAGGACAAAAGAGGATGATTTCAGTACTTGATATGTTGCCCACTACTCAAAACTTATGTAATTGTTTTTCAGGAGTTTATTTGCAATAGAAAATAGATAGAAGTGAAAAACTGTCAAGATGTAGAAGAATGAGAATTAACATGAACTGGTGAAGGCATGGACATGAGGGGAGGGAGGATGTGTAAGTCACAGGAAGGTTTCAAATTCTCGTGTGAAAGGATACTCATTTTTCTGAGGTTGCTGCATCAAGTCTAATTGAGAATGAACAGTTGAGAACATGTAGTCACAGTTCAAGGCTATCTGTAAATGATAACTCTTGACCTCCGTAGCATTTTATTATAACATGGGTATCTTCACCTGTGAATCTACAAGTAAAATACCTTAGCCAGGGTAGTTTTCAGGAAACTTTTCTTGTGCTATTTTCACCAATTCTGCCCAGACGTAAAACCTATATTTTACACCTCAAACTCAGACTTCAGATAATTTCTAACTATGACGTATTAATGCTTGAGTTATGGAAACAGAGATAGCAGAATATCACATAAAACAACGCTGTCTCACCAGATTGATATAATGTGTTTTAAAATGAGAACAAATATCTCACCTTTCAAATTTATTTGCATGAGGAAAAATGTGTTTCCAATGGACACTGATGCTCAGGATAGCATGTAATGAAGTGTTCAAGCTAAGATGTAGTGATATCCTATAATACATACCAGTTTCACATACAGAAGTGCCTTATTGTCAATAAAGAAATATTCAAAAGCTGATTAGATAGTCCAAACTGAAAACATGAAGCTACCAAACTAATTTCACTTTGCAGTAGTACTCCCTGACTGCAGTTTTTAGCATCAATCAAGATTCCTGGGTTTAGCGTATAAACAAGGGAAATTTACTTCCGGGGAAAAAATAAAAAATAAAAAATAAAAAAAAAAAAAAAGAGGTATTTTGGGTATACGTTTTGTTTTGCTTGTGTTTGGTTTGTCGTTTTTTTTTTTTTTTTACCTTCATCATGCTTAGCATTATTATGGTAGAGAAAGAATGAGTATAATTGCAGCAATGAGAAGTCATAGAAGTAATTGTGGAGTTCAAAGAAGAACGTGAAATGTAGACTTATTGAAGACAACTAAAATAAACTAAGAACCTTCAGCAGCAATGAAAGGAAAGGTGTTTGTAAAAGTAGAAATTCATAGGATCACAGAATCATAGAACAGTTTGGGTTGAAGGAACGATCAAAGAGCATCTAGTCCAACCCCTCTGTCATGATCAGAGACATCTTTTGCTAGATCACCTTGCTCAAAGCCTCGTCCAACCTGACCTTGAGTACATCCAGTTGTGGGGCATCCACAACTTCTCTGGGAAACCTATTCCAGTATGTCACTACCCTCACTGTAAAACATCTTTTCCTTAGGTCTAATCTAAAACTACCCTCTTTCAGTTTAAAGCTGTTGTCCCTTGTGCTGTCACTACAGACCATAGTAAAAAGTCTCTTGCTATCTTTCTTATAAGCCCACCTTGTATATTGAAAGGCTGCAATAAGGTCTCCGCAGAGCCTTCTCTCACAAGGCTGCACAAACCCAACTCTCTCAACTTTTCTTCATAAGAGAGGTGTTCCAGCCCTTTGAACTTCCTTTAGACCTGCTCCAACTTTCTTTTAGTGAGGACTCCAGCAGGTTGGCCTCCTGGGCTACAAGCACACATTGCTGGCTCGTGTTGAGCTTCTCATCAATCAACACCACCAAGTCCTTCTCCTCAGGGCTGCTCTCCAACTGTTCTCCGCCCAATCTCTATTTGTGCTGGGGATTGCCCTGATGCAGGTGCAGGCCATTGACTTTGTTGAACTTCATGAGGTTTCTCATGGGTCCACTCCTCAAGCCTGACCAGGTCCCTCTGAATGGAATCCCTTCCCTCGAGCATATCAACTGCACCACTCAGCTTGGTGTCATCAGCAAACTTGCTGAAACTGCACACACTTCCACTGCCTGTCATTGATGCAGATATTAAACAGTACTGGTCCCAATACAGACCTCTGAGGGACACGTTTCATCATCAGTCTCCATCTAGGCATTAAGCCATTGATGACTACCCTCTCATTACGACCATCCAACCAATTCTTCATCCACTGAACAGTCCACCCATAAAATCTATATCTCTCCAGTTTAGAAAGAAGAATGTGTTAGGGGACTGTGTCAAAGGCCAAATATGGTGGAGAGTGGCTTAGCAACTTCATTTGCCAGTCTCTTAGGATGCTGGGATGCATCTCATCAGGTCCCACAGACCTGTGTATGTTCAGGTTCCTCAGGTTGTCTTGAACCTTGTCTTCTTCTGAAATGGGTAACAAGTTGCTAATTCTGCAAACAACTGAAAGCTTACTCTCCTAAAATTCAGTGTCCTAACTTTCCTCTTCACCTAGTCCAGCTACAGAGGTGGTTTCTGTGAGAAACAGCTAGAAGCTTCTCCATGGCCAATAGAGCCAATGCCAGCCAGCTCCAAGATGTAAGTATTGCTGCCCAAGGCCAAGACAATCAGTGACAGTGGTAGCACGTCTGTGATAACATATTTAAGAAGAGGAAAAAATTGCTGCACAACAGCAATTTCAGTCAAAGAGAGAATGAAGTACATGTAAGAGCTACAGCTTTGCAGACAGCAAGATCAGTGAAGAAGGAAGTGGAGGAAGTGCTCCAGATGCCAGAGCTGAGAGTCCCCTGCAGCCATGGTTAAGATCACGATGAGGCAGGTTGTCCCCCTGCAGCCCATGGACGCCCATGGTGGAGCAGATATTCACCTGCAGGAGGTGGTTCATGGAGGACACCATGGTAGAGCAGGTGGATGCCTGCAATAGGCTGGGACCCTGTGGAGAACATGCACTGGAGCAGGCCCGTGGGGAGAGCAACCTATGTCAGAGCAGGTTTTCTGGCAGGAATCAGGATCCCTTGGGGGAACCCACACTGGAGCAGTCTGTTTCTGAAGGACTGCACCCCATGGAAAAGACCCACACTGGAGCAGTTCATGAAGAACTACAGCCCATGGGAAGGGCTCACATTGGAGAAGTTCATAAATGACTGTCTCCCATGTGATTGACCCCACACTAGAGCACAACAAGAGTGTGAGGAGGAAAGAATTGCAAAGACAATGTGGGATGAGCTGACTGCAACCCCCATTCCCTCCCCACCTGTGCAACTGGAGAGGGGATGAGGTAGAGAAAATTGTGAGCAAAGTTGAGGTCAGGAAGAAGGGAGTGGTAGGGGGAAGGTGTTTTAAGATTTGCTACTATTTCTCATCATCCTACTCTGATTTTAATTGGCAATAAATTTGCCAATTACTCAAGCCTGCTCTGCCTGTGACAGTAATTGGTGGGTGATCTCCCTGTGCCTATCTTTACCTATGAGTCTTTTGTTGTATTTTATTTCCTCTGTTCACCCGAGGAAGTGGAGTGATAGAATGCATTGGTGGGCACCTGGCATCCAGCCACAGTCAGCTCACCACACAATCATATTCCATTATGTGTTTTTCACTATACAACTCTACAGAAAGACAACCTGCCTCATCGTGGTATCATTTGATATACAACTCCATTTCATATACAATTTTTATAGTGGACGTAATTATGTTAAAAATTCTACCTGCGCTCTGCTTTCTTGTCATGGTTTCGGCTGAATTCACCAGAACCAGACTGAGAGATGGCCCTCCCCCCCACCGCCCAAAAGAGAAGAGAGGAAAACTTAAGGAGACTTAGAAGTTTAGAATGAAATAAACTACTTTAATGAAGACTTAATATTAAAATTAAAAAAAAAAAAAAAAAAAGAAAAAGAAAAAATGAAGTAGATATAATATAAACAAAACCATATCAAGCTCCCAGGATCACAGTCACATCACCAGCAGGCACTGAGGAAGTCCCAGACTGGACTCAGTGATGGATGGGAGCTGGGTTCCAGCTCTGGAGTCAGGAACACGTGGAGTGGGATCAAAGGCAGATGAACAGACAGAGTCCTCTTTGAACATCAGCCGTCGAAGAAAGAGAGTTGACCCTTTGATCCCTCTGCTTTTATACTGAGCATGGGACAGATGGGATGGAATACCCCAGTTGGTCAGGTTTGTTTCACCCGTCCTGTCCGCTCCTCCCCATAAATGCGACCCTTCTACGTTTTTCCGTTTCCAACCCTCTCTCAGAGCAAATAACGAAATTGGCTGTCCTTGGTTGTTATAGCAATAAGTCTCTGCATACCATTCCTTGGCATGTAGCACAAACATTAGTCTTATCACTCTGAGAACAAGTGTTTTTCTCCAGAATATGTCGTTAATTTTGGAGAGACCTAGCTAAAATGTAAAATTATAGAACAGAAAATTAGTTCTGTTTTACTTCAAACTGGGACATTTCTGCAATCCAGAAGTCAATATGAGTTCAGTTAACCTGTGACTGCTACCACATGCCTCAGAACTGGGGATGCAGAGGTGATGAATAGCAAACACCCATGGAATAAGAGTGTGCAACCAAAACTCTCTACTGAATCATGAAAGACACAGAAAAATGTTTGGCTGATGTATATTTGGAATCAATGCCAGTTTGCCCTTTTTTAGTTCTGTGAGTCATCAAACTAGTATACATAAATGGGTACATTTTTCCTTTATTTTAATGGGTTTTTTCTTGGAAAGCCTAGGTGTTTTTAAACAGAGCACACAACAAATAACAAATAAACAACAAATAAATGAAAAATGCAATTAATATATTTTGTTCTTTCACAATATCCTGACACTTTAACCTATTCTTATACTTATATTCCTGTGGGAAAGAGAAAGAGGGAAATTTCCTGTGTTGTAGAGTGTAAGCGCCTGTACAAAAAAATCACAGAAGGTCTTTCAAAGGAACAGGAATCATCTTGCATAATTTTAATTCTCTTCCTTTGGTCAGGTGAGAAAAAGGAGAACTTTGCAAGTCTGTGAAAAGCAGGACTTAAGGATATTCCTGAATATTTCTCTCTTTGACAAGAAGTTTTATATTTCCACAGTGCTTTGCCTGCCTACCCACTTCCACTGTCTTTCCCTTGCACACAGTCTAATATACTGTATTAGAGTAGAATGAGGCCTCCCGGGCACTGACAATACGTAGATACTTACATTGTTATCTGTGATCTTACAGAAGCAAAGGACTAATGATCGTTAATGTTTTATTACATTATCCTACATTTTGCCTCATATTGATGTGTCTCCTCATGTCCTTAAGCTAAAACTTCTAAGGAAAATCTTTGTCCCAGCTTCCTATTCCCCAGGTGAAATTTTATGAGTGAATTCTTTTCATAGCAGAAAGTATCTTCATGCATTCACTTAGTTCATTTTTTAACCATTATGATTTGCTTTATGACCAAGTGTTGTGTTATTGGCTTCTTTTTTAAAGACAGAACATAGCAGCCTGATGGATAAATTTATTGAACTTCTAATCTTGTGATTCTGTTTTTACATCACCTGTCAATAGGGGACAACGTTTAAAGATGGAACTCAGTTTTCCCAAATCATATTATACTTCAGAGTCTGACTTGCAAGTATAGAATTAAATGGAGATGCGTGAGAGGGAGGTGGAGTGTTTATTTCATGCTTTTAGGTCTGATGCTCTGGCAAAAAGAAAGGGTCAGGAGAGCACAAATCATGATAGTTCAGCTGAGCACAATGCAATAATCAGTAACTATGAGAGCAGCTTTTAGCGATCTTGTTCTGACACTCCCAATAGGATTTTTTCCTGAGAAAACTGAAAATTATTGGAGGGCTAGGTGAAGAAAATAAAAGACAAAAGTAACTAAGAAAAAGGAGAAAGGTGTTACACAAGCAAAGGTTACTGGGTCATCAGCATACATCTATTTTACTCCATCTGACTTGACATCTGTTGAAAGGCAGAGAGGTATAGGTAGCTTATATTTAAGTATAAAAGCCTCATGGTAGTTGCTGGTCTCTCTACACCATTATTTTAAATGGCCTAGATGAGAAACAGAACAGAAAAAGGGCAAAGAAAATAGAAATGAACTTCAAAACTGAGACCTCTTCTTTGTTTGTTTTTTTCTTTGGTTAGTTACTAGTAAACCCTTCTCTATCTCCTTTCTGTTTCATGATTCCTTGTCTCTTCTATGTTGATGCATGCCGCTCTAATAGGATAGTTTCCAATAGCCTCTGACACATTTCCACTTTCATTTATTAGAGATAATTGTTCCTACATGCACACCATGGAAAATTAACTTCATCTAAATGCTCTTAGGTTCACTACCTGAAAATGTAAGTACTTCTATTGTAAATTTTGATCCAGCTGGCTTTAAGTTTAAACAGTATCTTGAATTAATTGTGGGAAAGCATTTGCATATGTATATGGGTATGGGTATGGTTATGAGTACTGTCAATTATTTTGAGCAAACAAGAAAGTTTATAAATGAATCAGAAGATAGAAGATTTTTTTTTTTTATTTTTTTTTTTCTGGAACTGATATTAGGCAAGACTTGGTTAGAGCTCTAGACAGCAAATATTGGATTTAGGGAAAAAAACAAGAGAAGACCAAAAGGAAAGGAGGGAAGTTTCAGTGTCCCACCAACACTGATGAAGGAGAGGGATTGTTACAGCTCCATCACCACTCCCACCCCCAGTTACCTGATCAATGACACTGCTGTAATTAGATAGGTATTAGAAAAAAGAGTTGAGAAAAAATATGTACATATACATATATTTGAATATATGCATCCATATATAAAGATATATGCTTTAAAACCTTGTTGTGTAAAGTAATGTCCCATTAAACGAAGACTAAACCTGTCTATAGCAATGACCTGTCCGAGACACAGCAGAGTTCCCCTGAGAGAGCAGGCTGGCAGAAATCCATAAAGCCTAGGAATGGGATGGTACTAGAAGCCCCGGGGCCAGTAACACAAATGCCCTTTTGCTGACATACACCTGTGTAACAATCTAAAGAAGCTGCACGTAAATAATAGCACAGGTGGAGCTGTCTTTAAAGTATGTATAAGACAAGAAAAAAGCACATCTGAGTAGAATGACCCCACTGCTTCAGCCTGGGGTATGAAAAACTGATAGCTGTACTGTCCTGTAATGTAATATTGTGTATATAAATAATTTCTCATTTGTTGCTGTGGTAGTTATTTAGTCCACAGTCAGCACCAGAAATAATTGTAAACCATTAATTTTTCAAAAGAAAAGTTATTTTCTGCCTTTTGTTTATACTTCTATAATTCTTTCCAATTCCCAGATATTGATTAGGTTTAAAATAACAGGACTGAAATCAATGGATTGCAAAGACCGTTTTCTGCATGCTGACAGACATGCAGGGAAAAATACAGTTTACTAAGGAACATTGATAATCAGTCCTACTAGTAGTGTCCAAGCTATCATCAGCCTACTATAAATATTGAACACTGGTAATAGCTATGGTGTGATTAATTCCAATTTCACTTCTTGTCACAGAAGAAAGCTTGCAATAGAATCTAGGATCTTCCTCTATAGCGTGTTTAAGATGCTGTCCTGTAAATCAGGCTCACATGAGTAGCTAGCAGCAGGATTAAAAACAACCAGAGTTAGAAAACAGCAGCTTTTAGTCACAGGTTTGGATAAACATTGTTTTCACATAGCTCCCTCAGCCTTTCCCATTATCTCAAAGCAATATATGTTTGACTATCAGCAGTACCTAAATAAAAGTCAAGGGCAAGCTAAGGAGAAAAATAAATCAAGGACAAAGACAGAATAGTGAGTTCTCAGAAAGAATATATCATTTACTCCCCAACAGTTCTCCGTAAGTTTTCTTAGTGAAGGTGAAAGTGGTAAGAAATTGATCCCCCTATTCTTCCCACTACTACAGTGACTTCTCACCTCTCCTGCCTATTGATCTTAGATACTCTATCAGCAGTTTTAGGAAACTACAAGAAAGACTGAGATGAATGCATATTTGAAAGGTGGTGAAGACGAAGCAATCATTCTTGTACACTCACCATATAGCCTGGGAGTCCTTTCTTGCTTACTCTTTCAATTTTGAACACTATTATCCAGTCAAGAACTTCCTATGCTAAACCCCTTGTATTATACATCAATTAAGTAATTAACTTACTTTCAGTTCTTAAATAGGAATCTATTGAGTTTCAGCTGAATTTCACAAATGTGCTTTGACACTTAAGCATCATAGGGTGTATTCTCATTTCTGCCTTTTTTGCTACAACATAGATATTGAAAAAAAGCCTCTCCTGGAACTACATAGAAGCTTAGAGCCTCTTAAGTGATGAAGTAGTGGTTTAAGTCCTTAGGCATGAGTGATAAATCTACTGAAGTAAATTCAGGTAGTAAAGGCTGTCATTCTTTTTCATGGCTAACTTTGTTTAGAACATCAGAGTAATTTACAACTGACATTTACTAATTAACACTTAAAATTATATAAAATATCTGCGCCACGGAAAGTTGCCTGCTACATTTGTATTCCTTAAGGGTGAAAATTAAATGCTATTATCTTGTGTACAGCAGAGGTGCAGTGAGCTTCTACCACCACTCCCACATGAGACATAGCAACCTTTCCAGACTAGGGCCATCTGATTGGCTCAAAGATACCAGTAGGTATCAATTATGTTTGATACCTGCAAGAATACCTTTTGTATTTCTAAATATATTTGATAACTGCATAAGTATACTCAGTTATTTTTAGCCTGAATACAGTGTAGTATAAGCTGCATTTCCAGGTAACATGCATGACAGTTACAAGTCATTCCTTGCACTGACTTGCAGGAGAGCAGGCTGAGAGAAGGCTAAATCTCACAAAGAAGTAATAGAGGCATAGTCTGAAGAATCTGAAACTGTACCAAAATTACCTACATCAGTAAGCAGTAGGAAAAAATGTGCAGGGGCACAGCAAAGACTGATATGTCCTCAGACTTGTACACCAAAATCTTGGAACTTTAAAAACACAAGCAAACAAACAAACAAACCCAAACCATAACAAAAGATGGGACATCTGACAGCCCCAGGCAAAACTATAGTTGAGCCTTGTCAATGAATGTCCCATGGACACCACCAGGACCTGACAAGGTAAGGCTGGAGGGAATGCTGGAAACTTATACTTGCACGGGTGTTGCTTGGGCAGGAACACGTGGTCATGAGCCGAGCTGAAATGGGGGTCCTGGGCCTATGGACAGGGTGCTAGAGGCCCCACATGAGGCTGTTCAGGGCCTATAGGATCTGGTAATAGCTTCAAGGCCCAGAGAGATAAAGTCTTAGGGAGCTTGGAGGTTCACCTTGGATGAAAGATGGCTTCTGGGAGTCTACAACTACCTGGTTAGACAACCCAGAGAAGATGAAGTCAGACTGCAATTGAACTGCATGGTGATAGGACAAAAAGCAATGAACCGGCACTTGATTCTGACAGATATCAATGAAATGCAAGAAAAGTACTTTTTACCATGAGCGTAATCAAATATGGGAACTAGGACCCAGAAAGATTGTGAGATCTACATCACTGGAAGTATTCAAGACTCAGAGGCACAAGACCTACAGCAATCGCATCCAATTAGACCTGCTTTGAACAAAGGGTTGGATTAGGTGATCTCTGGAGGTCCCTTCCAATCTGTTACTATGTGAATCCATGGTTAGAAACAGCATTATCTTCCTATGGGAGCATGCAAAAGAAAAAGCATTTTCAGCAATTTCATGGCTCCAGAATACAGAGTGAGCGTGCAGCTATGCACTGAATACAGAATTTGTACTTTGAGAGAGATGCACAGATAACTGGTCATACATAATGCTAAGGTTTAGCAGGGAGTTCAGTGACCTTTTCACACGGAAAACTGTTGTACGGTAAATTGTATTCATCTGAACCTGGGACTGTCCCGCCTGAGGTTCAGTATTTACATGTTTACCAGAGACAATCACTCTAGAGCAAAGCTGACCTTTTTGTAGAGGCATGAATAAAAACAATTGTCACTTCTGTAAAATTCAGATAAATTACTCATTACCAATCCAATTCTTTTCTCAAAGAACTTCATAGTTTTAAACCCACACAATAAACCTCTGCATTTTACCTATTGCAAAACAGTAATTCCAAGGTAGCATTCCAAAAGCTGGTGGACATAGAGGACAGTTTTACCAGGAATTGAATCAGCCTGCTTTCGTATTTCCATTAGGTCACACTTGAAGTGCATAGAAGATTTGGGTAGGCAGAAGTCATGGACATCTAGACCATGCTAATTCTATCCCTTCTCTCCACATTTCTTCGAATTTTTTTAGCTTCTTTTAAGCCGTATCAATTGCTGTCTGTTTCAGGTGTGCTCCCTGTGCACTTTATGATGAAATAATTTGCATATGACTATTAGAAATAAAAACCTGACCTTGAGCTTGAGTATCAACAGGCTTTGTCATTAACGGTGATAAAAGCTGGTCGTGGGTCTGACCCAGACCATGGAGTAATGTCTGTTCTCAACAGTATCAAGAAAGATGTTCTATGAAATAAATCCAATATTTTATTAGCTTTTGATCTCCTTTCAACACTGGATGACTCTTGCTAACTATTTACCATTCCACTAAAAGAGGAGAAAAACACATCATTTTGTTTGTGCCTTGAATCCTTTGCTCTGGACTGCTCGTTGTATGTGCTTATCATTTTGTGGCTTGCTCGCGTGGTCAAGGGATTTCACAGCTTACTGTGATTTTCTGACCTGTTTCACTTTTCTGTTTCTCTGATCCCTTCTGCTATATAAGTAAAACTGATCTTTAATTTTTTTTCTAATTTCTCTCATGCTAATCTTCTGTATGACAATTGGTGTGCTGCTTCCAAAACTATCAACCATAGCATCTCCCTTACTATATTCAAATCCCCCCATCAAATGATGCCTGCCATCTGTTCTCCCATAAGTGAAGAAGATATGAAGACTTTCATTGTACAACCCCCTTTAAAATCACCAGTATGTGCCCTTGAAGATGTATTTTATCATTTTTGCTTCCCCATGTTCTCCTTGGCAGTTATCTCCTTTTAAAAGCGTTTTATTGTCAAATTTAGATTATGCTATCATTCTAGAAGCAATTATTTCAGATGAGGGTATTTCTCAATGAAAATATTTATTTTCTAATTTTGACCCTTTTGCCATTGTTATTGATATCAGAAATTTTAGTGTGTTTAAGAATGCAGAAGAAAATTTTATTTAAAAATTTATACAACATGGGGGAGATATATGTGGGGAATTTAGACATATATTTTGTGTTTCTTTATGTCGTATAGTTAGTTTGCATAGAAAGACGTTTCTCTAATATAATCTTTTCATTATGGACACTTCCTGACAACTCTGACATCAGCACAGCTGGATATCTGACAAGGAGAAGGATTTAGAAAAAGATCAGTTTAGGCATCACAATGTGTTTGATTGACAATATGTCTTAAACCAATGGCAAAAGAAGTACTTCCGTATTTGAAGGCGGAGGGCAGTGAGTACTGTAGTTGATTATGATTTGTTCCTGGCAAGGAAAATGACATAAGGTACAGCTAGAATGAGATGCTTTAGCAAAATAGACTTAGAGAGATAATTCCATTGAAACTGCTACATTTCCTCTTGATAAGTATTCCAGAATCTAGTTGAAGATCAAAGCCAATAAAAAGGGTTTCTGTGATTCAGGCTGGCTGACTCACATTAGAGACTGAAAGAGAGAATGGCAAGGCTATAGTTCTGAATAAACACACAGGGGCAATTTTCCAGCAGTTCTTCACTTGCACTGTGTACAATAACTTACTGATTACCCTATGGACTAGTAAACTTCTACTGGCCTTTTTTGTAGCTCATTGTGATGTTGGTTAGCTTTTAGAATGCAATTTTGTACTGTAAATGTTTCTTTCATTCATATGAACATTAAACAAAAGAGATCTGTCATTCACATAAAATAGCTACAATCCACTGTATAAAATTTGCGACAGCACTGTTGGCTACACTGCTTTCTAACATGCACTATCTGATGTATTCATTACAGTTGTAAATTAATATGTAGGGAGTTTCAGCTACTGCATCTCTTTAAAAGGCTGTCTCAAATAACTTATGCTGTAATCCAGTTTCAGGGTTCATTGACACATATGGCTGCTCATGGGGGTAATATCACTTTCAGTGAACTCAGGGACAACATTCCCAGAGATTTTTACAGGAGGGCGATCTGGTTCATTGCTTTTCAATGTTTGTATCTAACACAGCAATAATAATTTTCTAAAGGCATATGATCTCTGTGAGGGGTTGGAAACCAGTCTCAGTCAAAGCATAAACTGAGAGATAGAAACTATTGAAACATATGTCAGTTTCCTTAAATTTCAGTACAAAGTAAACCTGTATCTGCAGCCAGTCTTCCCAGAGTGGGAGCAAATCGTTCATTACCTTGTCAAATGTTAATACTATATAGTATCACTGTAATGGTTCTTTAAAAAAACATTGTCATTGTGATGCCTTTGAACTAAGCTCTGGATGTTTTTCTCTGTACTGTACATGAGATATCTTTTTTCTTCTTTTTTTTTTTTCTCTTTTTTTTTCTTTTCTTTTTTTTTTTTTTTTTTTTTGTTTCTCCATTCTATTTGTAGTGGTTGAGAGCAACCAAGAAAACAAGGTGGGAATACAGATTCAACATAATTCTCAAACCTTTTTGGTTTACACGTGAAATAAAAAGGTTTTCTTACAGTTACTTTTAGACCCCAAGCTAATAACAAAACACTGGCTTGATACCTAACTGGGGAAAGTTATTGTAGCTCTTCAAAGTTACAGTGATCCTTCAGTATTAAACCTTTAAAATGATATCATGCTTCTTCTTCTGCAACAGTAACTGTACATCATTGTTAGTTTTCTTATAATTCTAATAGGCTTTCTGATCTTTGGACATAGAGTACCTAAATAATATAAAGGTGGATCACTTCTTGAAAGATTTCCATTCTAAATATCTCTTTCCAGTGCCTGATTTTCTGCAATGTTTTGTAACAACAGTTGAGTATTAACTTGATTGTGTGAAGTACTATCACCAAAGCAGCTTGATAATACGACAGCACCAACATCCACAAATATAGGTGAATAAATAGTGCGTCCATGAGGTGATGCTGAAGGGAAGACATACTTTCTGTCTTTTGTCTTAATACTTTTAAAATCTACACCAGGTTTTAAAAGAGCCCGTAAAAATGATGACTATAATTTCAGTTTAATCCAACATGAAATCTAAATTTAAGCTAATAAATACCCCTTTAAATAAGATAGAACAAAGAAGAAGGATAATTTAATCAGTTGGATACAAAGAGGATGTAGAACTATTTTTCATTACTCAGATACATATGTAGAGCCACTACCATTATTAATCTGCAAACATTAGCCAATAAATAACACAAAAATGGCACACAATGTACTGCAAGATAGCTATAGTAATTACTGGGTTTTTTTCAGAGACATACTCACATTGAAGATAGAGATAAATGTGCCTTTGGAATTTTAAGGAATTTCCATGCAAAAGATATAGGAAGCAAGACTCTTTGTATGCTAATTATCGCTTCAGAAAAAAATGCATTTTCCTATTTTTGCAGAAAAAGATGAATTATTTGTTAATCAAATTGTAATAACAAATATTTGTAAAGAACTATATTGTGGCTGCCCTGGAATTTAAATGACAAATGCCTTGGGGCATGTGCTGGCCCTTTCCCTTCTGTTGCACCTTGTCCATTTTGCACAACAATTGGAATAGTAAGTCTTAGACATCCAAGTTCAGGGTGCAGTGCAATGTAGTGCAATATAGGAAGTAATGTGTGGCATTAATTCACTGTCTTAGCTAATTGTCAGTTAATGGAAAAACAGTGAACAAATCCTTCTTTCAGTAAACGTTGATATTAAGCTGTCCCAGCTAGACATATGCACATATCTCAGCTTCAAAAACAATGCTTTACAAAGGTTCATACAGAACTGCTGCAAAGAATGTTTGAGCTGTGCATCAAAGCAGGGAAAGCAGACACCAGTCTTTGCTGCTGCTATGGAATGGAATATGAAACAACTGCTTGAGTTACATCTTTTTTGCCCATTTGAAAATGTCATTGGAATCTCCACAGAGGCTGAAACCTGAGATTGAATGGATTAAAATGTCCAAGGAAGTGTGCAAAATACGTAGCAGCTGTAGTGATTCAAGGTTGGTGTAGCATTTCAAGCTGCAGAATTCAAGGATTTCCTGGCCTTTCAGCACAGCTAAAAGGGTTGATCGAGATCTGAAATATGCAAAGTGCTTGGGGTATAACATCTGGTACAAAACCATTGCCATGGTTTCTTTTAAGATAAATCTAATAAAAGAACAGTAATGCCCAATGTTTGAATTCCTTTACTGCAATTGAGTAATAAAGCACAACAAATATGAATGGTTGTTACCTGTGTTTATTTAATGTTGTGCAAAAATGGATACAGGACAAGACCTGATGTTTTACTGACCATAACTCACTTTGCTGCAATACTGATCTTGTCAGTTTCTATTGTTTTGGGTTTTTGCCAATGATATTCCAAAGCCCTTATAGTCATACAGTTTATTTTCCTGACCCTCTGTCAAAGCTTGCATGAACCAGACCAAACGACTCTGTCCAACCAGCTCATCATACTAAATGTCTGTATAAATCTACCAAGTAGCTTGAAAATCTACTCTGAAAGTTTACATAGCCTTCAATGATCTAATACATTAAAAAGAACTGTGGCAAATCAGAAATCACCATCAAATAATTTTCCCTTTGCAGAGATCCTCCTTTCCAGTATACTTGGTAGAGCAACCAGAATATAAGCAAGGAAAAAGCAAGCATGGGGTGGAGTATATGTACAAAAGTGGGTGAATGATTAAGCTTGCTTTTCTACATGTGCCTGGAATAATAAGGATCATCAATCATTACCATATTTTCTGTGTGTATCTATTTCCCAGTGAAAACAGGACTGTAGATCTGATAGTGATCCTGCATTAAATCATTACTTAGTTATCTTGAGAACTCATGCACTTATATGCATGATTTCACACATATGGGGTGGTCCTCCCTCCATTTCCCCCTTTAGTTTTCCCCTTTCATAAATGGAACATTATTTGCTTTATTTAGAGAATTCACAGCTGAGAAATGCTGTGAAGTTTATCTCTTTATTTTTGTTGTTGGTTTTACATAATTGTTTTACTCAACCACTTACAAGAGCATTCCTATTTTTTTCCCATAATATATCCATCATTATAATCTACTTTTCCATATATAATACAGTATTGAGTGTTTTGTATCCAAGTCCTACTTGGAATGCGAAAAACACGAACAAAACCAAAAAAAACTAAAACTAACAAAACCAAACCCAATTAAATGAAAACACAAAAAACCCCACCAAAAAAAAATGCCCCATAAAGCTTTCTTCAAACAACATTTGTTATTGCCTAAGATATGTGTAAATATACACTTTGTACTTCTTATTGCAAGCAGCAAAAGACTCTTCAGAGCATGTTGCTGTTGTCCTGTTCTCAGGCACTTTAGAACCAATTAAAGCATCACTGATCTTCATTACTGGTGTTCCAGTTCTCCTGATGCTTAATCACACATGTCAAACATATGCCAGACAATGTTGGATGTCAAGAAAGTCAACATTCATATTTTCTGTATTTCCTCAAATACTTCATCTAATATATTCTCTCCATCTGTTGCAGAAAAGCAAAGATAATGATAATGCAGTGACGCTGAAGTTATCAGCTAAATCCATTCTGTCAAATCTACTACTGTCAAAGGTTGAGAGTTTTTAAATACTATTAGTTGGTAGGGATCAACTCATTTTCCTGAGCAACTTTGAAAATCTCAGCCAAGATTCCTGCATTTTGCCTTTGGCTGCAATGGATTTCCCATCGTGCCTTTCACATCTTGTTCAGCTACCCTGCTGCATAACCATCCAACTGAATGATTCCTTAGGAATTTTCCTTCATACTCGTAATCTGTTCTTATTCAACAACCAGGTCTTAGTTTGTGAGCAATCAGACACATATCATGCCATTATGGAACCTCTTTTTACTTTCCCCATACACAAGAGCTTTCTCCTCATCAGGCCCCAGCCTTACTGTGCCAGCCTTCTGTATACCTAATGGCACGGATGACCTCAATTAGATATTCTAGTCCCTAAAGGAACATGGAATAGCGTGTATGTAATGATAAGGGAATGGGAGAAATTCACTGTTAGCTGTCAAGGAGGATTTCCACCATCAGCATTAACCATATAATATAGTGGCAGTGGAGGGCAATGAATGTGGAGAGAAGTGAGAGCAATCAGCAAGCTTTCATTCAGTGAGATGGAAGAGCTTGTCAAAGACACAAACAACTAATCAGTTGCCAGCACTGATTGATGTCCCAGCCTGCATTCAAATCTATCATCGTGACCAAGTAGTGCCTATCCTTTACCCAGTGGATGGATAAACTAGAAGTAATATATGGCATCTAAGCAAATAGATCATTAATTCTGCTTAATATGTGTGGGCTAAAGTTTAAATCTTTTTCTAAACAGCAATCTTTCCCTTCAGGGAGTAAAAAAAAAAAAAGCTAAAAAAAAAATCTACCGTGGTTGACTAGGCAATAAAGATTTTTTTTTTTACACGTTACAAATTTGCTGTGTTGGATTTTATTTCAGTTTATGCCTCACAATTGTCACTGAGTATTAAATCTATCAGTAAATTTATTAACTTCTTAATTAAAATAATTAAAAAAGATAAGAAATGATACACCAGCAGAGACAGAGGACTGCTGTCCTTTATTTCTTCTTATGCTTTGCACTTTTTTCTTTTCCAAAGTGTTCCCAAGCACAGCACTGCTACACTATTACCCTTAACTTTGTATTCTTTTTTCTCACTATGAGATGAAAATTTTAAATGCAGACATACAGTTAATTGAATTTTATTATTGCTTGACTACTTCTTAATTGCAGGGCATGACTTTGAATGGTTTCTTAATAGTTTGTAAATTCCACATTTTGCACCAATCAGCATCAAAGTCAGTAGAATTTGGCACATGCTTTTGTAAAATGTTACTTCAAGGCATAATTACTGGAAATATTGAGGTCTGCATTGATATAAATTAGAACCATCTTAGAACAGGACAGGAGGAAGCTAGCAGTCTGCAGTTCTCTAAACTGAGGCTTGGTTTCTATCCTCTGTTAATCAATAGGGAAAATGACAGGTGTTAAAAATTAAGGAATAATGTCTCAATTTGCTGCATATACAATAATGAAATAAAACTATAATCTCTGAAGCAGAAACGCCTGGGAGTATGATTTCTATGTTTTTGTAGTTTATTAAGATACACTCTGGCTTGTTTCAAATATTGCCGTTAGCCTCTCATCAGTAGGGTACTGTTAATAAATAATTAACGGTTTAGTTCATGATTTGTATCTTCTGAGATTATAAATTATTAATATCAGGCAACTACAATAAGCATAAATATTTATATATTCCATTTTGCTTAATATACTTCATTTTTAGGACTATAAAAGAGAACAAAACTACTATTAAAGTATTTGATTAAAGAACAAGCCTGCTAAATTTGTTGCTAAGTTGTATGTTTAAAATGTTAAAGTTGAGTAAGGAAATATTTTCTTTCTTAACTTTCAGATTTTTTTTTCTGAAAACAAAAAGCCTTCCTGTACAATTTCCAAATATTTTACAAACTAAGCCTGACTACATAAAGGTGGGTGTCAAACCTGAAAACTGGTCAGCCATATAGGTATATCCAAAGTCACAGTGTCAGTCAAATGAAACCTAGACTTACAACAGGGTCTTCACTGTCTGATAGTAGATTTCTGAGACACCTCTCACTCATCCTGAGATTCTAAGTCTCTTGAGAATCCCTGCCAAAGTGCAATTTACAATCAATAAAGACTAAACATCCAAGAAATATTCTCTGCAGTACAGAGTCAGGATGCACTGATGGAAAGCATTCTGTTCTGAGTGGTCACCTTCACTGATCCATTTACCTGGAAACTGTAATATCACAATACTAACTGCTGTGATGGCATTTCAGCTACATAGGAATGTTTTATGAAATATCTGTAAAAGTTGAATTTAATGGGCTGCATGCTTGGTTTAAGAAAACTTGTTTAACCACTGTGGCTTAAAAGCACCTACTTTAAAATACATTCACTAGGTCTTTGCTTTGAGAACTGAAATATGTATTATTTACAAAGCAAATCCATGTATTTGTTCAGAACAAGCTAGTCTCTTTAATATTTTCTATCACAAATAAAGTACCTGTTCTTTAGAAATTCTCAGCATCAAAACGTGGTTTAGTTTTTCTTATAACTGTTGAATAAATGTTATAAAATATCTGAAAAAGAAATAAAATATATTGCAATGAAAATACTATAAACTTGCCTTTGTTCTTTAACATAAAACTTCAGTTTTCATATATTTATTTTATAGTCTATTTGAGATCTATAAAAACTAAACAATCAACTCAAATTTCATGAAATAGGCCCAAGAGGACTGAAGTGGGAAATTTTACTGAGCATGTAATGCTTGCAAATGGTGTTTATTGCCCTTAGTCCCTGTTTTCAAATGGCTGCTAATGTTAGTTTACATCTAATGCCTAAACACCAAACTGAAGTTTCAGTTACATGGGATAGCTCAGATCTGTAGCAGTTTTTTTTTCTCCATTTCTGAGCATGCTTATTCTGTCAGCAGCTTGATTAATCCTTAGCATTTTTTGATGTAGATCAGAGACTAATGGGAAGGATATTTTAATAAATTGTACTCAAACTTTTGACTCTATGGCTTCTTCTAGACATAGCGGTCTTATATAACGCTTCTGTGCATATTGCAAGGTTCTTTCATCCATCGCTTTTAGGAGAGAATTGCATTATATTTGAGTCCTGGAGTTCTCCAGAAAATGAACATGTCTTTAAATATGTGGTTTGATTTGGTTTGGTTTGTCTTTTAAATTGAAAAAGTTGAAAGTATATGTAGTTCCTGTGATCAAAATGGTACAATCCCTGGTAGTCAGGTATCAGTGGGAATGCTGGCTAAAAATAAATGAAGGCTGGAGGAGATTTGAGCTACGCCTATCCAGGTCTGTGTATTAGGCAGTATATAAACACATCATGAAAACAAACAAACAAACAAACAAACAACAAAAAAAAAAAAAAAAAAGAAAAAACCAACCAACCAACCAAAAACCAAGAAAATATCTATACAGTAAGGAGATTAGATGTTGAGTTTGAGTTTTCACCTATACAGCCATGGGTCTCTAATCTACATAAACTAGGACAAAGACTCAGTTACATAAAGGGCCCTGTTCTTTCTCCAGGGCAATTTTTGGAAGTCCTACGGATCTGCAGAGAAAAGATCACCTGAAAGTAGACAGTGGCTTGAAGTCTCTGACTCAGAAACCACACTGCATTCATTGTTAAAAAAAGTGTTCACAGTTCAGGTAACTTTCAAATGAACCAGACATCTGAGGTATAAAAAATGAGCACACAGTTCAACTCACAAGATCTTGGTCACTGTGGCACAGAAATATTGCTGAAATTGCAAGCTATATAGTTCTAAAGTGTAAATCACTGTCTCCTTAGCTGACTCTATCTTGTTGATCGTCATCTCCATTGAGGTCACTGCAATTATTGGTGGAATAAGATACCATTACACGTAAAGAAGTGGACTAGCATATTGCCATCAGTGTGTTTGAATTGCTACTGTCTTTTTTCCTCAAGAAATCTAATTGCAGCCCTTTAATGATTTCCAAAACTTTGAATCTTGTTTGAATTTCATAGATTTCTATTCCCATTAAACTTTGCTTACATTTCATCAAAGTTTTCCTGTGGGAGTACTTGTTGCACAGATGTGACATCTTTGAGTATTTGGAAGTATGTTTAAACATACCTCTTTTTTTTTTCCACTTCTGTAAAGGCCCAGGTGTGTCAGGTGAAATATGTATAAAGAATAGAACTTAATAAAGCATCAGAAATATGCAGCTGGTAAATTGCAAATATCATACAGCAAGTGCTATTATTACATAGATTTTAATTTCTATAAAGTTGGTGTTATTAAATTTTAAAATTATGTTCTATGTGGTTTTGTGGTATTTAGTAGGGTAACTACACGTTTGCTGTGAAAGCATATCAATGGGGTCTTTGTAATCAATACTTTCAAATAATATTTTAAAATCCAGTTTGCAATTTTTTCATTTTCTATGCTTTCATAGAACTAATCTTTACTCACAACTATGAGATTACAGAACTGTTGTTCAGTTAAACTTATACCAGTGAGTCATGAGGCAAGCAAGAAATATCAGGATAAGTATTTTGATTACACTGAGAGAATTAACACTATCTGTTGAACTTCAGCTTAATTTTAGTAAGGAAAAAGGCTGCTTCAGAAGTGATGATGTTGTAGGCTCTTATATTACCGTTCTGAAAATAAATTAACTAAATTTGAGTTACTTGATATCTGAGTTAAATTCAGTGGCATCTGAGTTTCAGTTGCTCATTGCCTCCATTATTCTACATTCCGCTCTTTCTGTCAGAAAATGTCAACCCCAAAGTAGTATGGTTTCAACTCAGTATGCTTATTTCTCCAAAGAAGTTTATAGCTGCTCAACAGTTTTGTTCCTCTCTAGGAAAATGTAAACCGAGCCAAGATTTGGTTCAGCCCACTTACAGATTCTCTTGATGACCTGTACTGTCCTGCCTGTGAAGTTTAAGCAAGCGTGGTTACCTTTCTGTGCAAATCAGGGTGGGAAAGAGAAGAAAATTGCCTTTCATTTTCTAGTGCAGCCCATCCATACAGACACAGTTGATACAGCCACTATGCCATTATTCTACTCTGTACCCACAGACTGCTTATTTTCAAGGGCAGTTAACAAAACAGTCATAATTTCTAGATACTCAGACTCAGACTTCCAAGACTTCCAAGATGTTGCTTGTATGTATGACACCATTCCCCCAAGATGGGTTATTGTGAGTCAACTCCTTGCTCAGTTTAGCATTAATCACTGTGGTTACATCAAGCCAAATTTCTCTGTCTCGCTATTCCCTACTTGCCCAAGCTGTTGCTTTAGTTGACTTCAGGTTCTTTAGTTATGTTTTAGATCCATATGGCTTTTCAAAAGGGAAGCATTGCTGGTCTGTTGGAAATGGCAGTATGAAAACACTGTGTATATTAATTGTTCTTTATTAAGTTATGTTTTCTTCACAATAAGTTGGATAGTTGTATATTATGTGCCAGAATAATTTTACATTAATTTTTTTGCACTAAAATGTCTTTAATGATTATACACATCTAGCATATCTGGGGAAAAAGAGGAACAAAATGAAAAAAAGTGCAAGCTGTTTAGACACTATATCCAATGTTCAAAAAAAGATCCCGTTAGAAACTTCAAGATTCTTTATACTATGAAGGACTTAGGACCCTTTTGACAATGGGACTTAGCCGTATCCATACAGCCGAAAATAAAGCACTGCAAAAAGTGCTTCACGTGTCTTTGGTAGTCAAAGGAGAGTGCTGTTCTAACATAGATAATCTGTTTTCAGTGTCTCGGCTAACTTATCCAGAGACATTTCAGATGTCCTTACACAGCAACACAGTATGCTGGAGGACACACGTTTTGAAATACCTTCATGTCGTACTCTGACAGGTGAAATGTTACTTAGAAAAAGTCATTTTGCCCCAGAACAAATGGCCAAACATTCTGGGTTTTGTTTTTGATATGTTTTATTCTGGGTGTTGGCTTTTTTTTTTTTTTTTTAATTTATTTTCCTATAAACATTTTACCCAAGCTAATGGAATATGAAACAAACCCTTGCATTCATTTTATTCTGAAGCTTTTAAATAATTTCTTTGGTACAGTACCTGCATTTCCTAATCCTAAATACAAATTTCCTTCCATGCAAATGAGGGGAAGTGTTCTGATTGACTTAAATGGCAAAAGAAGGAGGTCATATATTACACAGATGGTTTTTAGGAGCACTAGGTCTGATTTTCCTTCTTATTCACAGCTAAGATTAAGGGAAGAATGCTGCAGGTATTTAACCAGCAGGTGAGAATATGAAATTAAGAAGAAAACAGTCAATGTGAATTGTGTGAGGACTTAAGGAAAACAGAAGTATTTTCTTTTTTGTTTTTGAATAAAAAGCAATATACAGCTATGGTTACCAGGATTGGTATTTTTAGATCTGTGGATATATAAGTGTTAGAAAAAATAAGAAACTTTTCTTCAGGAGTAGTCACATTTTATAAATATGACAAGGTTGGGTTTTTTTGTTTTCCCCATTGAAATTTTAGGAACACATAGGATTTCATGTCTTAATGATACAATGATTAAATACATCAGATCTCCGAATGCCTTAGCCGGGCTGTGGCAGCACAGGGACCCGGGAACACCCATTGCTTTCGATGTGAGCAGATAAATGACCTGCTCAGAAAGGTCGTAGAACTGAGGGAAGAGGTCGAAAGGTTAAGAAGCATTAGAGAATCTGAAAGCGAAATAGACTGGTGGAGCCGTACCCTGGGGCAAAGGCAGCAAGAAGAGGCTCCAATAAAACTTGAGGATCCCCTCCTGCCCTGTCACCAGGCAGAAAAATGGTACTCAATGGAAAGGGGGGAATGGAGGCTGGTCCTTCCTCAGAGAGGCAAACAAATCCTCGACATCCCCCCTCACACTCCGAGCTAACCTTGCAAAATAGGTTTGGAGTTCTGGATTTTGGAGACGAGACAAATGATACTGGAGACGACGATCTCCCCAGTGAGGCTCCCTGGACGAGTCAACCACACCCATACCTCAAGACCTCAACAACAAAGAAAAAAAGAAGGGTGATTGTAATTGGTGACTCCCTTTTGAACGGTACGGAGGGTCCAATCTGTAGGCCAGACCCATCACATAGGGAAGTCACCTGCCTCCCTGGGGCCAGGACCAGGGATATACTAAAAAAAATCCACACGCTGGTTCAGCCATCAGACTATTATCCACTCCTGATATTTCAGGTGGGTCATGATGAGGTGAAAACCAGAAGCTTTAAAGCAATGAAAAATGATATTAGAAGTCTGGGACAACTAGTCAAGGGGTCAGGAGCTCAGGTGGTGTTTTCCTCTATCCCACCAGGCATAGGGCTGGATGAAGACATAAATAAAAAAAAGCAACAATTCAACTCTTGGCTAAAAGGCTGGAGTAAAAGGCAGGACTTCGGATTCTTCGAACACAGGTTGACCTACAGGGCACCAGGAATGCTTGCAGCAGGTGGGGAAAGCCTTAGCCAAAGGGGAAAAAGGATATTGGGTCAGGAGCCAGCAGAGCTCATAAAGAGGGCTTTAAACTAGATTTGAAGGGGGACGGGGTTGGAACCAGGGTCACAAAGGTGGCGCCCGGGACTACCGCACCGGTGCTAATAGGTAATGGTCCCAGCAAGGTCTTACAGCCTGTTGCGGCAGTTGAGGTGGGTGAAAGTAACACATGTGTTAGTAAAGACACAAGGAGTAGGGATAGGATGATAAAAGCAGAAATGTCTGCACACGGACAGGTGGGAATTAGAGTTTACCCTCCCAGAAGAATAGTGGGACGATTAGCCCAGCTGAAGTGCATCTACATGAACGCATGCAGCATAGGCAACAAACAGGAGGAGCTGGAGGCCATCGTGCAGCAAGAAAACTATGATCTAGTCGCCATCACAGAAACGTGGTGGGATGAGTCACATAACTGGAGTGCTATGATTGATGGCTATCAGCTTTTCAGAAGGGACAGGCAAGGAAAGAAAGGCGGTGGGGTGGCCCTTTATGTCAAGAACAGTATTATATGCCTAGAACTCAGCAACATGTATGATAGCAGTGTTGAGTGTCTATGGATAAGAATCAAGGGGAGGACCAGTAAGGCAGATATTGTGGTGGGCATCTGTTATAGACCCCCAAACCAGGATGCGAAGACCGATGAAGAATTCTATAAGCAGCTGGCAGAGGCCTCAAGACCACTCTCCCTTGTACTCGTGGGGGACTTCAACTTCCCTGACATCTGCTGGAAATACAACACAGCAGAGAGACAACAATCCTGGAGATTCTTGGAGTGCATGGAAGACAACTTCCTAATGCAGCTGGTGAGGGAATCAACTAGGGAAGGTGCCCTACTGGACCTGCTGATAGTTAACTCAGAGGCTCTTGTGGGGGATGTAAACATTGGGGGTCGACTTGGGCAGAGTGATCACGAAATTATAAAATTTTCAATTCTTGCTGAAGCAAGGAGGGGGGCCAGCAATACTGCCACGTTGGACTTCAGAAGGGCAGACTTTGGCCTCCTCAGGAGCATGGTTGAAAGTGTCCCTTGGGAGGCAGTTCTGAGGGCCAAAGGTGCCTAAGAAAGCTGGTCATACTTCAAGGAGGCACTCTTAAAAACACAGGAAAGAGCCATACCTATGACCCGGAAAAAAAGTAGGAATAGAAGAAGACCAGCCTGGCTAAATAGAAAGCTTTGGCTGGAACTCAAGAACAAAAAGAAAGTTTATGAACTTTGGAAGAGGGGCCTGATAAGCAAGGAGGAATACCAGGAAACGGTGAGGATGTGCAGGGGGAAAATTAGGAGGGCCAAGGCTCAAGCTGAGCTCATCTTGGCCACTACAGTTAACAAGAATAAAAAGGGTTTTTTTCGGTATGTAAACAGTAAAAGAAAGATTAGGGATAATGTGGGTCCACTGATGAATGAGGTGGGCACCCTTGTGGTGGAAGACATGGAGAAGGCAGAGTTGCTGAATGCCTTCTTCTCTTCAGTCTTTACTGCCAGGAGTGCCCCCCATGAATCTCTGGCCTTGGAGGCAAGGGAGATGGTATGGAGAAAGGAGGATTTTCCTCTAGTAGATGAGGACCAGGTCCGGGACCATTTGACAAAACTGGATATTCATAAGTCTATGGGCCCTCATGGGATGCACCCACGAGTGCTGAGAGAGCTGGCAGATGTTATCGCTGGGCCGCTCTCTATTATCTTTGAAAAGTCATGGAGAACAGGAGAGGTGCCTGAGGACTGGAGGAAGGCCAACATCACTCCAGTCTTCAAAAAGGGCAAGAAGGAGGATCCTGGTAACTACAGACCAGTTAGTCTCACCTCTGTCCCTGGAAGATAATGGAGAGACTCATTCTAGAGGTCATCTCCAAACAAATTGAAGAACGGGGGGTTATTGGAAGTGGGCAACATGGGTTTACCAAGGGTAAATCATGTATGACCAATCTGATAGCCTTTTACGATGTTATAACTGGTTGGTTGGATGAGGGGAGGGCAGCAGATGTCATCTACCTTGACTTCAGCAAGGCTTTTGACACTGTCTCCCATAACATCCTCATTGGGAAACTGAGGAAGTGTGGGCTGGAAGAGGGGACAGTGAGGTGGATTGAAAACTGGCTGTGCGACAGGACCCAAAGGGTGATGATTAATGGAGCAGGTTCAAGCTGGATGCCTGTAACTAGTGGTGTCCCCCAGGGGTCAATACTTGGTCCAGTACTGTTCAATATATTCATCAGTGACCTGGATGAGGGGACAGAGTGTATCCTCAGCAAGTTTGCTGATGATACCAAACTGGGAGGGGTGGCTGACACCCCAGAGGGCCGTGCTGCCATCCAGCGGGATCTGGACAGGCTGGAGAGCTGGGCAAGGAAGAACCTCATGAGGTTCAACAAGGAAAAGTGTAGGGTCCTGCACCTGGGAAAGAAGAATGTTAGGCATCAATACAGGTTAGGCATGGACCTGCTGGGGACAAGCTCCGAAGAAAAGGATCTGGGGGTCCTGGTGGACAATAAAATGACAATGAGCAAACAGTGTGCTCTTGTAACCAGGAGGGCCAACGGAATCCTGGGCTGCATAGGGAAGAGTGGCCAGCAGGTCGAGGGAGGTCGTTCTGCCCCTCTACTCTGCACTGGTGACACCACAACTGGAATATTGTGTCCAGTTCTGGGCTCCCCAGTTCAAGAGGGATAGGGAACTACTGGAAAGAGTCCAG
>JAHREE010000197.1:2246586-2332611 GCA_033628505.1 Tringa tobata
GAGAGGACAAGGGGCAATGGGCACAAGTTGGAACATAAGACGTTCCACTTGAATATGAGGAAAAACTTTTTCACAGTGAGGGTGACGGAGCCCTGGAACAGGCTGCCCAGGGAGGTCGTGGAGTCCCCTTCTTTGGAGATTTTCAAGACCCGCCTGGATGCAGTCCTGAGTGGCACGATCTGACATGCTCTGGGTGGTCCTGCTTTGGCAGGAGAGTTGGACTAGATGATCTCTATGGTCCCTTCCAACTCTAAAAATCAGTGAAATTCAGTGAAATCTCTTTACATCAATGGCAGTAAAATGACTGAAAGCTGTTCCCCTCCAATATTGTAATCCAATGACTCCAATAACTCAGCGACATTCATCTTCCCCAAAATGTCATTCATCTTCCCCAAAATGTCTAGGATCCCAGATGCAGCTAAGTCCTTGCATTTTATTCCTTCCCCAGAAGTGCATTTTGTATCAAAATAGGGATGACTACAACCTTAAACATCTCCATGGGCACAGCTCAAATGTTAAAAAAAAAATGCCTGTAACGGATGTTGATACTGCAATCTGAGATCCCAAATAATAATAACTTGGATCAAGGAGTGTCCTTCTTAGACATTTCTTGCTCATTTACTGTTTCCCCTTCCTGGTCCTTTCTCTTTTATTGAAAGTGCTGTAGTAGTGAGACCATGGCTCTTTGGAGATCTACCATTCACATTCGATGTTTCTTTTACTTCATGTTGATTACTTTGTGAGGTAGACAGGACCTCAGCCTGAAGTGAACCAGCATAATAGTGTTTTCACATATTTATACAAACACATGAATTTTTCTTGTAGCATGTTTTCTAGGATAACATTTGCTTTAGGAATAACGTGTTTTCATGAAACATGTGACAGTCCACTGAGAAAAGCCATAAACTTGCAACAATATAAGGACAATACAGTAGTATGCCATACCTGTAATTTGTCTGCTTCATTGTTCTCCATTTGTAGACACTGAGTAAGAAGCAAATAAACCTGGGGAACAAATGAAATTGACATAGATTGACCAATAAGTCTTTACTGGCATGTTTAATTGTCTCTTGCCCTGGCTGTTAAGGTAAAGTGACCTCTGCCTGTCAAGAGACTTGACAGAGTTCTTAACTCTTTTCCTGCGTGTTATACTGTCATCTGCAGATGACCAGCTTTTAGGATCCCAGTGGGAGAAGCTTTGAGACATAACATGGGGTTTTGGTGTGTTTTGGGGTTTTTTTTCTGGTTCCTCATGTGTAAATTGGTATCAGGCAGCAGGACTCCAGAGACTATAATTCTTTGACAAAGGGAAAATCAACTGCTATTTTTTTCCTAAAGCTTTAAAAACGCAAACCTCTCAGTCTGCGATCTAATCAAAATCTAAATGACCCTTGCAAATTAGATTTATTGGCTTTCTTTATACTTTATGACTTGTGACATTTTGTCAAAGAATACACAATGCATACTTTCTTTCAAAACTGTTAACAATATTTTACTGATAACTACCAAAAAGCAACAGGTACATGAGCCGCCATTAATCTGCAGGATGTTGTTCATTATTTATACATGTCCATTTTTAACTAAACGTTTCATGCCTCTTATTTTCACATTTCATGTCAAAAGGTGGCAGAACTTAGCATCATTTTAAACACCATTAGGCTTCAGGTCATTACTTATAAAACAGTTTCTTCCTAGTGGTTTCAGAGCTGATGGAAACCACTAGCTTAGCACTCCGGTGGGCTGAAGCAGAACAGGTACAACTCATGCAGCAGTAATGAGAATCACCACCCCATCATCATGTCCCGTTCAGGATAACTTAGTATCAGTAATTTCTTTTCAGACAAGAATTCTGAAATGCAGCCAAATCCTCATCTAATCCTGACAAAAAAAAAAAAAAAAAAGGGTCCAAATGGAATTACTAAGGATGATTTTGTTTTGTGGACATGTGTCTAAAATAAATTCTCCTTCAAGTCATTTAACATAGTCCACTAAGGAATTATCAATTCTTAGTGACATTCTGTTACTGTCAGTTTACACCGGATTTAAACTGTTGCAAGAAGACATTCAATCTTCTCTCCCAGTACAAGAAAGAGTATTTTTGTGGACAAGGTTCAGAAGACCTAAAGTAAACCCCTTTCTTTGCCACATGTATAATTTGTAAAATGGGGAGAGTTTTACTATTCTTTTTTTCTTTCGTCCTTTGTGTCTGCTCAGTTCCTGAGCTAACTAGAGATGCTCATGATTACTAAGGAATTCTAACATAACCCATGTGGTCTAATAGTATAAGCAGTTAGTAGAGATTCTAAAAATAGTATTAATCTGATACTCATGTGTAACTACATTGTGTTGCTACCCTTATGCTTACAAGGGTTTTGTGGCTACATTCTCTTTGAAGTAATTGGATTGACTTAAACTCAACCACCTGTGGAATAATTACTCAATTACCTGACGAAAAATAAAAAAATCTGGTCTTCAGCTAGCACTGACAGTTACAGGTCATTACAAAACTAACCTAAAAAGGCACATGTATGTTATAGATGTAATTTATATTATAGCATACCATACTATATACATACATATATCATATACATATGCATATGCGTCTATGTACCTCTATATAAATAAATATAAATGGCATTGATGTCAGGAAACACAACAGTCATGAAATATAGTTGAATCATAGTGGAGTTGTTTACAATATTTGATACTAACATATTGTAAAGGATTCTGTTGCAGAAAATTGCATACACACAGATTTAAGAAACTGCTTTCAGTCACCTTTGAAAAGAGTGTTCTTCATGGGGTTTTTTGCTTCTACATTAGCGTTGCTTAATGGCAGGAGTGTCACTGCTGGGTGTTGTGCCTGGTTATTATGAATGATGCTACTAATTATATTAATACTATAAACAATATAAACAGAAATATTTATGCCATCAGCTGTCATTTTTGGTACTCATACTCATAAATGAAAGTCAAGAAAAGAAAAGAGACATACTTTATTGATTCCAGAGTTGTTCCTGGCTATTCAGAAATAATTATACTACTTGATGAACCATGATACTGTCTGCTCTTGTCTTCCTGTTTGATTACGGATCAGATACTGAGACTTAATGGGTAAGTGATCTGCCAGTAAGCTTTCCTTCATGCTATGTTTCAGAATGTATTTTAACAATTCATGTGATGAAATGCAGCTTTCTACCATATGCTGACATATCACAATGCAAGATGGTGAAGTGTCATAACCAACGCTTTGCAATGTGATCTGCCACCCATGAAATGAAATGCTTCAGAAAAACAACATGCCAGTTCTCAAATAAACTCTGACTCCAGTATGTACTGTAGCCAGTAGACTGTGTAAAATGCCTTGAAGTTATCCATAGATTGCTCAGCTCTTCTGCCAATATAAAACTAACAGTCTAATTGTGGTCTATATTGGAAAGAATGCAGTTAACCTTACAACACTACAGCACTACACTAGGAAGATTTTATTGTCCACTATAGCAAATGCTGAGTTTTGAATTTTATAAGGTTATTTATTAAGATATGCAGTTACCTCCCAGTAAACACAATTTCTCTGTGGCTGTGAATGGAGAGCAAAGGTCCTAGCAATTATTAAGCTCTGCCACAAATCAAATCTACTGAAATAGTCATAATGTATTCTGTTAGTAAACATAAAATATATATGCAAGATTTGCACTGTACTTTGCTACAGTAATCCTAAGTCAGCACTTACAGAATGGGAAGCAGAAATTAAGGGTAACACAGCTGATAAACTATAAGGAAACAGTAAGGCTGTTCTTTATCACAATTATGGTTTAATTGGAGAAATCTAGTCTGGCTGTACTTCTCTAGCCTGGGCGTCTCCTTGCTGGGCATTGTCTTCCTGGTAAAGACACCAGCATGTTAATTTAGATTGTTATTGTAAGTATTCAATATAGCATTGCATTCTTGGGGGGAGGAAGGAAGGAGGACTTCAGATGGATTAAAAATTTGCTGACCTCTCACCCATCTGTTGTGGTTTAGCCCCAGCCAGCAACTAGGACCATGCAGCTGCTCACTCAGCTGGGATGGGGAAGAGAATGAGAAAAGAGAAAAACCTCGTAGGTTGAGATAAAGACATTTTAATAGGTAGAGCAAAAGTTGTGCTCAAAAGCAATGCAAAACAAGGAATTCATTCACTGCTTCCCATTGGCAGGAAAATGTTCAGCCATTTCCAGGAGAGAAAGGCTCTATCACATGTAATGGTTACTGGGGAAGACAAGCACCATAACTCCGAACTCCAAATGTTCCCCCTTCCACCTTCTTCCCCCAGCTTTGTACTCTGAGTATGACACCATATAGCATGGAATATTCCTTTTGTGAGCTGAGATCAGCTCTCCTGGCTGTGTCTCCAACTTTTTGTGTACTCCCAGCCTAGAATACTGGTGGGGCAGTATGGGGAGCAGAAAAGGTCTTGGCTGCTTAGCAACAACCCAGTGTTTTACGACACTATTTTAATCCCAAATTCAAAACATAGCACTACAACAGCTGCCATCAAGAAAATCAACCCTATGCTTGCTGAAACCATGACACCATCTTAGCTGGCATGCAATGTGTTTAGTGTGAAGACTGCTGAATTTTTTTCCTTGGAATAACAATCTCAAGTCACAGCAGGAGAATCTCAAAATACCACAAAATTGCTGGAAAAATCAGAAGAGATAGCTGTCTTCTGAGCAAACTCTAAAGGCTCATATGACAAATTAGCTGGTCACTGAGTAGCATGGCGTTAATTCTTGGTATTTAGTTGGAAAATATTGAAGTAAAATTTAGTTAAATCTTGACTGCACCAGAAGATGTAGATGTATTTCTCAATCCTAAAAGAGCAGTCATACCAGTCTCTTCAAATCCAGAAACATTTTCACTTATTGGGCTGAGCAGCTAACATTGCCAGCAAACCATCACCAAGATATAACAGATGCCATTCTGGTCATGGTTCAAGGACACAGGAAATCCATCTTGCCACTGACAGAAGATTAGAAATTCTATCAGGATAATATCAATGCTTTCGGTCCTTCTGGGGACACCGTCAGCTGATTTTGTCACTCAGGATGGGAGACAGTGGCACTACCAGAAACTGCTAGATAAATACCATGCTATCAGTTTTGACAAAGATTTCGGTGTTGTGTGAAACACTAATCCAAGAATGATTATGTCAAGACTATCTGAGGTGGCCTCCTGCCAGCCCATGGCATTATGGAAGATACAGAATGATTACTTCTTGTGCTTAAGTACTTTGACATATTTTAACTGAAAAGATTAGTGAGTAACTCTATGTGATCTTAAACCTCACTGGCCTGTTATTCTGTTATGCCGTTATTGTAAATGAATTGTTAATCTGTTAAAAGTTATGGTTTTTTATGTATACTTCAGTAAACTAATTGCAAAAAATTATTATAAATAAAACACCCAAATGAAGTGTTGTTTCATGGAAGAACAGACTAGTGCTTCACTTATTAATTAGTTCTTTCTTGTATTCTTCTAAAATCCCAGAATAAAAGGTCATCCCTGTCCCAAATACTGTTTGGACATGGATATTTCATATTTTATTTTTTCATGCAGTCATATGAACAGTCTAATAGAGTTAATTTTATACATTCACTAGTATCTCATAAATTATTTGTGTTGTCTTTCAAGAAACTGCTAATCATAATTTTTCTTATGATTTCTAAATCCTTTCCTCTGGCTTGAGTTAAGGCATAAAATACATAATGATATCTTCAACTAAATTCACTGAAATTTACAGCTATCTAATTTCTTTCCTCTCTTTTATATTAACTTTGACATGTACGTTTACTGTCACTTTTTGTGAACACAGCTGCAGTGTACATACTGTACACATATTATGTGTACATACATTTTTAAAACAGTTTCTCATTTGTCTTCTGTTCTTAACACATTGTTTCCACCCAGAGAATAAACCACTGTGGACTAGTGCTTAGCAAAGAAAATCTAGTGAGATACATAAAAATTTCTTAATTGACTATTCCCTGGAAGAGATTTTAAGATAATTTCTATGCATGTAGCTGCAAACAGATATGAACTGGCCCTCCTTCAAGCCACAACAATTGAAGCAATACAATTCAGGAAGATGTAGAGCTACACTGCTGAAGTACTAAGTTACCGTTTCCTTCAAGAGCTCTTCTGGCTCTCCCAGGGAGAGATACTGATGTTACAGAGGCATCATTTCTCACTGACCTTCCTGGTGTTCTTATCATTGATAGCATTTAAGTCAGCTGCACAACTTGCTTCAGTGATGTGAGGTCATTATCAAGCTTAACATCAGCAGCCTGAGAAAATGTGTTGGGGTTTATTTGTTTGTGTTTTCTCCATTGAGTGCTCTTCTCTACCTTGTTCACTACTTCTGAAAAAACAAATGACAAAGGAGCCACAGCTGTGATCCACCTCTGTGAACAGAAATACGCCTTTGACAAAAGAATGCTGCTCTAACTATATTACAATCAAAAATCATGTGAATTATCATTAAACACACAGAACAACTGACTTTCTCAGGGAATATATCTGAACAGCCTGAAGCATTGCTGACATTTTATCCCAGGCAATACTGGTGTGAAGTAGAACTGTGAGAAAGGGATGTGATGACACTAAAAGTCACTTGCCTCCTGCAATAAACTGACTGTGACTTCTGTCTGGCTTTTGCTATGCCTAGTTCTAAAATTTTATTTTAAACGTCACATTTTTTTTTACAGAAATTAATATAGAACATTCTGCTCACAAAACAGACCAGTGGTGTCATGAGTGTGCAAAACTATAGGAAAATTGTTCAGTAGCTGCAGACTGTGGAAGACAGCAGAACACAGTATCAGAATTTTGTCATACCTGAAAAAAAAAAAAAAACCCACAAAAAAACCACAAACCAAAAAAACCTACTCTGACTATATGGCTATCCTAGCAAGACAGCAACATAAGAAGATGCTGCCAGATGCTCCTCATTTCACAGAAAATGTAAAGTCTCATAAGACAGCTAATTTAGCTTCCTAGTTACACTAACAAGCTAATGCTATGCTTTTACATGAAACGGGACAGGACCTTAGCAGGTCACTAGCTAACTGGAGATTACTAAGGCAACTGTATCCTTCCCAAAAAGGGTACCAAACCAGCTAAAGAAATAAGAATAAATAGAATGGATTACCTATTTGGGAAATGATTATGTCAGTAAAGACGAAGAATTTGGGAACAAAAAAAAGAGTGAAAAAAGATACATAAAGGGTAACAGATCAGATAATCAGGAGATCAGCCCTACTCTTGATCTCTGCAGTTTGGGATGGGATTATAAACTGTTGCTTTTTTTGAACGTATTCATGTCAGACTTCTCCAGTCAGGAAAGTCCTGCGTGTTTTTTCCCAGTGCTGCTGAAGGCACACTGGAGTTCTCTCACAAATTCCAACAGAGGAACACTCCTAGAAGGAGCTTTCTAATAACATCATCTCTTTCTAACAGAAATGGGCATGGTTGATTTGAAATTCTTGAATTCCTGAAAGAAAAAATATAAAAGGAAAAAAAAAATACTATGAGGACTTTGGTGAGTCAAAGTGACTGGCAACACAAATGTGCAGCAGAGAAATGACTAATAAAGTAGTTAGAAATCTCATAGAACACATGTGAAAGAAAACATGCAAATTACAGAGAATCCAAGTTATCTCAAAAATGTTGAGCTAATGGAGATGTATCTTGAAATATGTTCCCCTTAAAAATGGAGAAAACTGTGACAGTTTGTTTGTTATGAGTTAATTGAGTTTATCCTTGCTATAGACTTGTATTATAATGTTTGTAATAACTAATTCTTAGTCTATGAAATACATAGTATATAATAGGACACAGCTGGTTTTATTGTTTTGCACATCACAGCCTATTCTTAAAAGGAAACTTACAAGGGTGTTTACAGAAACAGGAACAGCAAAAAGAGGAGAATAAGTAAAGGGAAAAAAAGGGCAACAGTAAACTAATCATGTCTTTTCACAGGTTAAGTAGTACACAATTTAAGATGTTTAAGCAAACAGTTCTCTGACTCTGTCCAGTTCCAATTTTAAAAAGCAATTATGTATCTTTTTTTTTTTTTTCCCAAACAATTATTGGAAGGGTTATGACAGGGACAGGTTTGTTGGCAGTTGGTTACTGTTTAATCCCTATTTAATCTGAGATAGGATATTTTCTACTTTGGGAATGAAGAAATTGCTGACAGCACCTCTTCTGTGGTTATCATTTTAAATATGGCAGTCAGCAGCACTGAAGATAGATATTTTTTCTATTTTTATAGATACTATTGTCATAGTATAGATACTATTTTCATATATATTATGGATTAGACGTTGTTAAAAAGAAATAATGAAAAAATCTGACAGATCTGGAAACGTAAGGAGAGAAAATGAGCTTTTTATATTTCATTATAAGGGAAAAGAATACACTTCATACTAAGCAAGGTAAAACCAGACACCTAAAAGAGCATTATGGAAAACAACTAGGAAAAAAGAAGAAGAAAAAAAAATATTCAGAAAACCAATTGCCATATCACCATTCATGTGATATGTGTGTCTGTACAGAAAGGAATGTTGAGATCATATGTTTCCTTTTTTCAGAGTTTGAGAGACCTGGCTGCTGTAGTGTATAAAGTTAAAAGGTCATTCACTTCTACTTAATTGTGCTCTATGCTGTCCAAACAAACTCTCCTAATCTTGAAATCTTCTCAAATATATGAGGTAAGGACACAGATTGTCCTTTGTATTTTGTTCCCATACAGTCATATTCCAGATGCCCCCAGCCAGGAGTAGGATCCTACATGACAATAAATGATGAGAGCATCTTCAGGAAAAGTGACACTAAGTTGAAACTACAAGGGATTCCTCACTTCAAAAGGGGTTGGGGGAATACCTGTTTTTCTTGCCTCTCCCAAGGACAAGTGTCTGACAAATACAGAAGAGAAGGAGCAATGTTTCACAGAAGAGACCTGCATAGAGGGGAATCTTTTACATATAGAAATCCTGAGCACTGCTTAATTTTGGAATCTGGAGCATCAGGAAACCTAAATTACTTTAATCTATCTTATTTGCAAAAATACTTCAGGGTTTCTCAGACCAGGTACATTGCAACATGAATCATGAACTATCAAGACAATTGTTGGACCCTTAAAGAATAAAGAAATATGAAGACATTTCTTTCTTCTTAAAGAAATAATAAACAAATAAATACATAAAAGACAGTTTCATCACCAACAAAAAGCTACTACAAGTAACCAATAACCTTTCAGTGTTAGATAGGGCACTAATCTGGAATGGTATAGAGAAAAAATAGCAAAAAAAATTATGACCAATTACTATATAACAACAGCTGTGAAGGATGTAAATTTTCTCTGGAATATCATGGGTTTTTTTGGAACTAGGTTTTGGACAAAATAAAATAAAAATCTGCAGAAAAGCAGGATAGGTATAGGATACCGCTTTTGATACCTTTTCAGGTAAAGGGATAAAAATTTGAGATTTAAAAAGGCAGATGTTTAAAGCAACATGGTGTCAGGTGGGATCTGACAGAGGAATCAATGTCAGGTTTGATAAAGACCTATGCATATAATAGCAGATTGGGTTTATCCAGTGTACTTACACTGTGGTTCATTATTTGTCCATGACTGCTTTGGTTAATGTAAGATTACTTAAAATAATATCTTGAATATTTAGTTAGAAACTACTTTTGACCAGAATAGATCAATAATTTTCTTTCTTCATGGAGACTGTATAGGACCTATACATGGAGACTATATAGATAAATATAGTGGTCAGATACAGCACTATGAGTTAAGAATAAGTTATGCCCAGATTCAGTAGGTTTTGGCTTTTTTGTTCCACAGAAGATTTGAATTTTGACAGCGGAGCTGGTGTCTCTGATTACCGAAACTCTTATATCCAGGTGGGACACATGAGAGGGGATGCTGCTACACTAACTTGTTCCTATTAAAAGTTCTTTATAGAGGCTTGAAGAAGATATACAATATATTAATCTTCTAGATCTTTGACAGTTTATACCTTGTTCAGGAAGAACTGAATAGAGCTTGAATCAGCTTTTTGTAGATAATGATCCTCATTAGATACACCGTGCAGTATTCAGAAACATTCACCTCCTTTTCTAATAGGATTAATGACCTTTAATCTGTGAAAAGATAAGCAAAATACTCAACACTTTAATTTTACCAGATTTTTGCCTGTAATGTTTTAGTAATAAGAATGTGGTACAATATATCTGATCTTCTACAGCTAGCAAATGAACCACTTAAGCTGCTTGGAACAACACTGATACTATCAAAACTCAAGTACCATAAACAACATCATGGAGCCAGAAATAAGGATTTTCTAGAAATGAAAATAGCACCATTCTTGCATTCTTGATGATGATAATAACCTGTCTATTGCTTACCCTCTCATTATTGGTCTCATACCCTTCTCTTTCTTTGCTCACATACTTCAGCTATCACTATTAAGCTTTAGTGTGGGCCTTCTTCACATATCCAAATTCTATCTCCATTCTATAACGCTCCTTCAGAAATTCCCCCCTCTTTTCCCAGTTAATTATTATTTCCCACTTGCTGCAATAACATAACTAAGTTGCACACCGTTCCATTACAGTGTAACATACACCATTTTTATTTCTATGGCAGAAATAGAAAAGGGAAAGGTCTCATTATGCAATATATTGAAGATACTCAGAATAAGAAATCAGCAGTATTATGAACTATTTACAGTAAAAAGGGTTTATTCTAAATAAAGGGCTTGAAATCAGCAGGAGCGCTCATGATAATAGAGGTAAGTGGCATGTTTAGAGGTCTGTGGTTTTAAGTCAAGTAAGACATAAAGCAGGAATAAAATTAGATGTAGTAAAAATAAGCAAAGAAAAGTAAATTATATGCCTGAATTCAGCAGAGAAGCCAAAGAGAGAAATTAGTCTCAGAGCATGAAAGGGCAAGTTATGTGCATTAACAGCAGATCTTTCTACATGACTATAATGAACTTGTAATCCTGTTTTTTTGTAAAGATCATTAAATGCTTTCACAAAGGAACTTCTTAATTTAAGTTATGTGAAAGTAGAACAACTTGTGTCTTCAAAATGCTGCCAATTTTCAAAATATATTGTAAATCTAAATACACTATTAAAACTTAACACCTACTTAAGTTCAAAAAATCATGTCAAGTAATTAATCACCTTATAAAGTATACTTATGATGGTATATTCTATTTATTTATATAAATAATATAAAGTGAATATTTTTAGGTTGGAAGGGACCTCTGGAAGTCTGGTCCAAACCCCCAGCTCAAGCAGGATGACCTAGAGGCAATTGCCCAGAACTGTGTCCAGATGACTTTTGAACGTCTCCAAGGATGGAGACTCCACAGCCAACAGCAACTGGGAAATCTGTGCAAAGGCTCAGCCACTCTCACAGCGAAAAAATATTTTCTTATCTTCAGAGGGAACCTCCCATGTCTCAGTTTTTGCTCAAAAGGTCTTTTTCTGCAAAGCTGCTTTCCAGCCTGGAAACCCCCAGCTGATTAATAAGGATGTTAAACAGGACTGGACCTGTTATTGATTCCTGGGGTGCATTGACAGTTACTTGCCCCGGAAAGCCAGTTATCTGCTAGTTATTGACAACTGACTAGCTGACTGCTAGTTATTGACTTCAGCTAAAAATAATAAAACTTAAGCTCTCTGGACTTTTAAAATATAATGTGTAATCATTGTTCTTCCTTTCCTTTTACTCACTTTTATTTTTTGTTCTTCTCATTTGTTTTGGTTTGGTATTTTTTTGTCTTTTGACCTCACCAGTTTTGCCTAGAAATATTGCTAGGGAGTTAGAATTGCAGACACATGCCTTTACCTTGGATTTCTCTGCATAATTAAAACATTTAATTTTTCCATAGGTCTTCATACAATTTTGAGGGCTGCTATTTTAGAAATTTACACCACAATATTCTACTCACATTCACTATTACTTTTTCTGCAAACTGTCTTTTCCATGTTAATATCAAAATTATTATTTCATATTTCAGCAAGTTTTTCCTCTGAAATAGTTCTGTCTTCAAGCAACAATACTAACAAACCCTTGGATTTCCTTGGATAAATAAGATCATTCTTGAGTTTACAGTTTTCATAGAACTAAAAACATACTAGTTCTCATTGTTTCACTCTTGACTTGCATAGCCTTTTCTGTATTTCTACTCTGCAGAGTAGATACAGATATAACACGTTTAGATCATCATTGGACCTACTATTTTATTAACATAATCTCAAATAGTTGTTAAGTACCTTTGAAGCTTCATAATGTTCTTCCTTTTTTATTTTAAATAATAATTTTTATTTTAAAACTTTCTTCATTTAATTGCTTTCTACTGTACACGAGCTCATGGGAATTCACATAGAACTTCTACGCCAATTTCCTTTAAAAATCTTTGATTTGTCTCCTTTATTATTTGCATTTATTATTTTCATATTTTTTTTTTAATTTTCTCAAAGGCAAATGAATGAAAACAAACATGCAAACAGGAAAAAATAGAATGTAAAATAAATCTACAATTTCAGCAGTTACTGTTTCAGTTAATTTTGGTGGTAAGCCTCATATTGAACACAACATGCTAAAGTAGACTTCTGGTAAAAATCACTTCAAGTGGGCATTTCTGTTTCTTTTCAGTCTCCACCATGATGCAGGATCATTTTTTTTTCCTAACTCTAGTACAGTTTGTTTTCAAATTAGTCTCCTTGTAAGAAAAATGGCTATTGACTGGAGACAGACTGTTTTACCTCTTACCAAAAGGCTTCTTTTCAGGGCAGAAATATTAATTTTCTTTAATGAAGCCTGGGATTTTTTTTTTTTTTCTGGGAACATTGTTAAGCAATTGGTTCTGTGTCATAAAGACGCTAATATTTAAAGATAACCTTTTGAAACACTTCAAATCGGAATGAGTAGAGTCTAATGCTATTATGAAAGCTAGGGATTATTTTGTTTGTTTGTTTCTGGTGACATATAAATGTAATTTTTTAGCAGAAATATCTGTCATAAGGTGAATGAGAGTATAAAATGCTGCATGGATTGAGTGCTTGTACAATCTTAGAGTAATTTAGCTGACACATCCGTCTGAAGTGCCTTAGTAGATGAAATTCCTACTTTCTCAGACAAATATGCTTTGTTTTGGCTAAATTTCAGCATGGCAGACTTTGACTCAGTCTCACAATAAGAACCTTCTATCACTCTGGAAGCATAGAGAAAAACTGCAATTACTGTTGATCATAAAGAAAGGAGTCAAATAATATCCACTGTTTTTACCACTCTGCCAGGCTTTTGTTTAGGAATTTACTGAGGCAATGCTATACTGTCCCAAAAGAGCATAGCATCACTGCTAGTGTTAAGCAATACAGAGGCAAGATTCAGCTAAGCATTTTCAAGACTCCATTTGCATAGTGTGTGTCACATAGACTCAGCAAGGTTGTAGCTAATGATCCTTGGCAATCACATTGGTTCTCATCTGGCATATTGAATTGTATTTGTTGTAGACGGATGAGTCTGATTTTTAAGGGTGCTTCATACAGCCCTATTATCTTCATCATTTCAGCTAATTACTCATTCTTTTGTACCTCCAACTTATATCACAAAGACAAAGCTACTGTAAGTGCAGACAAATATATAAATAATATAAATAATAGGCATCTAAGGAACTCAGATCTGCAATGAAAATTCGAATCCTGGAGTAAATGCCCTCCTGAGAACATTGTACAGTAGTTAGGCAGCTTGCAGCCATTGTTTACTGTGCTAATTCAGTGTTTGTTCGTCATTGTTTTGTTCCTCCCTTCCTTTTTGCCACATCCACACATTTTCCCTCATTTCTAATTTAGACTAAAGTTTCCTTTTGGCAAGCCCATTTTATCTCAATAATGGCACTCTGTGAGCTTCCAGGAAGTTTTCATCCTCTCCTCTGGCCAGATTCTACCATTTTGGCTCTGTGAGATTCCCCTATGCAATTTCAGATAGGCAAGGCTGTCAGTATTTGTCCTATTCCAATTACAGCTGTGCCAACTGAAGAAGTTACTGCCCACAGTTGCTTACTACCAGTGCCTCAGACCTGCCAGCTATGAAGCTTGGTTGGAAAACAACATTGCTTCTTCCCCTGAAGCCAAAGCATTGCTGCATGAGGTAAAAGGAGGTTGTGTGATATTTGCATTTATTTAAGGGTACTGTTTCTGTCATAGAGTGCTTTGTATTCAATAGTAAGCAAATTGGGCCCTATGTAGTTTTATAATTTAAAATATGTCTAAGACTTTAGCTCGAAGATCAACAATAGAAATAAATAAAATTTAACAGTGATACATAACTGCGTTGTGTGCATCTAAGTGAAACGAGGCCTAAAAATAGTGATGTTTAGAGCTCAGATCAGAGCTTACAAAGTGACTAAATCACTAGGCCCTTAAAGAGTGAAAAAAAAACATTCATTGATGGGTAAAAACAGAGAATATTTTCATATGTAATATTCAGTTTGTTTCTTTGTTTTTACTGTATGCACGTCTCTACGGCTTAAACACACCAGAACAACTGTTTTTTAATATCTAGTTGGAGTAAATTATTTGCATTTGAGAGTTGAGAAAATTCTGAATTTACGTAGAAAATTGACCTCTCTAGGTTTTCAATTGCTTTTGAATTGCTGAGACCAGTTAGTGAAAATATAATCTATAGCTTTCAAAACAGAATAGAGAGGACATTCTGCAGCTCCTGAAAATAAACATACGTAAGGCACATATGGAAAATCAACAATTTTCAGAATGAAAACTATTTTCTCTCTAAATAATTGTTTTTCTCTTTCATGATTTTTTTTCCTAACAACAACAACAAAAAAGATATATGAGTAAAACAAATACCCACAACAAAATTTGTGAGTGTTCTTATCACACTTTTTTGGTGTTTGAAGTTATTTTATTCAGATCAGGCTAACTGAATTCCATTCCTTTCCCTTCCCTTCCCTTCCCTTCCCTTCCCTTCCCTTCCCTTCTTTGATTCACTTCCTCTGCTCTAATCATATAATGAGATGATCTTCTAAATAGCAAGCAGGAAAGGGGAGCATTAAAATAAATCAAAGCCTTACAGTGACCTCATGTTTTCACTGGTCAGATAAGCAACATGTCTTAGCATCTGACTTTGAACACAAACAGAACTGCCTCTTTGTGGAATAATAGTTGGTGTTGTCTGATGTGGTGCTGTTTGAGCAACCGAGAACTCACAATATGAACACACACACACACACACATCAATAGTCTTTTATCCTGCAAGTTGTTAGTGGTCTAGTAAATTAAACATTTTTAATGAAGTGTCTGCAGATCTGAATACTACATGAGCTTTTACAAATTCACCTATACCTAATACTAGCTTTTTGTACTCTGATCAAAATGCTTGAATTCCACACAGATGTTTATTTTATAAATTAAGAGGAAAAAGTTTTTTCTAGGCAAGTGACATGACTAGCACAAAATTACAAAAGGACTATTTGAATTGAGCTAATATGGGAAAAAGGAGAACATAAAGTTACAGGGTGTCTTTTATCCTTTAAGCTTAGAATTAATTTTTCTTTCCATTTATAAAAGCAATAATTTCCAAGGCCTCCTTTCAAGTCATGAATATTTTACCCAGAGCTCTCCCTGAGAGGGAGAGAAACAGCTTTTCAACCAGCTGGTGCAGGGTTATATTTGGCATATGGAGCCTGGATTCGGTTATTGACTTAGAAGCCCATAAATACCCCCTTAACAACAGTGCTGCGTGTAATACATATCGTTGGGGAACTCCTTAACACAGATTTCGAAGGTATCCAGTCTGCTTGTCTACTAACAACACAATGCACAGCAAAGCAGAAGACTTGAATTTAGATTAGGTTGATAAAATCCTGAGGCTGGCAGAAGTCTGGGGAGTCTTCAGTAACAAAATAAACTCTGGGAATTTGTTTCATGAAGAAGGAAGTTAAAACCTTCACTAGTCCTGAGAACCATTTTCAACTCACTTTGCACAGTGTATTAGTGAAAGATACAGAATTAATAATGCTGAAGAATGATATACGTTTTATGCAAGTCACATATACAGAACAACCAGCAACAGTACAAGCATTCTTGTAACACCAAGAGGACTGCCAATGAAGTCTGTTTTCTTTACAGCTTCAAGTTTTAATACAATATGGTTTCAATTAAACATTTTAATTTTTTTTTTCCTGATGAGGCAATTAAAATGATTCTTCAGGGTCAGTCAATTCGTTCTTCTTGGTAAAATTATAAAAGTACTTTTTTTTTTTTTTGTATTTGCAAATTCTCTAGTTCATTTGCCTGACAAAATAATATAAGGTCTGTATATGCTGAATACTTCAATGCATGTGTTGTGCAGGCATGTAACAGCTGGGATCTATCACTGCCAAGTGATAATTAAACAAAGTTGGCAATTGAACTCTGGGAAAAGTTTTGTATGCAAAACAGAACCATATATCTTCTGTTAGGAAGTTTCTTGTGGGTGTGTGAAAAATGTATTCAGATGACTTTCTGGGTGTTTTTTATTTATTTAATAATTTATTAGAAGTAAAGATAATTTAAATCAATTGAAAATGAGGTGGTTAACCCTAAAAACCATTAAAATCAGAAAGGTCGTCAAGTAGCACAATTCCTGAAAATTCACCTTTTTTAAAGAATTAGAGCAAAATGTGATTTTTAACAGTACCCATAATTAATCAATTCTGCTTAATTTCCAGGCTGGCAAAAGAGTTTTGTAAATTTTATAATAAGCTTTGCTTAAAGGGAATATTGTAGAGTCATTATGCAAAGTATACACATATAATTAAGTATTTCAATCTAAATTCTGTCTCTAAGGATGATATACATTGAGTCAGGCAAAACAACCTGGCAGGATCACCATGGTTTTAAAAATGCTTACCTGTATATTTTTACATTATTAGCATTTATCTGTGGCCTTAAATACGGCAACTCATATTATGAAACTCAAACGTACATGACTTATTGGCAGGAATTGGTTAAACATGCTGTTATCCCCACATTCCGAAAGGAAGACAGTCAGAAGTTACTTTAACGTGATAAGTACTTACAAGGAAATGACAAATATCTCCTTCTCCTGAAGTGAAAGAAGGAAATGATACTTTGTGAAGAAACTGCTGTGAATAGTTTGGTCATCTCCAGCTAGTAATTATGAATCTTATCATCAACACTACATGAACTGGCTCCAGTTGGTTCATAGGGCTGGAATCAACACTCTAACTCACCAGTTTGTACTGCGGATTGCTGTGCTGCAATCCTTTGAACTATAACTTGTGACAGTGAGATCTTTTTACTTGCTGATTGCTATCGGCAATAAAGCTGTTCTAGAGTTATGCTAGGTCTTTTGAGAAAGGACTTGAAGATTACTATGATGATGTCCTATGTTCTTGACTATCATATAACTTTTAGCCCTTTAAGTCAGTTCAACCTTAGAGTATCTATTCATTCTGTAAGTGCCATAAGGACCCTTCCTTCAGTGAGACACATTATACAGAAGCTACATCTGTGAATAAATTGAAAGCTTTTACTGCTCTGATTCTCAAGTTATTTGACCCTCAGCAAAGTGATAATCTTTTTACCTCATCTTGTCTTTTTTATTTAATTGTAGCTGACCATCTGGAACCCAGTGAATATCTAGGGTAGTGATTTTGTATTGTGGGTCTCTCCTTTCCTTCTTTTGTCCTTTCCTTTGCTTCTGGTCACTTAGTCCTTCATCCAATATGATCTGTACCCATTCTTAGTATCTCTTAGTAATTGCCATCAAACATACTTGCCACTATCAGGTCTACAGTAACATGGAGGATAAACTTTTCTGTATTATTTTCTTATTGGCCCAATATAATATGGAAAAGCAGACAACAAGCCAGTATAATCCCCTTTGAATTTAGAACATTAGAAAGGTTACTAGAAAGCCTTCAGATTTCCAGGTTATTAAAACAGCGATTTTGAGACTGGCTATGGTAACGGAGAAACTTTATAGACTATGGTGGTTGTATATTGTAACACTGCAGATCTTGGAATACAGCTTGAAAGTTTTTTAGCCAGATATGTGTTCCGTAAATGCATCACGGAAGAGTATCACAGTCTGTAATGTATTATATTTAAAGCTTCTGTCTGCCACTAAATATAAAAATGTTTCCTGAGGAAATGTAGCTGGTTATTATTGTGGGAATACAGTGGTCACTGAGGTGACATTATGTAGGAACTTTTCAATGCAGATCAATACTGGCAATTCATTTGGGTGGGTATGAAATTTCCAATGTTAGTCAATTAATGCTGAAAAGACTAATGGCAGACAGGATGCAGAAACAGAAGCAAAGGGAAGGCAATGATATAAACAAACAAACTGTTATATATTAAAATGGGAAGGGAGAAGGAGCAGGCAAAAGTCTTACAGTGTATGACTAATTTACTCACATACTAGGGAGGCTACCAAAGAAAGGCCCTGCTGTTAAAATAGAAAGGGGTGTGTCGAGTTCCCTGCTATGATAATGATGCCATTTGAGATCCTTAAAGCAATTATTACTGTAACTGTGTAGCCTTTTCCTCCTGCTTATACACTGGTGAAGTAGATAGAGACCATTTTGAAACAAAAATGCAAAGTGAAAAAAAAAAATAATAATCATCTCCTCATTTCCAGTAAGATATAGACATATATATTTTCTACCCATAGAAGAGCCTAAATCAGGTTTCATATTACTGTATCTTATTTTTTTATGGTAAAAGACAAGCCTGATCCTTTTGCAAATATTTGTAATTAATGTGATTAGTAGATTTCATCAGCACAAAATATAAACATTCCAGCAAATGGAAGTAGGAAGTATCTACAGTACAAAAGATACTGTAGTAAGAACCAGGGACTGAAAGCAATAGCATGTCATTATGGTCCTGAAATCCCTGTGTTCTTTCTATTAGTTACTATCACTTCATTGTAGGCCGATGATTCATATTTTTTGTAGTAAATGTACTTTAATGGTATTTTCACAATTCTCATACAAATTGTGGGTTATAACTTCCTCACTTTTCTACTACTCAGTATTTGTGAATCTCACTAATGAAGAAATTAGAAGCAGGGAACTTTTGTGTGTGCACAATGACTATCTCAAAAATACTAAATCAAGTCAAAGCAAACCAGCTGTATCATTATCTTTTATCTTCAAACAGTGTTTAAAATTCAAGGGTTAGATTATATGGTTGTTCACACCTAGGATGCACAGACTTTATAATGATCAGCAGAATAAGCAGTATGGTGAGGATAATACTGCAATGGAAGACCAGTTCTTTAAAAACAGGCCCCCTTCAGTACTTAAGCAAGTCTCTGTATATTGTGTGATGCAGCAAGCTGTTCATCACTTCTTATGACTTCTGCTTTTTAGGTAAGTTAAACCTTTTTTACACAATTTAGTTAGTCCATGAAAATAATGAAGTTTAATTTAATTTAATTTTTTAAACCAGCTCTAAAAGATGAAAAACATTGTAAGAAGTTGGAAGACTATTCTAAAAAAAAAAAAAAATCAAATTGTACAGCTTTCTCTTGATCTCACCTTTTTCTCCTGACTGTCAAAGGAAGATTTCTTGTTAACTCAAATAGGAGAAAGCTAAAACAAAACAAAAAACCAAAACAAACAAACATCCAAACATTTGAGTAATTTAGCAACATCTTGCCCACATGAAGAACTGTCTAGTAATACATCAGGAGGAACAGAGCCAAATTTACGTTCCAAATGCAAATAATCTCTAGATGGGTTCAGGTTTAGTCCTTTAATAACATTGTTGAATGAGATATCCAGCTCTTTGTTTTAAGACCCATTAGGCTTAGTGGCAATTGGAAAAAAATGTGTAGAAATATAGTTACCTGAGAAATCAAGGCGACTCCTGATCACTTTAGTCTCCTCAAATATTTTTCAAAGATTATTTCAGATGATGGAAGACTGACACCTCACCTGCTGCTTCATTGGGGCATTCTGATAGGCAGTTTTGCACATATCTTGAAGCAGCAAGCCTAATAATATTTTGACTCTTTAATGAAATCTAATTAGGTGTAAATGTTTTTTTTGGTACACTTTTTTGCAAGCATAGAGACTGCAACTGTGTGAACTGCTACAATGAGACATAAGCTTGTCTGTGAAGTACATAGGTGATGCAGCAACTTTAAAAGCAAAAAAAAAAAAAAAACAAACCCAAACAAACAGTCTTGCAGAATATAGAGTGTGTCAGGCACAGTACAGTAGACTCTTGCCCATATTTCTCTGCTTTAAAAGACTATGACTGTGAAGCATAAAGTAGTGACACTAGTTTCTTTCCATTTTGTTACAGTTATTCATTACATTACTCATTATGCAATCATTACACAACACGACAGTGCCACTTCCTCCTGTTATGAGTTGTTAGTACGGATGCTGTGCAGTGCTGCAGTGGTACATAGGATTGACATTCACTATGCCTCCTCTGTATGGCTTCTGATGAAGGATATATAGTGATACATGAAAGAATCTGTGAATTTGCTGATTGTCTATGAGACAATGAAATATCTCCAACACATAGGAGCTGTTAAAAATGAGATTAATGCTATGCAAAATTATTGGTTTAAAAAAATATTTTATGGCTACACATAAGATTTAAAATATTTAAAATATCTTTTTCTTCTCTGGAACACTGTATACTTTAAAAGAAGAAAAAATCCTTATTGTCAAGGTAAATAAAAGATATATGTGAATTATTAGGACTGAATATGTAAAATCAGTTCTGGTTTTAAAAGAACAAATATTTGCAAAAGTGAAAACTTCCTAATATTTTACCCTTTTTTTTTTTTTTTTTTCTTGAAAGAGACTTTTACCTTTAACTCTTCCAAGTTTTTGGAAACATTTTAGTATTTTTTACTCAAATCTAACTAGCTCATGAATAACACCTTCATACCAAAATATGACTTTGTTGTTCATATGTCATTAATTATTGGAACAATAAAACTTTGTTAGGACTCTGAAATATACTTGTATATAAGTGAATAAGATGACTAATCATTATTTAAAATGAGGATACAGGCTATCAGATACATAGGCTACACAACTGGATACACATGCTCCGTTTGAGGAAAACATTTATTGTAAAGCTGTCTTAATTTGCAAGAGTTTATTAAAAAGAGGCATCTAATCTCCCTGTGAAATGCAGAAAAATGAAGAGACACAAACCATATTCTCTTGAACCATTCTGTTACATTTGGTTAATTGTTTTTATTTCAAAATCATCTACAAAACTGTAATATCTTCCTTCTGTATTCTACTGTGCAAACAGATTTGGCAGGGATGAGTTGCCAGACGTTGTATCTTTGTAACCTGCGGGATGTAATTATTTCTTAATTTTGAAGACACTATATTACACTCTAGTAACTTGCCTTGTGAATATTTATTATCCTGCTGCAACTGATTTTTTATACTACCATAGTTTGTATCACAAAGGTATAGTTTTCTGTTACTTTGATGTAAAGGAAAAATAAGGCCAAAGGAGAAAAATCTGCGGTATATAGGCAGTGATTATATTACTTCTATATTTTACTATATTTGCCTTATTTTTGAACTATATGATGCTCAGTGGCTTTGTATTGTTTCACTCTAACTTGAAGTACATTTGGAATTCATGGTTAAAAACTGCAAACTTTTTTTTCAGAAATAAATAATGAGTAATTAAATATATATTTGGTAGCCTTACACCGCTTTCACATGATGTATCAGCATGGATTCTCAAATTCCAATATTTATAGTCATTAAGATATATTTCATTGTTGCTTTTTTTTGTTAGTTTTATTAAAGGCTTCAGAATTATCCTGCTAAAGTAGCTATGTTTTTTCAATATGCTTTGATGGTATCATACAAAATCAGATAGTAAATAGAATGTAAATGAGTAGAAAAGTGAAAGGAACTATGGTAGAATATGCTTATGAAATAGACGGAAAAAGTAGGTCACAGAGAGGGAAAGAATAAACACTGGCTTTATGTGATAGACAGTCTTATAATTTATTTAGTTTATAATTTATTTACAAGAGCATTCATGCATCAAAGACACTATAGACTTGTTCAAAAATGGATGGAGAGTCAATCTGCTTGCACTCTGGAAACCGTGTTACAAGATCATTCAAAAATCCTAACCGTAGTATTAGTAGCTCAATTTCAACCTGTGAAGTAAGGACCCCTTTCAGAGCAATGTGTAGGGAACAACGAGTTAGGCTGACTTGGAACAAGGCTGTTCCACTGAGCTGCCATGCCCCATGAATCATTTTTTGATTCTGAGAAACATTACAGAGTGACTAGTGATAAGGTTACAAATTGCATGAAAGGGCCAAATCTCTGTTTGCCAGATGCTTGCTTCTATATTGAGACTATGTGTGTAACAAACATATTGTCCAAGTTTAAAGACCTTTTTGTGTTGTTTCATTGGTCCCTAGTTCAGCCAAGCACTTTGAGCAGACATAAATACCTGTAATGTCAAGAGGACTTGATTTTATGTTAATAGTTAAGTATATGCTTACATGTTTTTCCTGCCAGGACTAAGTGTTGTGTCACTATCTGTGGTAGGAAAGATATGACATGACTGTAGATAATTCTGAAATGAAGTTCCAAATTTTAAGTGTACCAGATGCCTGCCATTTATGTCTTTTCATTAATATTTCCATTTTGAATTTATTTGATTTATCTGAACTCTTTCAATGTACACAAAACACATAATTGCAGTCACAAGTCAAATTACTGTACTCCATTGTGCAGTCAAGAATTTGATTCACCAAAACTTTTCTAGAATAAAAGCAGCAGGAGACATGTTTTAAATAAGCAGACCTCATTTTAGTGAAAAAAAAAAAAAAAAAAACCAAACTAAAAATGCCTAAATGGATTATTTTTTAAATATTAAAACTGAAGTTATTTCCCACAATGTTTGAGGTAAATGTTCTATTCCTAAACATATTATGGTTATTTGATTCTAATCATAGTTATATTCCATATAAATAACTTGAAAATGACTTTGCAGTGCGTGACTGTTAAGTAAGAAATAAATAATAGAAATAATAATGAATAATGGAAAACAGTATGATGTTTTCCCCCAAATTAAAACTATTCCTTTCAATTTTTGCATTAACATTTACATTTTAAAGAGAAATGGTAGCTAAGATGCAGCAAATCATATCCATTTCCTTTTTTGGTGCAGCCAAATCACTGCAGTAGCAACACCATAGCTCATCATCAAGCCAAACTGCTCTCATAAATCTGGTTGCTCATCTAGGATCAGTTTATGGTTGCTTAGTCTTTTGTTTTCTATTCTCAGAGCTGAGGAAATAAAAGAAATAGATATTCATCTTATTCCTTGTGTAAAAGGAAATCCCAGATTGCAGTCTTCATGTTGAGAGGGACATGGGAGGCTCTTTAGAAGAATGCAGATGGGGAATACTAGAATTTTGCATCCTCCTGGTAAGCTATCCTTCAGATTATTATGGGGAACTATTTTCAGATCAGTCTGGGAATTTCAAATGTAATAGTCTTACACATGGTGTTGTAGTGAAATCTAGCCTAGTCCACCAACCAGACTACTAAAGTCAGGCTTTCTTTTAAAGGATTATTCATCAAGAAAGATCTAACACTTAATATGTGGCCTGAACAGTAATTGAGTATGAACACGTTAGAAAAGAAACCTTTATTGAGGCAGGAAGAAAGGTTAAGTAATAATGTGCCCATACAGTGGTCACTGGTAGCAAACACAGGATTGTAAGTGATGCCATGGCTCTGGTGGACTGCCAGGGACACAGTGTCCTGGGTCATCTGACAGCAATAGTCAATCTTCCAAAAAATTTTTGAATGTGGGTAGGAGTTGTGTCATCTCTTGGCTCGACCAACAGCAGTGGGATTTGAGGGAGTCATTTGTATATTACACGAACAATGTGGGCAGCATCTTACCTCTGCTGACAATGTCAGTCAGAGGACTTGGTATCAGGAAGAAGAGTGTTGGCAGTCAGTCTGCGCTACTGATATTGGCCAAGTGCAGGGTGTCATGAGGCAGGATTTCATAATGTTAGAAGTTAGATGTTAATACAATATGTACGTTTGCTTCATGAATTTGCTTAAATGGCTTATAAATGTAATTGTTTATCTTCAGTGAAGCTGTATGTGAAAGTCTTGGGTATTGGTTATCAGAGCTGATCTTTAAAGATAAAGAATCAGAACTATCAATTTCACTTCAATTATCGTCTCATTCAATTATTGGTTGGTAAAGAAAACAGTTCTGATTATTTAGAGAAGGCAGACTTGCTACCTCATGCCTTCAGGTGTTACTCCTTGTTGGAAAAAAAAAAAAAAGAAAAACAAAACATTAAGCTTACATTGCTCTCCAAAGAACATACTCTATTCTAACTGACTTGTCTTCCTCAAAAGACATACACAGGGGGAACAGGGGGAGGCTGTCTTTATTAAAGCATCTTCATTTAGGTTTCTCATTGTAAACTTGTCTACTCCAACAGGTTACAATCATAACTGTTGGAAATATATTGATGCTATTTCAAATGACTTACCTTCACATGGATTATCCTTTCAATAGTTGTAAAATATCAATTAAACCTAATAGATGTTGAACATCACTATTTTTCTCGGGTTTTTTTTTTTTTTCAGAGAACAGTTTATTACATTTTCCATTAAGAATAATTGATTTAGAATTTTGCTTCTGTGATTTCCTTATTAGTTTTACCATATTTCAACATAACACTTTTGTTCTTTGTACAATTGTGTATCTCTTTCTCACCGCAGAATAAGATTTTTTTCTTCAGTTTAGCGTTTTCTATACTACTTCTTACTACAGGATTGCTTTTCCATTCCTTCCTGCACCCTATATATTACCATTATTGGTGTGTAAAATCAATCTCTTCTGTTGTTTTGGGTTCCTCATATTTGTCAGAAAAGCTCCCTTAGGCGTATTCCGTCCTTACAGCCTCTTTTCTCACTTCTGTTCCATGCTTAACCGATCAATGTTTGTGATTATCCACTAATAGCTGACAAAGGTAGAACCACTTCTTTAATTTAGAGAAAGATGCAATACTCCTCACCTTTACTTAAATTTCAAATTGATGATTAGGGAAAAGTGGTAGGCTTTTTTTTTTTTTTTTTTTTTTGGTGAGAAAATATTTTAATAGCTTAGGTGAATGAGGAATTGGAAACATATATTTTTAGACTATTATTTCAAAGGCTGAAATCTCCATTCCAGCAAACACAAATGCCTTTCAACTACATTTTGGAATCCGATTGCTTGGGTTTATAATTTTAAACAAAGAATGCAAACTGTCATATCCAGAAATGGACTAAAGATGGCTGAATATTGTCTCTCAGTAATGAAATAAAAAAATCAAAAAGCACTCAAACAGAAAAAATTCTGTAAATGTTGTCTTATTTTTTAAAATTATTTACTGCAGTGATAAATTAATTTTAGTGGTCCTTTAAAAAAATCTAAAAATTTATTTTTAATGTCTGAAACCCATCCCACAGACACATGCACAATATTTTTTGCATCTTTATTGTACTTCAAGGATTTGCCACCTTCTCGTTTGATTCTTTCTAATTAAGATACATAGTCCTAAACTCAGAGCACATGCACTGAATAATTACAACAAATGATTTCTAGTCAAACATTAGACAAGAAAAAATGTTGTATTAATTTAAGTTCTCAGTAATAATTAATTAAAGAGTTTTCCACAATAATGGAATTATTCTCTATTCTGCAAAAGGTTAAATTCACAGAGTAACTCATATGTAATAAATAATTAACTTCTATATTTTTGAGTAGTTATGACATTGATACATTTGTTCCAAATTATGATATTTAGGAATCCTAAATCTGAAAATGTTTTTAGGTATTACTGCTGAGGAATAAGTAATTTTCAGTGCGGAACTCACCAAGAAAGTAACTTGGATAATAGTTTTTTAAGGGAATTTTTAAAATGCAAGCAGTACTTGTGGCTTCATTGACTTAAATATTCCAAGAATAAAACCAATATACAACTCTCACAGTAAATGAAAAACAGCCAAGCAATGAAACAGGAGTATGTTATGAGTGGAAATTTACCGAGATGTGCATCTTTACCTTTCAGTTTTATGTGTTGATATCTGAACAAATGTGCAGATATGCATTTAAATGCTTGGTAATTTACTTGACCTTTTCTGCACAGATTTTTTAGCTTTTTACTTTATTTATTTCTGTTTCATTTTATTCTTGTAGCATGAAAAGCCTTAGATAACTGTGATAACTCTCCTTGCAATGTTTGCAATGTTCTTAACTCTTAAAGATTAGGCATTGAGTTGCGGGAAGTTGAAGATATATTTACCTTATGTTGAGCAGATCAAAAATCAAGGTACCAAATCATAAATATCACTTTAAAAACATATTTTCCATACACAAAACATTTGGTTTCCTGACCAGTTAGAACAAACTGGAGGTTTTACTAATGAAATATTGATTGTTGCCAGTCCTATGAGAGTGGCATCACTTAAGACAGTGTAAATAAGCAGCAGCTCAAGGGCCAGACTCACCATTATTGAAACAGGGATGTCACAGTCATTGATCTGGGACTCATTAGGGTGCAGACTGAACATTACTGTGCAATCGCGCTAGTGAGATGGATCACCATTTGCAGATGGAACATGTACAGCAAATTTACTTTTACTGAGAAATGCATGCAGTTTTCCAACAATAGGGAGATTTGTGGGTACACAAATCAAGTCTATTATGGAAAGGATATTTATCTTGGAGCTTTGACTTGCTTTTACAGACTCTTTGATGACAAACCCTGAAGTAAGATTGAGGCAATATGGTTGCAGTTTCAATCTACAAAGCTAGAAATTGTAGCACCAAGCCATTGGAGGATTTGAAGAGACTTCACTCCTTTCAGTAATAAGTGCTAGGATAGTGTTTCTTTGGCATGAGGACTTTCAGGAATTCACAGTATAAGGTAATTCCTGAATGCCCAAAGGTTGTTGAGGAAAATTAGGCTCATTACTTTATTCCCATTAATTAGACGGAAAAACAATGGTCCCACAGAACTCTGGAGGAGTATAGGGATGCATGATTTAAAATATTGCAAACCAGTTCTCTAAGCAGCCTATTACACTGTGGAAAAATTGAAGATTAGCTGAAAGGCAGAGCTTATAGTATAGTCTCAGTGGAGACAAGATTTAGCTAGCAGCCAGCCCTACATCTCTTACAAGGGGCATAGCAGATTACCCTTCAACTTCTAATTTGGAAGAAAAGTACGAAGGAGGCAACATTTGCACCAGTGGTCTAAATATTACCATATTCAGAATACTCCTGAGTTTGTGACACTGCCAGATTATTATTATTTTTTGTTTCTGATGGAGTTTAAATCTCCTTGTAAATGTGCCATAGATGGCCTCAGGGGGCTCCTTATTGAATCTTTGACTAGAAAAAACAATTCATTCCCAACGGAAAAAACTAATAGTCTGCCTGATGTTCAAGTGATGTATTTCTAGAAGCAAGTTGAATCCTGATTGCTGTATTTCAGCCTAGAATGTTCAAATCTATTACACTGGAACTGGTACAAAGTATTCAATAATTCATTTCTATAAAATCCTTATGGTTTTGGAGTTTTTTAGCCTTTCACTTAAACTATGGTAACAAGTCTCATGATGACTAATTGGAACTAATTACTTCTTAGAACAAATTAAAGAGGGTGATATGGGAGGGGGAACTTAAAAAAAATCCCTTCTGTAGAATATGTGAGTGGGTGTATTGTGCGTGAGCAGCTGTGTTGCTAAGTACTTTGAATGCTCCCTGTGATCTTACAGTCCTAAAAATTCTGAACAAAATACCTATACATGTAATTTGAAACATATTCTTCTGCATAAATTTTAGGATTAATATACAATGTAGTGTTCCATCATGAAGTCACTTAATTTAATCATTACTTTCTATAACTGATTATTGGAGTACAATAAAACTCTCCAAATAAAATGAAAAAAAAAAGTGGAAAAAATGAAGGATAAGGGTGGACAATATCTGATAAAAGTGATTTTTCTGATTGATTTTATCACATAACAGCTAATAACACACCTCAAAGACTTCTCATTAAAGTGTTTTCTCCCTGTCCATTTTAAAAGTGACTGTTAATTTTAGTTCCCTGATACTGATTCTCTATATATGTATGTAAAGACACCATTCTCTGGTTGAATATGTGCCTGTATGACAAGATTAATCAAAAGATTCTAAACCATGTATAATCACCTGAAATTTGTGAGACTATCAAATTCCGACACTATTATTCTCTTTTCTTCAAATATTTTACAAATAATAATGTTTTTCTTTGAAACTAATAATGACAATAATGAGATTGGAATGCAAGACCTAAACGTAATAGTAATTTAGTGGATGTTTTCATTTTTCTTTTATTTTAGATCAAATTCTAGATTTTTACAAATACATCACTAGGAAGTATCTCCTGCCTAACATTATTCCAGAGCAAATTTTTAAAAATAACAAACCTGATAATACAGAAGTTGCCATCTTGATTTTCAATGTCAACATCGCCTAATCAAGCAACCAGAAAACAAAATATAGAATTCTTGGAATAAGGGTGGAAGGGAAAAGTAGTTGTTTTTTATTATTATTATTACTATATTATTATTATATTATATACTCATTACCTTCCAGAACACTGACATATCTATTATCATCTATTCTTAATTTTTTTTGTATTCCATAACAGTATACATCACTGGGAACATAAATCAAAAGAAGCTTGGCTTTCAGCTAGAATTATTTAATCCACAATTTGCTAACCTATTCATTTTAGATAGGAATCCTATGTACAACATATGTTGTAAAGACCAAGTTTTCTGTGGTGCTTTCAACATACAAAAGCTGCTACAGCTCCATGTTTCTAAGTAGGCTGTGTTTTTTCAACTTCACTCTCTTTCTCAGCACAACTTGTGAATACTGCCATTAGGACTCAAAAAGTACTTCTCCTTAAATGTCTTCAGTATTCTTTTCTCTTTGTAGCTTCACACTCTTTGGGGTCTTAATTTTTAGATGTTTCATTGCCTGCCACATTGCCAGAGTATGAGTCCTTCAACTCCAGCTTGGTCTTGACCGTATTAAATGAAATGGGATCCTGTGTTCATAATCATTATATTTTACAAAGTTTTGGTTCAATATGGAGTTATGAGATTTGAAATAGTGGAGAAGTCTTTTTGTAGATTTTTAAAACAAATCTCTTCATTACTGTAATCATAACATTTAATCAAGTACTACTGTTACTACGGAGATTGACAGTACCGCATTTCAAAAATTTCAACTCAAAGTAGGAATCAAGAGGTTCTCAAAGTGTTACAAGTTCTGTCTTTTTAGGATTGTATTTTACATGAATAAGTGTCACTATAGCTACTTAAAGCAGTGTATTTATTTCAGTGGAACACAGGTTCAAAACCATATGTGAAATTCATCTTATATGATTGCAGAGTTGCATCAAATTCATTAAGCATTAATTTATTCTTATAATTACCTCTCAATGTCACTCCAAAGAAGATTCTTTCTTCTCTACAGATCAAATTCATGTATACTTGGTGTTAATGAAAATCTCTAAGGAATGCTATTGTATTGCACAGTTTCTGCTATTGTTGCATACTCCCTTCCATCTGAACGTTTCTTTCTGAAGCTGTGCTTGACTTTATAAGAACAGTATTTAGTTAACGTGTGCATGCACATATTTTACAGCTAAGCTTTAATCACTTTCAAGGCTAGGTTTTTGTTTACTGGTCTTCAGAAATTAATCACTGCCAGTGTACTGTTAAAAGAAAAATAATGAGACATTGATGAAGTGGTTAAAATTTGCACGCTGTCTATAAAAATGAAATTATGCAGAACCAAATCAAGAACTTAAAAGATATTGTAAAGGCAACTTCCTTTCCTACCTTTCATTGCAAATGGTGATGCTTAAAGTTGCAGCAATTATCTCATGGTCATATCAAAAGAGAACAATGCTTTTATAACTATTTGAAAAACTAATCTATCTGCATGGACAGACCAAGTCTAATCTTCAAGAAATACTGACTTAACAAGGCAGCTTAGATTTCTAAAGCTTTCTTTACTGTTATTATAAATGAGTGATATACTATTTTCTGTCTGTGAGTGAAATAACTGCAGTTAAAAGCTTGTATCCCACATGGCTGAGGAAAATGTACATAAAAGAAATTAAACTACATATGTTTAAAAATGATGGAGATAAGTACATCAGGAGAATAGATATTTATGTTAGAGAGAGAGAAGAGAGACATAGGTGTTGGTATGTATCTGCTTCAGGAGTTATTTGTTTCCAATAGGTTATAAGAGGCAAAAAATCTGTGGATGTCTTGATCACAGTCTCTTTTTCAGAACATTACTTCAGAAAATTAATTTCTCCTTCAAATTCTGTAATAATTCCAGCAGGGTAAAACCAAAATATTTGGAAATCAATTTGGGGTTTGTTTTGTTTTGTTTTTTAAAAGTGACAAAATTTTTCCTCAGAGGCACAGGAGTCTTCCTCATCCAGTTTCTCTTTTCATTGTCCTAGAAGCACGTCCTAGAAGCCTGAAGTCAGCCCTCTTCCGGAGGTAGCACTGAAATAAAAGTTCTGGATCTGGCTTCAAGTTTTAACAATAAAAAGATAAGGGAAAACAGAAAATTAAGAGAAGGCAGGGAGGGTACTGAAATAATAATAATAATAATAAAAAAAAAAAAACCAACAAAACCAAAAAACTGTAAACTTCCCAGCTAATTCGTCTGATTTTTTTTTTTTTTTGCCTTGTTGAGTTTTTGGGTTTTTTTTGTGTTGCCTTTAGTATTGCTTGGGTTGCAAAGAACAGGCATACTCTTTTCAAACTACACCTGAATAACTTTATTTATGGTTTTGTTATTACTCTGTCTGCTCCCTGAAAGTATGCATTCACAGCAGTCAAAGAATTTTCTCTTGCCTACTGGAACTGTGAGCAGCTTTATCTGTCATTAACTCATACCCTTCCCTGGATGTCTTGCTAGGATCTGCACCAAGCTGAACATAAGTTTGCTCTCTGCCTTCTTTCCCTTAAATAAGTTATTTGTGACAGTCAGGCATTCTATCTTCCAGCGACAGAGGATGCTAGGTGAATTAGTCACTATATCTTCCATCTGTATATCCTGCATCACTGTTTCTGTGCCAGATATTTTTGTAATGGAGACAGAATAACAGTTCCATGATTCTATCTTTCATTTTGCCCAGGGAAGTAAACAAATTCCTTAAATTGCAGAAAAGGAAACTGGAATACTCAACTGAATCAATTTCTTTCAGTTATTTGCACTAAATAAAGAATAATCAAAACAAAAAACCAACCAAACAAACCAAACACAAAACACCCAACCTTAAGAAAACCCACTCCCCTCAAAAAAAAAAAAAAAAAAAAAAAGACAGAAATAAAAGATGTGGCATTTTAGAGTTGGCATTAGTTTATTTTCAGCAATTTTCCTTCGTCTCTTTTCTTAAAGGACTGATGACTGCCAGTATGGTAATAGAGTACTTGCTTCTGCCTGACCCCACAAGTAGTAGCAGAATTCATTGTACCCACAGGTAATTTTCCACTTCTATGTGCACTTAGAAGAAGCAGTATTTCTTCACATTTGCAGCACATTCATCGTTTTTCACAAAATCACTTTAGGATTAGATGCCTCTGTGCAGTGAAGTAAAAATTGCTGCACTCTCAAGGCTCTTGGGTAGACTGATGAGAATCCAGACTGGAGAACCGTAAAGCAGAATACAAGGCCCCAGTTAGGTGGGGAGTATATGACTACTAATGCATCATAGTGTTTTCTAAGGCCTATGAATGGGACCAAGTTCCTGTTGGAGCAAGTATTGTAGATTCATGCTTAGGAAGACATGTTCTCCGGATGAATTTGTAACCTAAATGAACAAAGTAGAAGGTGGACAGATAATACCTTGGATTTGTTTCCTTCTCAAAATACCTTCCCACAGAAGGTAGGAGGGATGAAGAATACCAAGATGAGTTATTTAACCAAGGCCACTCTAGGGGTTGATGGAGAAGCTAAGAAAGAATCCAGTTCAAGTCAGTAAGTTGCTGTGTGTCATCAAATTAAAATCCAGAACTGAGCACATGATCTTGCCTAATACCGGATCTGAAATTTTGTCTGATACTTGTGGGAGGAACTGTGTAGGAAGAGAATACCGTTACGATTTTTTTCTCTTTTCCGGTAGCAGTGCCAGTCAGAGTCTGGCCCAGGGCCTATTCTGAGGGAAGCACAGTCTTGAGATCTGGCTTGCTAAAATCATTAGTCTTCTTGGTCATACTTCTACACATATCTGTAAAATAAAACTGATGAAAGTGCAGTAGAACTTCTTCCTAGAACCCCATGGGACTATTTGGGGGCATTTTGAAGTTATATAACGAAAAAGATTACAGAAGGAACAAATAAACTTTGAGCAAGAAGGCAATAGTGCTCTCTCAGCAGGAATCAAGGGACTAATTTGTGCTGGTTTTCCTTTTTTACTGGGCAACTAAACCAATTAGATGCATATGAGAGAACAGAGACCTAAAACTAGACTCACAATACTGGATTACAGTTGCCTTGGACTTACTTGGACTTCATGTACTGTTGTAATTCACAGTTTGCCTGCCATGGTGCAGAGAGAACCATATGGTTGTAATTAGTGGCTATATGTGCTTTGGTTACTAATAATAGCCCTAAGTGCCCAAAGGGGTTTTGTGGTTTTAGTTTACAGCTATCTACATTTATCCCTGGTGAAAGGCCTCTGCTGCTTGTTCCTCTCTTTACATTTTGGTGAGTCACACGATGGAATGGATGAACTGTTGGGGAATGGTTGCAGGACCTTGGGCACAGTTCACTGGAAAACTTATGTGAGGCTCAGTTGTCATGAGTTAGCCAGAGTAGGCCTCAGAGACATGGCAAAACATCCTGACAAAGAAGTTCTGCAAGGCTGGCAAGGGCGTCCTGTCCTTGAAGATAAGAAATAAATATCTTTGAGGGAAAAACACCTGGTCCGAGAACAAGGAGGAACCCTGTGCCTCAAACTGCAAGTAGGAGGAGTATGATAATGTAATCCTTAGAATTTAGCAACTAAACAAGTAACTAGCAGACACAATTAGCTGTAACAGTATAAAAGTGTGATTGCGCCATAATAAAGTTGAAGCTTGCTTTACCACTCATATTGAGTCGACCGCTTGCTTCCCTCGCTTGTCGCAATGAACAAGTAGAAAATCATTATCATTGAATCAATCGGTGCTTCAGAATCTACAGGAAAGTACATGTGCTCATATGTGAGCATATATGAAATATATAATTACATATTATATTGATGAACCAAATATACAGTAATATACTGGTATTTATGTATAAAAGAATGTATAAGGAACTGAATAGAGGAAAAAATTAAGACTTTGGCACAGATAGGAGTGAGCAGGGTCTAAGGAAAGGAAGATAAATATTTTACAGTTAACATTTTGTAACAACATGGTGATGTGAAATGAGAGTTATACTGAGTAAAGTGCATATTTCAAAGCATGCAATAAAATTAGTTGTACTAATGAAACAAACATGGCGTGTGGGATGGGCAATCAAAAGCTGGGTCAATACGTTTCAGCATGAACGTAATCTGTGTAGAACATTAACAGATAATGAGCTGGTGCAGCGCAGAAACTGAAACTTACAGGACAAAACAAAGGAGATAGACCTTTCTAAAATTTCCATACTCTTCAAACGCAAAGAAAAAAGTTTACCTAGATAATTAAAAATAAGACTGTGCAAATCATAGTTATGAATGAAGAAAGAAAGAATCCTTGTCTAAATTCAGGTACGAGGTGAATTTCTCCTGTGTGGCAGTGAGAGACCACACATGTCTATTTGTTCCTCTCCAAATGCTTATGCCTCTATGGTTCCATAAAAGATCTGATCTCAGTGATGCATTCGCTCACTGTCTCTTCTCCATTCTCTCCTAATAGTCTGTGACCTTGACTCAAACTATGCTTTCCTCAAGGACCATAGCAATGAGATTTGTTGGAAAAGGGAATGGGAAAAGCTTTTTTGGGGAAAAAAACCAAACCAAAAAAAACCACAACCACAACCAACAGCTGTAACAGACCACTGCAATGTATCTCAACTCATTTCGCTAAAGCCCTTATTGCATTCAAGTTTTAATTGCTGTTTTCTCTCCATTCTTTTTCCCTGTTCATGTTGTTGAGCCTGTGTTCCACGTATTAAGCTGTCTCTTCAATTGCTGGTAGAAGATAACATATATATCTGTGTTAACTATCATACACTTGATAACTCTCAATAGGTTCAGAGTACAGCCTGATGTCAGAATAGGCTTTGAATTGGAGATGAATAAAGTTGTATAATAATTTCATCTTTTGTTTGTGTTGGACAAACTGAAAGCTTTTTCCAGTTGATTAGACACTTAGTTTTTTCTGACAAAATGAGAAAAAAAAACCCTGTATTTTAAACTCATTGGTTTTTACTCTTTCAGTTAGCAACAAATAAAACACTTAGAACATCAGTTAAAGAACATAGTGGAAATGGAACATTTAATAAAGTAGCAACACTGAAATTCCTCTGAGACCTCTTTCTTTTCTGTTTCCTTATTCCAAGCTTCTGACCTTCAGAATATCCTTCTGATAGATGAAAATAAATTTCTTTACAGAATATTTGGATTGAAACTTTGAATTTTGAAACAGGGAAATCCAAAAACAGTTGGAGTCAAGATCTGGCTGTCATATGGCCTCTGTGTGGTGGTGGTACCATCCTTACATGCATATAAAAGATAAATATAAACCAGCAACTAAAATCCCACTCCTTCCTTGTCATTTTGACCATGTCATGCTTTCTACTGAAATCTATTACTGCATTCATCTTCTCGACTGTATTACTGAGCTTTTCTTTAAAAGATATAAAAGACTCAGTTTCTTCTAGTTATTTGTCTTCTTAACTCTTGCACCAGGATAATCAGTCTTTATACTCAGTTGCCATTACCCACTGGTGAATACTAAGATTGTTACGGTGTTAGGAGCCTTGTGCACCTTGAAATGGTCTGCCTGGTGACTGGTCTCTTTCAGTTCAGGATTCATTCTTTACTGCTGACAAGAAATTAAATGTCTAAGCATACTTTCTGGTTTCATTATATTAAAATAATTTAATGAGGACGTGAGCAATTATGGATTTGCTCACTGTGTTATCTCTCACTGAATTTAGCCTAGTCAAAGGAGACCACAGTGCTCTGTCTTTCCATAAATGTCTCAGACAAGAAAGGTAACAAATAACGAAGAAATAACAAAATCATCAAGATGGAGGCATGTGGTGTTATGTAAAAGCAGCTTTTCCTTTAGCTCATCTGTTCAAATTTTGTATAAGACTTTTTTTTTTTTTTAAACTTGTAATTCTAAGATTTTGAGCAACCAGTTACACTTGGAGACCTTTGATGAGCCTCTCAGGTAACTCATTTAGAGTTTATATTTATATGCTTCTCAGCCTTCCTTCCTGTTCATTTCTAATTTTTACCTTGCTTACCTCATATTCTAGAGCAGCAACACAAATGAACTACATAAAACAAAGTACCTCTATTTCCTGGCACTCAAGGAAGCTAGTAACCCTGAGCTCTGTCGCATAAACAGTTCTAAAGACACTCCATTTAAATGCAGATATTTGGCAGTTCATCTAGTCTGAGTGAAATATACACTCTTTCTGTTTAGCAACACAGGAAGCCAGAGGGTTAACCATAGACTTTTTGATAGCAAGCTTCAATGTTCCCTTTGGAAAGGTCTTTATAATTAAAAAAGCATGCCCATGTAATTTAAGACAAGAAAGCCCAGTATGTGCTCCAAATAAGCTGAATTTTCATTTTGTCTATAGTAAGAAAGATTCTTTTGCCTTCATGTAAAGTTAAGGGGAAGGGAGTATCTGTGATTACAAGATGCTTTTCTTAGGGAGGGCGGGGGGAAGAAAGTATTTGGCCTCATTTTAAAATGATATAATGGTACACACTGTAAGAAGAGCATGAATGACTTTGAAGATTTCTTTTTTGTCACAGATAGGTGGCCTGCTTCTCTGTTATTGCAACTGGATGGGCAGGAATAATTCAACTAAAGCCAGTGAAATTGCAGTGCTTTTGTTAAAGGGGCATCACAGCAAACTTTNAAAAGCATTCAATACTGTCCCCCATACAAATCTTGTGGAAAAACTGGCTTCACACGGCCTGGATGAGCATACGATCTGCTGGATCAAGCACTGGCTGACTGGAAGGTCCCAAAGAGTAGTGCTCAATGGATTTAAATCCAGCTAGAGGCCAGTCACAAGTGGTGTCCCTCAGGATTCAGTGTTAGGACCATTTCTGTTTAATGTCTTTATTGATGATCTCGACAAGGACATAGGGTGTATCATCAGCAAGTTCACAGATGACACCAAGTTAAGCAGGAGTGTTGATTCCCAGGAGGATAGGGAAGCTCTACAGAGAGACCTAGATAGATTGGATCATTGGGCCAGCACCAATGGTATGAGTTTCAACAAGGGCAAGTGCCAGGTCCTGCACTTGGGCCACAAGAACCCCATGCAGTGCTACAGGCTTGGGGAAGTGTGGCTGGAAAGCTGCCTGGAAGAAAAGGACCTGGGTCTGCTGGTTGACAGCAGGCTGAACATGAGCCAGCAGTGTGCCCAGCCAGCCAAGAAAGCTAACAGCATCCTGGCCTGTATCAGGAACAGCCTGTGAGTAGATTTTGATTCTATGATTCTATGACTTTTTTGTTGTTGTTTCCAACCCATTGTGCGTCAGTCCCAGTTTTCTAATTTGAGCAGGACTACTGTCAGTACATGGAAGGATATATATGCTGCATAACCACATGAGACACATGCACATCTTTCTTCAACTTTTTTTTTTTTTCCAGAGACACTAACCAAAAAGAAAACCTAGGCACAGGAGTATTTTAGGTATAATTTCAGTACCTAAAATGGACTGTTCAGCATGACCTTTTTGACCTGGCATCTCTTTATAGGCAAAGGAAAATAAAATCTTATATACCTCTTGAAAATATTAAAGTCTTGGTAGGGATGATGAAACTACATCATACTAATGATCTTTCCACATACATCAATAAATGCTGGTTGTGTACTCTAGTATCCCTGAATTCAGGTGCAAGCATTATCAGCTTCTCAAACGGCTATATTGATTTTGTTTTCCTTCCATGGATTTGAGACTAATAGTTTAAATTGAATGAATGGCCTTAAATCAATTTCCCTAAGCTATGGAGGATCCGGAAAACATTCTTGTTGTATTGGCCTGCTTTGCTCTATAATACACCTGGAGATATTAGAATCAGTGGGAATCTTTAGAGTACATACAGGATAGAGTACATTTTACAGTAAAACAGCTTTTAATTCCATGGCACTGTTTAATACTTGTATTGTAGAGCACTGGGAAGGAAACAAACCTTGTGCCCAGATGATGAGATCTGCCTGTATCTGTTATTGAAGTGTCTTGGTGGGTGCTACCTGTTTGTGGTGCATATCTCCTTCCCACCATATAGGAGGAGGCCAACAGAATTCAGAGGGCTCCAGTGCAGGAGAGGTGTTGCACAACAGACACCCCACATCACTGAAATCTGCTGAGGGAATAAGCCTTTCACAAGCGTGTCTCTGTTTTGTATATATTGATCACTTTTAACTGTGTACGGCACCATGTTGACTCCTGAACAAAGCATTACAAGGACAAAAGAATTCACAGCTCTGACTGAAACAGCAGAGGAGTCTGAGTAGGTTGTGTGCAATTAATTGCAATCTGCTGGAAAAATTCAGTCCCAGGTAGCATCTGTATTTGATACGAAAGTGTCCTACACCTTCTGCCAGACAAATTCCAGCTACTAACTATTCCAAGATAACTAACTGCCTGTCTCAGCACAGCACCTCACTGTAACGTGTGATACTATTAGTTCATTACTATCACACAGAGAAGAAAACCAAGTACTAAATCACCATTGCTACTTCCTCTGTCATCCTAGTGGAGAAATGCCAGCCAAATAACTGACCTAGGGCAGCTTTATTTAGCTTTTTAGTTCTGCTAGGATAATACTGAAATATCTGTTCACCAGGTGTTTTGGTACATTGAATTTTTATAACAGTAGTTTTCAAATTTTCACTTATAACTTTATTTTTTTAAGACACATGGGAAAATCTCATGAACAACACTGTTGGAGAGAGGTTTTCCTATTGTTTAGCATGTTACACACTGAGCATTATTCAAAGGTGCTAAAAATAGATGCTGTAGGAAACAATGAAAATTCTGTAAGTGATAGTTTAAGCCTAACCATAGTACCTCCCAAATTTTACGCAATTTTCTTCTCTCTGTGCACTTGTTACAAACAATCCTAGATATAATCACATTTTGAAGAATAAGAAGGAAAAGGAAATATATTTGCTGTATTTATGTTTGTTCACTGTTGTTTTGTGGTTTTCTTTTCCTGGTTTTTAATGTATATGCATTATGTCTCTGTGGGAAAAAGATTATCTGGAGCTGGAAGCATATCCTCTTTGTTTCTTTCCTGCTAAGAGCAGATTGCATGCTGCAGTAAAATCAAAGGAGTTATTATTAAAAAAGTACAAGATAAGCAATTCTGATAACAAGCTGATGTGTAAATGTTTAATACTCTGCATTGTTACATGCTACAACAGAAACTAAGGCTGCCTAGTCTTGTGGCAGTGCCCTAGATTCCCCTGCCTTTGTTCTACCCATGCATCATTTACAGCTCTCTTGGGTGATGCTGTAATACTGTGGAAATGGGAGAGTGAAAAGGTGGGGGGTGGGAAGGAATGAATTCCTATAAAAAAGGAGCCCAATATCTGGTGTCATGTGGTATATATTACCTGTATATGTTACATACAAAAGTACAGAGTTTACACAAAACAGCATACAGCATTTTGACACACTAACTAAGTGTTCTCAAGCAAAAGTGGACCATATGTTTTTTTTAAGAGACTTCAAAGCTCACAGTTTGTGGAAAAGCAATGTGCATAGATATTTTTAGAATGCTGCCATTTTAAGGTGTTTTCAGTGCTGTCTTTCCTAACCTTTTATTTTCCATACATAACAGTCTTCTCCACTGAAAACAAGTTCTTGCCCCAAATAATTTATCTACCCTGTTGCTCTATATGTTCAATAATTGTGCTGTCTAGCTATTACAGACAGGATGTCTGAGACAGACCAGAATTTCAAATCTTCAGAATACCATTTGTGATATGGGCCAATGGGGGAGGTATTTCTTTGAAGTATGTTAAACAACATAAAGCTCTTTGGATTTAATGGTAACAGTATTAATTACTAAGTGATAATTAATGTATTAACACCTCTGAACATTATTGCAATTATCAGCTGAAGTGATCCTTTAACTATATTAATAAAGCACCTGGTAGTTTTTAATTTAACATTAACAATGAAATTTCTTTTTCAGTATGTACAGTTTTTCTCAGTTGCTGAAATGCATACATTTAGGATATGACTATACATTTTGGAAGTTAACCAATAGACTCATGGAAAAAAATGACTTAAATAACTCATGCATTTATATAAGAAGATGTGAAATAAAGTCAAGTTCACAGGAAGAACTCATAAATGATAATTTCTTCAGTAAAGAGTATACCCCAAAGAACAGAAATATCACCCAAAGCTGTTCTGATTTAGAAGGAAAAAACCTCATGGGATCATTAAGCGTACATAGCACCATTAAAAGACAGAGGGCACTGCAGCAGTATAAAACTACAACAGAAAGTTGCTATTGTAACGCACAGGATTACAGAAGCATCTCCTTTCTCCATGCTTCCAATTTCACCAAAATGTTAACTTTTTTTTCCTCCATTTTTGTATCAGAATTTTTTCATGAGGTCACCTTCTATCTTTGCTGGTCTTGAAATGTTAAGAAGAAAAATCAATTCAAACTGTGTCAAACTTTCCAAATTGCTGTGCTCAGTTCTCTTTGCATAACTGGTATGCCAAAACCCTTTAACAATTGCCTCACTGAAAATGAAGGTTGCTTATTAGGATGAGGAGTAGAGGGCTGCTGTTACAGATGCCTTTAAAAACATTGAAATTATTAACTAAATGGTTCATTTTGTAATGTCTTATTATATTCTCAGCATATATTAAAATTAATATTTTATGTCAAAGGATGAATAGTGACATAGAAGGCAAATTTAGTGTATAATAAATTAGGGTCAGCTTCATCTTCCCAGCTTTGCCCTCAAACTAGACAGATTACTTTGGACAATCAACTTCACTTCCAACTGCCAGAATATTCTTTCTCTAAAATAGCTGAAGATATATACTGATGGAATAGACAAGACACATAAAGAACTAACAATCTGTGCTCCTTCAGGACTCCCAGTTGATTAACTTAAATTCTTTCAGAACAGGAGTTTGAAACAAAGAATTGGAGAAAGAAAGCAGGAAAAATATTTCTCTGTTTCTGGTTTCTTTTTTCCCTTTTAAGTGGGAATCTGGTATTGGTTGTTGGTTCACATGAATAAATGAGACTTAGAGCGCTGCATGGTTATCTTTGGAAGGAGCTAGGCATTCTGCTCCTAGAGCATACAGTTACCCAAGAAATTAAAAACAAGTGGAGAAATCGTGTTAATCTCATGGGTCTTCATATTCACATAACTTGAGTTCATATTCATAATATTCAAAAAAGCAGGCCCTTATAAACACTTTATAACACTGTTATGTTTCTATGATACAAAAAAAGCAGTAGGAGCAAAAGGGTGTATTTTGTGCAGATCCTATCTCTCTATCTTTTCAACTTTAAATTTCCAAATCCTAAACTCTAAAATAAATTTTGAGACCTTTTACAAGGATAAGTGAAGGAAGGAAACTGTACTTTTGTAGAATACCACTACTAGTTTTTGTAATATTTGCTTTCCAGAAGACAGTGAGGGCCATTAGACTAAAAATGCAGGATTAGGAAAAATAGATTCAAAACTTGAAATTATTTTCTATTTTGGGGGCAAGGGAAACATTGGGCTCAGTCTGCATTGCATGAGAAACAGGGCACATATTTTAGAATATGAATCACGTAAAGACTGTTTCTGGTAAGACTATATGTATTTAAAAAAAAAAAAAAAAAGGCAAACAGTAGGTTTCAGATCTTTGATCTGTCATTCAAGTAACTGTTACAAGCCTGAGAAACAAGGGAAATGAGTCCAAAGGAAGAGCCCAGACTAGGAACATACTCAAAAGTAAGTAGAATCACTTAGTTAGGGGGGACACATATATATATATACACACACACACATATACATATACGTATGCATACACATGTATATAATCACATATATATTCATATATATAATTAACTAGAACTATAGAAATTAGGAACTTTTTTTTCTCATACTCTTCCTCTTATGGAACAGGAATGAATTTGAAGCAGATTTAAATTTACACCTAGATTATAGCTAACTGAATATTTTTATAGTTAGTGACCTGCATGCAGTTTTTAGGTAACTGAACAAATGCGAGGTTGGAAGGTGTTGGTACAATTATGGGCCTTTTTCAGAAGACAGCACGAGAAATTTAGTCTAGTGTTTCTGAAGAAGCCTGTATAGACTGACAAGAGGGATGAAATATTTTGTGAGATTTACGCATGTATCTAAAAATAAAATTACACACTGTTGTATAGTTGTGTTACAAAGCCTATCTACCATGCATCTTGCAGGTCTCTCAAACTTACACTCTGAAAATTATGTGACCCAAATGTTTGACATCACGTACCAGGGTGACTTGATTAGAGAAAGTAAGCAAACCCATAAACTGTCAGGCTGCTTTAAATGACAGCTTCTGCAGGATGGAGCTGATTGTCTGCTATGATATTATCTAACTAATAGCCCTTAGGAAGGATTGGTGGAAAAAGAGGAATGTTTCTATCATTTCAAATATATGTGTGTGTGTATATATATGTGTATATATATGTGTGTCTATATATATCTATATATCTACAAAAGCCTTTATATTGCAGCTGATGTTTAAGCATGACTTTGTATGCATGCTAAGCCCTGTAGTGACAATGGTAGGTAAAGAGACTTGTTAAGCTGGCAAAATGTGACGAATATAGGACCAGATCCAAGCAGGATATAAGTACTTAACAGTTACCAAAGTTCAAAGAGGCATCTTATACACCTCTGTTCAGCTTTGCTTTGTTCTGGATGTACTAGTCTGCACAGCCTGAAAACGTGCAGTTTCTACCTGTGTGCATCCACAAGTACCCTACTACAGAGTACTGAGACCTAGGTGTGCTCAGCTTCTATAATGGATAGTTACAGAGGTGTGCAGGAGAAAGCAAGCGTATTGGTGACAATGTTGTGTTACTCAGAAACACCAAAGCTATTCTGCACAGTGCTAATGCTGTAAGTAGAGACCCATCAATACTTCCCTCTACTCCTGGCAAGTATTCCTCGCCAGACCGACAGAATGCAGGACTTCATGTACTCTTCTCTTCTTTGTTACTGGCTGTTTCTTTTTTTTTTTTCCTTTGCAAAAGCCTGACCTTCCTATTTGTTTTCAGCGTATTTTTTAGTGTGCAGGATATGTAGAACTGCTTTGATAAAAACATACAATTAGTTTGAGTTTTCTCTTGAATAACAGTATGTTTCTTTCTAGAAATACTAATTTTACATGTTAGCACTGAAATCATGATTAAGGGCAATATTAAATTTATTCGTAAGTGGTGCACTTGTAAGGCTGGTGGAATTATAACAATATTAATAAGAAAAGATAAATGTATGCAGTTTAATCAAGAATTTGTCAGGTTGATTTTTCTCCACAAAACAGTAAAATATTTAAGTAATCTTATTTCTAGATCTGGCTGTAATCATACACTACTGTTGAAGAATTGTATTGAAACATATATATTTAGGATAGGACTGGGTTTTTTTTCTTTATATGGCCTCAGAGACCTGATGGAAGAAAGGGAGTAAAGAAGAAAATGAAAATATTATACCAAGAGGTGTTTGTTTGTGTTGTAGAGGTAATTAGAGGGATCAGAGTAGGCATGAGGCACTAGGGACCATAAATAAAATTAATTGAGGGGAGCCCCAAGATTTTGTAGAATTTGGCAAATTGCAATACTGCTCTGATAACTTGAGCAATTTCTCATTGTGCTGAAAATCTTGCCAGGCAAAAGGCAATTAATTAACCTAATTAATTAACCTAATTGCCTCTTAACTGGACTTGGATAAGTCTAAAAGAGACATTTGTGGTCTCTAACTACCAAATGCCCATCAACTAGAGTTGCTTTTAGATCCCAAGGCTTTTATGGTCTGGCTGTGAGCCATAACAGCCTTGTTTTCTAATTCTACAACCTTCTCTTCATGCAAAAAGTTGATCTGCTCCTGAGTCTCCATCCAGAGTCCTCTTCCTACCTTTTCTTAGCTGTTGCCCTAGAAGTCTGTGCTAGTAAGAAGCTTATCAGGTCTGTACCTTCATATCTGTGCTGTCTGCACTGAGAACAGTTTCTTCCTTATATTTCTGCCCCCAGGTGTCATTTCCCACCTTTCAAATGTGTTTTTTTCTGCTATGTTTTCCAGTTTTCTCTGCAACCGTATCATGTTTTGGTTTCTTTCTTTGTTTGTTTTAGCTATTGTTGTCATGGCTGGGCTTTTAGACTCACATATGTTTTCTAGCAATTAGAAATGTGCTTGAACCATACAACTTGAATTCTGTAGCCTTCGCCTAGTTTTACTGTTTTACTTGGTCAGAATTAAAATTTTAATTTTACAAGCCCAGCAGATGGAGGTGAAACAAAACATTTACAATCTGTCCTCAAAAATTATTCAAAATGAAAGCAGTGAAATCTCTTAGAGTTTATACCAGTTTACAAGTTGAGTCAATTGCTTCAGGCTCATTATCTTTGCACCACTATTTCCCACAGAACATAGTGTGAGAATATTGCTACAGGACTTGAAATACCATATAGGAGTAATTCTGTGAGCTTCTGAAGATTTAAAGAGATTTTTATCCAACTTTCCTTACCTTAAAAGACATTGTGTGCAACAGACTATGAGAGAAAGAGTAGTAAAAGCAAGGAGTTCTTTAAGAGAAAATTTTGTATTCCTGTTAATGCTAGAAATACATCCAGACCAAATATTTGATCTTAATTTCTCCAAATCCTAACCTGTTTAAACTCAGACTGAATATTAGTAGTTACCACCTCTGTATGCAAGAAATAGTGTAGAAAGCAGTCAACACAGAAAATGTCAAATGTAAAAACAGTGAAGGCTGTGCAGTGTTGTTTGTAAGATTTTGTTCCATCTATTTTTATTAACTGCTGTTGTGAAAAAGAAAGATTTTTGTGTAGACAACATCTTTGTAAGACCAGTGGAAAATGTAGTTTAAAACTTTTCAATTGGCAATGCAGCCTTAGTCACCATCGGCAAATTGAGCAATGTGGGTGAAAATTTAGGTTCTCCTTGTAGCAGTACCCTGTGTCAGCTGAAAGATTAGGGACATGCAGCTATTTTATAAAATCAATCAGTTCTGAAATACCGGAAGGAACTATTAGCTGAACCTTCTTCTCTTTCTGGGGAAGGTCTCCAACAGATTACTTCTGCAATGAGATGAATAAAGATTAGAGTCTCAAGACCATATTTTACTGCAACTTTTACCATCACTTGCAGAAATGATCATTTACAGGAGAAGAAAGTTCACTTCATTTTAAGAGAGTCTAGTAAGTGTATGGGAGTAGAATAATGTATTTCACATTCACATTGAACAGCGAGACATAGTCATTGAACAGACTGACTAAACAAATCATAGAAACCAGATGCTTTATCTTGTTTCTCTGATGCTATAATACTGAAAGCCATATATATATACAAATTAGTGTCTTTAGTTGAAATGAGGGATAGATTTATGCCAAATTCCTTAAACACAAACCAGTGAGCAAATTCAAAACTTCTATGGAATTCAAAACCACATTTTTCTAATTATTTGAGATTTTTTTCTACCAGAACTTGTATCTAAAATGAATGAACTTTTTTGTTTGAACAACATCAATATTATAACCCCCATCACTTGTCTCCAGGTACTAGAGAAGTCCAAACAGAACTGAATTGCAAACAAAACATCTGCCAAATTTCTCTGTAACTCCATCTAGTTTAACTGTGGAACCAAAATCTCTTCATTGAAATGTATAAAAGAAACTGACAACACATGCCAAAACAAAGCAAAGGTTTTACAGTATGGCTTATAAAAACACTGTTCCTAGCTATTGAATCATATTGTCTAGTGCTGACATTGTTTAGAAACATTGAATATTAAAGCTATACGCAAAATAGAAAAAAAAAATAAAGAATTCAGTGGGGATTCAAATTAGGGAAATCTACACAAAGTTGCTGTGATATTATATAACACTGGGAAAATTCAGATCCTGTAGGTTATAAACAGTAAGCTTCTAAGGGATTTTATAAGCTAAGCTGACAGGATTTGGGGTGCGACCCAAGAAATTAACAGAAAGGGATATTCACACCTAAAACAACTTAGTCTGCAGCCATGAAGAACTGAGAAATGCCCCTGTCTTTCTATAACATCTCAAAACTATGCATATGAGAGAAAGGTACACAGAAAAGAGCCACCACAAAGACGACTGCCTCAGAGGTGCTTAAAAGACAGTTTCCTCAAGTGCTAAAGGGCTTTATGGAGCCGGAAGTTCTATTGGTATAATATTCCTTAGGTGCATCCACACTTACCAAGATGGGCACTCAATAAAGAAGTTCACAAAACAGAGTTGGGTTGCTGTGTAAGAAAATTCTAAAAGGTCACTTATTTAAAAGAGTGAAATGCTGCAAGAAAAAAAAAAAAAAAACAAACAAAAAACCAAAAAACTGCAAACACAAAAAAAAACCAATCCCCCCCCCCACCCCCAAAAAAGCCCAAATGAGAAACCAGGCAACTAACAAAAAACAAAAAAACCCACAGCCATTTCAGCACAGAATTGTGGGATTCCTTGCTAGGCAAAAATGAACATACAGTATCAAATACTTGTACTGTCAGCATTATCTGCATTGTGGATGCTACTGAACACCTGAGTCAGCATACTTGCTAGAAGCATGAATATTTGCCTCAACATTTTCTTTTGTATGCCTACTAGTCCTTGACTGCAAGTATCTAAGTGGTAGATACTAGTATGTAAACTGTCAAGGACACAGCTTCCAAGGAACAATGTCCTGTAGGCTGCATCTATTTCTTCACTTGAAAACCGAATGGACAACCTACATTCTCTTCAAGATTTCTGCAAAAGGTACCATTTTCCCTGTTATTAGGCAGATATGTAGTGGATGTTTAATGTTCTTCCTGAACTGGGATCTAAAACGTTACTTCCACGCAAATCCTCACCAAACTCAAGTGTTGTAGTTTAAATTTTCTAGTGCAGTCTCCTCTTTGCCATTGATATCCCAGTGACTGAAATATTATTAGCCTCCTGCAGAGACATCTCAAGTGCACAGTCCTCATTCATCAAGGAGCACAGATAATTGAAGCAACCCACATGTTTCACTGCACCATTCCCTGTGATTCTCACTGGTGTGTATTTGACTTCTCCTGTGACCTCTGTGTTCCTTAGATACTTATATATAGACTGAAATGGAGGCTGCGTGCAATATTTTTGTTGAAGGAATTGGAGATAATGTTTTATGAAATGACTAAGTTCTACATTTACTATCTCCATATTGCATTTTGTTTCTTGTTTTATTGTGCATATAGCTCTTTGATTTCAAAAAAAGATCATAGCCGTGATGGAAATTCCTAGTCCCAAATCATTGTTATGGATTCTTGGCAGTTCTGAATTACACTCTGTCACATGTCCTCATACTTTTAATAGAACTAAGAAGGTGTATGTGGCAGCAGTAAGTTGAAAATTGTGCTTTCAAAGAACAGAAGTATCAGATTTCGTGTGCTGCAGCACACACAATTTCTCTGCCTGTGACAGTGGTAGATGTCAAGACTGGAAGCAGCACAAGATGCTTGTCATCCTGAATTTGGAGGTTTATAAGCTGTAAATCCACATCTGTCATCCTATCAGAAACTATTGCTTATGTAGTTTACCTTTGAAAAGGTATTTTTTTACCGTCAGTGGTCACTATGGTCAACTATGATGATTGAAGAAATGCCACTTTCCTTCTCCATGAACAATACTGATGAGTGATAATTTTTATGTGAAAGAAGAAAATGCTGAATATCTAAAGGTTTATGCTACAGTAGCTGTAGTTCTGTAGAGAATACCGTTTTAGTGTTTGTGGTGGGACAATCATGCCACAGGTTGTACCTTCCTACCTAGCTGGAAACTCACCTGGATATTGTCCTTAATTCTGAAACAAGACCTTCTCCCTTAGCTTCTCATCATTTCCCTGGGATGCAACCCACGGCATGAGGAAAAGTTTTCTTTATCTTGCTAAGAACCACAACTGAGAGACTGAACCCTCTAGCCTTTAAGTTTTGGATATTATAAAAACAGAGACAATTTCTACTGTCTCTGGTCTCTACTATGCTATTTTTGAGTTGGTATTTAGCATGTTTTATAAGGATCCTGTGCCTATGCCCAGGTATGTGGTTTGTGGCTGGGTGTGATTAATGGCTGGGCTATCATGCTTTCCAAATCCCAGAATTGTTGGTGTGTTTTCTGATAGTTGGTCTCTAGTCCTTCTTATCCTAAAACACAACCCTGTTTTAATTTTACAGACAATATTAAAGTATAAGCTATTGATAACCTTAAGATAAAGAAATCTTTTGTAATCATTCAGTATTTCCTTACTTTAGTTGAAGGAAACATCTGCAGAAGACAGACACTTTTTCCATGTTAAATGCATTTTAATTTTCTTTATAAGTCTTCAGCAAAATATATGTACATATCATTCCCTTCCTCCCTAAAATCTCTGGAGAAAAATGAAATTAACAAAGACTGCCAATTAAATGTATAATATTTACCCCATATTTCCTGGTTCAATACACTGTAAAAAGAACCTAACCCTATGACACCTGGTTCTGGCTTGCTATCAATAGATTATATTGTTTCTCCTGCTGCCTTCTTATTTTAAACCTTTTTTTTTCTCCTTTCTAAATAAAGGATAAAAAGGAAGGCACTTTTAAACTTTTTACTTTTCATCCAGATGTCCTATTTAAACATTGGCAATCAGCCAGAAACATGTCAGAATGGAAAAACTTTAAAAACCTCCCCATCACCTTTTGTGTCTTGCCTTATGAACACTATTATAGCTTTTTATTCCAATTTTATTTTTTTAAATGCCAATATCTGAAGGCCAAAGAACACCTGCCCCATTACTGATGGGCAATAACTAATGTTACTATTATGTAGTCATTTTTTTGTAGTCATATTTTGAAACCCATTCAGGCAAAGTAATGTTACTAGTTCGTCATTTGTCCAGCTCTGAGGTGGCTTCAGATGAACTGCTTGTTAGGACTTTAGGGACAGAAATGACCAGAAAGTTTGTTTTCTGTTTGGTAAACCAAATCTCATTGAACTCCATGGGTAGCATCATTCAATGGCTTAAAGAAAAGCAGGAGAAGAGTGCTTTTCCTTAAATGCCAAGACTGGCTTTTCAGACATAGATTTATCTGGTCACTGTAGAGGATGCTCAAAAATACTGCCATAGTTGAGGTCATTCCTCAGTTTGGAGTGTTGAGCACCCACTGAATGCAAACAACAATCAATGTCAGCCCCTCAGGACTGAGGAGTTTTAAATTTTCATTCTGACATCTGATTGGCATTGGATCAAATCTTTTTTTTTTTTTTTTTTTTTAACTCAGATTGTCTCAAAGCTGAATCTGATATAGCTTATTAAAATGTGTATGTGTGTTTTTCAGTAGTCAGAGTATATTGTACCAATTTCCAAATAAAATTTTCCCTGCATGTAGGATTTGGTCAGGCTCAGAATGGAAAGTTCGAATCATCATTCCCTCCTCTTTCACTGCTTGCTTTTTGGTTTGTTTTTTTAGTGTGTATTTGTTGTGGTTTTGGTTTTTTTTCCCTTTTCTGTTTCTTTGTACTCTTAGATGTTTAACTTACAAATTTCTACTCAAAAAGCCAGGAAGTAATTTAAAAATTGGTTTGCTTGCAATAACTTGGGAAACTGTAAGAAGCAGAAGGGTTTTAAAAATCAGACATTATGAAATTTTATACTACCTTTTGAGACACCCCTACTCCCTCCTGAGGGTCTGTATAGATAGATAAACCACAGTATCATAGAATCATAGGGTCATAGAATCATAGAATGGCTTGACTCGGAAGGGACCTTAAGGATCCTCTAGATCCAACCTCCCTCCTGTAGGCAGGAACACCTTCTTCTACACCGGGTTGCTCAGAGACCCATCCAACCTGGTCTTCAACATTTCCAGGGACGGGGCATCCACAGCTTCTCTGGGCAACCTGTTCCTGTTCCCCATAGCCCTCATAGTAAAGAATTTCTTCTAATATCTACTCTACATCTACCCTCATTCAGTTTAAAACCATTACCCCTCATCCTATCATTCTACTCCCTGATAAAGAATCCCTCCCCATCTCTCCTGTAGGCCCCCTTTAGGTACTGGAAGGCTTCTGTAAGGTCTCCCTGGAGCCTTCTCTTCTCCAGGCTGAACAACCCCAACTGTCTCAGCCTGTCTTCATAGGAGAGGTGCTCCAGACCTCTGATCATCTTCATGGCCTTCCTCTGGACCTGTTCCAACAGGTCCGTGTCGTTTCTATGCTGAGGATTCCAAAACTGGATGCAGTATTCTAAGTGGTGTCTCACCGGGGCGAAGTAGAGGGGTAGAATCACCTCCCTAGATCAGCTGCCCACAGTAATTTTGATGCAGCCCAGGATGCAGTTGGCTTTCTGGGCTGCCAGCGCATGCTGATGGCTCATGTTGAGCTTCTCATACACCCACACCTCAAAGTCCTTCTCCACAGTAACTCAGGTGGTGACTCTCTGATCACAGTTGAACACAGTTGGTGACCTGTATTTTACTATCTGTATCTATGTGCCTAAGACTCTGTAAATGCAATGGAATGAAAAGTATGACACAGTAAATAGCCCCAAATTGTCTCTCAAAACATTTGCATGTCTCCAGTAAACAGGAAGGCTGTTGTGTGGAGGGTTTTTTTTCACTTTTAAGGAGAGCTCTGCTGACACATTTCACTGCCATTTGCATGAGCTAGGAGTACACAAACAGTCAATTAAGGCTGATGCTTTATAGATTTTTTAAACTGCAGTAACTCCTTTCTTTTATAGTCCTATGTCCGTACCCAAAAGTTGGGTGCTCTTCAAACCTCCTCCAGCTGTCCTCTGTGCTTCTGGAGCATTCCAATTCTAGTGAGGTTTTCACAGCTCCATTCCTGTGCTCAAAGTATTTCTATCTATGTGATTTATTCCTGGCACCATTGGCTCTTCATGGTTACTCAGAGCCAAGGAGTCTAACAGAGTTCTGCTCCCTCCAGTGTTTCACTTCGAATTGATTGGAATTGTAGAACATGATCCCCTGCACAAGAAAACAGCCCATTTCTAAAGGCTTTTCTGAGAACATCTTACATACAAGATCTCCTGCATAGCTGGAAAATAGAGCTCCATTATCTGTCAGGGAAGAATGCCACAGATGTGCAGACTGAGAAACAAATGCAGAAGGGGTTACACCAGGATGAATTTACATTTTGGATGGCTGGACAGGAGAGCATCTTAAGCTGAATAAGGAACTGCTGGAACACCTTCTCTCAGTAAGTGCTGAATAAATACATATGAAATTTATTCTTAGAAGTTTCTAGCTGTGATTGTTCTGAGCAGCCTGTGGAGAGTTAGACCCCAAAGGATTTGGGGGCAGATTTTAAAAAGCATGCAGGTGCTCATGAAATTTCAAAACGTGGAATTCTCTAATTCTCAGCACAGTGTTAGGGGGAATAAAGCACCTAAGTGTGTTAGAAAATCCCAGTGGGAACCTGTTGTTGTTTACAGCTGGGCAATTTGGAATGAGGGCCTCTGTGCTTGGAGATCTAAAAGTACTAACTCCAAGCTCATCACTGGTGCATCAAGACAGTTATTGTACCTTCCACTTGTTCACTTGGTTAATATTCATGTTTATGGGAAGGGAAATATGCAGAGAGATGTATTTGGAAAGCTAGAAAAAGTAATATGGCTGCTTACAATGCACGACTGAGGCAGTTCTCCTTACACACAAGGGCAACGGCCTGGAAAAGAGAACTATGTCTACAAATATTTATTTTTAAGGCTAGGACGTTTTTATGCCCATGTGTATGTGGGACATGAACACAATATGTTTGGATATTGTGTTTCATGGGTAATTGACTGAACTCAGAGTCACTTCACCAGAGACTAGCAATTTTTTACTTAACTGGGAGATGTCTTATCTAGTCAAGGGTGTCATACGTAACTAGAAGTTCTGCCTCTCCTCAAAATTTTGCAATTTCCATGGCTCAAATAAAAATTTAGAAAGATAATTTCTGTGTAAATGGTGGTTTGCACAGTTAAACGTGGTACGTCTTTGTATGGTGTTAGAGTTTGCATATTATCCTGAGAAAGGTCTTCTCTTCAAACTTCATAAATGAGTTACACAAGTATGTGGCAAAGTATATGTACAGGTTTCAACTCACTTATAACTGATCAGCAAAAAGGTACACTTCTTTACTATGTTACACATTTTATGTACGCAGTAGAGATTGTTTTCAGTAAAAAGAATTTTACAGTCAGACTATGGACATTTCTTGAATGCTGCTAATACAGTGAAGGAGCTCTAGATATCACTAAGAGAGCTCTCTATTGCAGCAAGTAAACTGATACTATACCTGACATCCCTGATTTAACAATACATCCATCTATTTGGAAACTTCATGAAATTAATATCAAAAAGATTGCAAAAAATTGGCCATTTAATCACACTTTTTCTCATCTTTGTATTCTAATAAATCTCCTTCTTTATTCTAAGAAGTTCTTAAGGCATTTTCTGCAAACCCACATAATAGTTGAGTCTTCTCTAAAGAGCCAGGGAGTTCCAATATTCTATTTCACTTACAGTAAGGCAATATGACCAGTGTAAATTATCTCCAGAGTGCAAGAAAAAGGCTATTCAAAAGAAATACATCATAAAAAGGGGAAAACACTAGCATCCAAATTCCTCACCTGCAGGAATGACATGTTGAGACCATGGGGAGTCAGATACATGCTTTCTTACTTCCAAAGTAAGCTCAGGAGCATCTAAACCATCTTAAAGTTACATCTGGGCTATCCCTTGCAGACCACATATTCAACAGACTGTACATAGAGCCATGGAACAGGTGAATATATCTGTAGAATTAGCCTCTTTAGCTCCCACTTGGATTCAACAAAGATGTTAAATGTATGAATGGAAGAATGCACTTATCTTCAGTGGCTTGTTTTGAAGAGGTCTGCTTCCTAAGTCAACAAATCAGAGAGCAAGCTGAAGTATGCAAATCTGTCGTATATTTGACCTTAGGACTCAGTATCATACCATCCAGAAGTTCAGCCTTTTTTGATGTGGTATTATAAAGCAGAAAAGAATTTCCAAAGTTGTGGAACTTTGAGAAACAAATTGAACAATGACTCCAAAGAATACTCCTGTTCTAGTAGCAATTAAAAGTAGAGGCATTAATATCAAATGCTAGTATTCATTACAAAATTTAACATGAAAAAACATGTCTTTCTAAATGTACGTAGATCTGTCTCTTTTAACTGCTGGTGTGAGAGTTCAAAGCTTATAATTCCTTATGCTTTTGTAGCTATTGTAGGGGCGCTTGCTTACTATCGTCATGAAAAAACCACATCTACCAGAAACATAAAACTTAGATTAGTTTTCAACTCCATAGGGCTATTAAACTTAAAAAACTATGTACAGTTTCCCCTGGTGATTAAAGTAACCCCTTCCAAGCCTCCAAATATGGACTTATGTCAGCATATCAAAATGAAGCCAAACCCTTCAAAGTGACACAGTAGGATACATAGCAAAGGGTTAGGCAGATGGCAGATTCCCCTTAGTGAAACTGGATGATTATGTAAAATGAAAATAAAAAAGTTCCCAGCACATATGGCAGGAGAATTTGAGAACTGGTGCCTGCAAGAGTGAGAGAAAAGATTTTCCTCCTTTTAGCTGCTGGGTAGAGGGAAAAACAGTCCTCAGCAGCTTAATCATTGACTTCCTGGATTCAGAATCTGGCCCTGGATTCAAGGCTTTTTCCTGTAGCAGAGCCATACCTTCAAAAGGTATAAATTTTAAGACGCTTTTTATCAACTTAGTAGTTCATATGCTTCTCTGATTGCTTTAATCACAGGGAAATGAGGACAGATAGTTATCACAGCAAGGTGCACTCTTCAATATGACCAGTGCATTTAACGCTATTAGTTCAATTTCCTATTACAATTTGTATGTGAACCAACTCAAATATTTTTGTATATTTGAAAAGATTACAAAAAGTTATTTCATTGTTTTATGCATACAAATTTTAGCCAGTGGATTGCTCATGAATTGTTTGCTATGCTATTTATTATTTACATTTCCTGATCTCTCTGGTATTGGTATCTGGTAGTATTGTTCTGTTGCCTCATTGGATAGAAGAAAGCTTAAGTATAAAGAACACAAAATAGAAACACTTGTAGGAAATGATGTATTGCATATATATAAGTATATATATACACACATAAAAACATTTCTACAAAAGGCTCTGGTGATACATACTTTCCTTTGACAGACTAAACTGTTGTTGGCATGAACATTTTGGAAAGAAAGTAAAAAGACACAGTGCTGTCAGAATTGCATGGCATTTTTGTACCTCAGCCTGTGCTGATGAATACCTATTCCCAATGTCATTATTTTCATTACAATTTTCTGCTGTTTGCTGTCCTGTTTAGCCCTAAGTGTATAGGTGCTCACTTGAGCTAAATAACTTTCATAAAATGGACAGTCAATATCTTCCTAAGCACACTATAATATGAAAGGTTAATGGCTGAATTAAAGGCTGGTGTAAGTCTCAAGAAATAACTACAATTATACTACAGATTAATTTAGACGATGGGTAATAAAAGAAAAAAAAAATGCTCTCAGAACATTTAGAGATTTCCATTATTTTATTTTACTGTTATGGAATGGGTGTCTAATTTTGTCATATTGCCATATATCATGATCATCTTACCATGTGGGTCTTTTTAGGATAAAAGTATAGGCAGATATTTGAGTGTAGCTAAATGAATTACTTTATCTATGAGCTATTGGTACCTTTCTCTTTTAGCATCCTTATTTCACAGAATCTCAGAATCACAGAATGGTAGGGGTTGGAAGGAATCTTCAGAGATGATCTAGTCCCATCCCCCTGTCAAAGCAAGTTCACCTAGACCAGCCTGGACAGCAACGCATGCAAGTGGGTTTTGAATATCTCCAGAGAAGGAGACTCCACAATCTCTCCGGGCAGCCTGTTCAAGTGCTTTGTCACCCTCAAAGTAAAGAAGTTTTTCCTCATGTTCAGACAGAATTTTCTGTCCTCCAGTTCATGCCCATGCCCCTGTCATCAGGAATCACTGAAAAGAGTCTGGGCTCATCCTCTTGACACCCACCCTTTAGATATTTATAAGCTTTGATGAGATACCCTCTCAGTCTTCTCCAGGCTAAACAGACCCAGGCCTCTCAGACTTTCATAGAATCATAGAATTGTCTAGGTTGGAAGGGACCTTTAAGATCACCTGGTTCAACCACCAACATAACTCTGCTAAAAAAAAAAAAAAAACCACAAAAGAAAAACACACAAAAAAAAGCCCCCTCAGCATTTCTAAACTATGTCTCTAAGCACCATGTCAACCTATCTTTTGAAAACTGTCAGGGATGATTCTCAACTACTTCCCTGGGCAGCCCATTCCAGTGCTTAATATCCCTTTCAGTGTAAAAAAATTTCTTAATATCCAATCTGAACATCCCCTGGTGCAACTTGAGGCCATTTCCTCTTGTCCTATTTCCTATGACTTGGGAGACAAGACCGACCACTGCCTCTCTACAACCTCCTTTCAGGTAGTTGTAGAGAGCGATAAGGTCTCCCCTCAGCCCCCTTTTCTCTAGGCTAAACAATCCCAGCTCCCTCAGTCTTTCCTTATGAGACTTACTCTCCAGACCCCTCACCAGCTTTATTGCCCTTCTCTGGACACATTTCAGCGTCTCAATGCCTTTTTTGTGGTAAGGGGCCCAAAAATGGACACAGTACTCGAGGTGGGGCCTCACCAGTGACAAGTACAGAGGCACGATCACTTCCGTACCCCTGCTGGCCATGCTGTTCCTGATACAAGCCAGGATGCTGTTGGCCTTCTTGGCCACCTGGGCACACTGCTGGATCATGTTCAGCCAACTGCCAACTAACAGCCCCAGGTCCTTTTCCACCAGGCAGCTTTCCAGCCACTCTTCCCCAAGCCTGTAGTGTTGCATGTTGTGACCGAAATGCAGGACCTGGCACTTGGCCTTATTGAACCTCATCCCGTTGGTCTCGGCCCATCGATCCAGCCTGTTCAGTTTCCTCTGCAAAGCCCCTCTACCCTCCAGCAGGTCAATTCTCCACCTAGTTTGGTGTTGTCTGCAAACTTAATGAGGGTGAACTTGATCCCCTTGTCATCATTAACATCATCACTGATGAAGATGTTAAAGAGAATCGGCGCCAATACCAAGCCCTGAGGAGACCACTTGTGACTGGCCGCCAACTGGATTGAACTCCATTCGTCACCACTTTCTGGGTCCGGCCCTTCAGACAGTTTTTAACCCAGCGGAGAGTACTCACATCCAAGCCATGGGCAGTCAGTTTCTCCAGGAGGATACTGTGGGAGACTGTATCAAAGGCCTTACTAAAGTCCAGGTAAGCAACATCCACAGCCTTTCCCTCATCCACCAAGCCTGTCACTCTGTCATAGAAGGAGATCATGTTTGTCAAGCATGACCTGCCTCTCATGAACCTGTGCTGGCTGGGCCTGATCACCTGGGTGTCCTCATAAGAGAAGTGCTCCAGTCCCTTGATTGTCTTTGTAGCCCTTCATGGACTCTTTCCAGTAGTTCCCTGTCCTTCTTGACTTTGGGAGCCTAGAAATAGACACAGTACTCCAGATGTGGGCTCACCAGGGCAGAAGACAGAGGGAGGATAACCTCCATCAACCTGGTGGCCATGTTATTTTTAATGAACCTCAGGAGACCATCGACCTTCTTGGCCACAAGGGCATATTACTGGCTCTTGGTCAACTTGTCCACCGAGACTCTCAGGTATCTCTCTGCAGACCTGCTTTCCAGCAGGTTAATTCCTAACGTGTACTGGGGCACAAGGTCATTCTTCCCTAAGTTCAGGACCCTACACTTGCCCTTGTTGAATTTCATTAGGTTCCTCTCTGCCCAATTCTCTAGCCTGTCCAGGTCTCACTGAATGGTGGCACAGCCTTCTGGTGTGTCAACCACTCCTCGTTTTCAATAGAAGGAACGACATCTAGCTGGTCCTTCTCTTATTAGAGCAGGTAAGAATGGAAGCATGTGAGCTGATGATTTTGGTCTAATGATGGACCAGCAATGGATAATCTTATTGAACTAGACGCAAAATGCAGAGATCACTGAAAGAGAACAGAATATCATGTAGTAGCAGAAAAGATAAAGGTATTGTACGTATTAATGATTTGTGAAATGGAAAATAATCTCCATTCTGACTGCTGGAAAATCAGTTTCTAGTGCTAGTAAACATAACCAATTTTCTATCAAAGTTGTTTCCTAATGACTGCACTGCTCCTAAGCTTCTTGCCCTACCTCTTCAGAAATGAAATATTGTTACAGTAAACTATTTATGAAGTCATAATAACACCTACAGAAGCAGCCACTACTATGGCAAATACCTTTATTGACCCATTGTCAACTTTGCCTCAGAATGGAAAACTAACAAACTAGTTGTGAATTACTTAAAATGGCTGCCTCCTTGGGAAATACAGTTTTAATAATGCATAACTTAAACAGCATACTCTGCTATTTATTTTTTACCAGAATTACCTGCTACTTTCCACTCTCTCTGTTCCATAGTTTGGAATATAAGTTGAGATAAGGTCAGTCCATACTTAAAAGGAAGCACCATTGGTAAAAAGACAGTGTCTTCCAGATAAACTGCTCATTGGGAAGGCAGAAAGAAGGAATAGATGGGCTCCTCATTTATTGAAAAGAATAACCTATGAGTTTAGAAATTTGCTTATTGTTCCTATTTTATTTTTATCTTGCTACCCAGTTGTTTTATGAGCTATCATTGTAAAATGATAATTTGTTAACTAGGAAGGTTCCTATAATCACAAATTCAGTGTTATTCTCCCAACTTAGAGGCTTTATAAAATCTTCTCTCTCATACAAAATATCATGCAAATGGAGAAAAAAAAAAAGGTATTTTTTTTTCTGCAACTCAAACCAACTATTTCTGCAAAGGTCTGTATCCACACTTCACCTCAAAATTATTCTTTACATGGGGGAAAAAAAACTCATTGGCCAGTCCTACTAGAATTTGTTAAATCCCAACTTTTTTCAAAGGAAAAAATAAAATCCAGTAAAATTGGTTATTTAAGCTTGGGAAGCCTTAGCCCATCCAGTCAAACACAGAGTAAGTACAATGTAACTTTTGAGACCAGATGAATATAAAATATTCATATTTAATTGTTGACAGATGAGTTGCATGACAAAACTTTTTAACTATTTAATACAAGTAACTGGTTAAACAATTGTAAATACTGAAGAAGTCATGCCGTATCGGTGAACAAATGTAAAAGCTGACTTCTCAAATAAGCTAAAGAAAATGAATAATTGATTCAGTTCTAATCATGTACAGATAGATTTAACTTTACACTATAACAACAGCCAACACACTTAAGCTTCTAGGAATGAATTTTCCAGACAGCTATATCCATCATGAGAATTTTACAAAGGTGTTGCTTTTTTTAATGTTACATGACAGTTTAGATAAATTTTCCTTTAGGAAAAATCTGGTATGTTTAACTTCCTCATTTCTTTCTCTCATGTATTGTTAATGAGATAAAGTTAATAAACATTTGCTGTGATTTGCTGGTGTTATGTGTTGTCAAGACAAAATTCTGATTTAATTAACTTTTTTAAGCCACATGAAATTGGAAAAAGTAAGGATTTCCCTAAATATTTTCCAATTGTCTTTAAATTAAATATTAGTTTCCAAAACAAAACCTGATTAAAAAGACAATGATCATTATATTTGTATTTAATTGTAGAGAGTACCTAAATTGCATGCATGAGTTTCCAAATGCACTCCTTATCACACATGAGTTTCCAAATGCATTCTACATTTTTCTGCCAATACACGAAAAGTGACATTTACAACATTTCAAAGGGAGCCAGGTAACTTCTCTTATGGACGCTGGTAATTAAATGAGTGTTTGAAAAATAAGTACCTGTTAAAATGGATTATTTTCAGACTCCTTCTCTGAGCTCTGCTAGGCTCTCAAGGATTCCTGGACTCAGTCTAATGCCTCAAGGGTTAAATAACATCTTAGCCATGACATAGGCTTTGCTGGTTTTCCTGCCTATGAGCTTTTCACTTCCAGTTGGTCCCAAGTGTGATCCTCATTTAACTTTCTCACTATTTGATATGGTCAGTTTTTGCATCACAAAAGTTGACCATTATGGCGTTACCTCCCTATTACCATTTTCCTCTTAGGAAATGCAAGATAAATGGTCTACTGAACTTCCAAAACAGAATACTATGCACTGGCGCTCAGCCTTCTAGGACAAAGCATTGTTTGTGCTAACTTTGACATAGGCTCCTCTGGGTTAAAATTATAGTTTACTACACCTGGAATGTCTGTAATGCTGTGGTATAGTATGCCATCAAAGCACATGTCATGTACAGATGGAGGTGCACTGGTCATGCTTTGCTGTATGGATAGCCAGAGTAGAAAGGAAGGCATTTGGTGGTTTTTATCCAAGTAATCAGAGTAATGAATGCAGAGGTCTTGGCAGGGGTATCATTCATTAACATGAACAGCAAGCAGCAAAATCTTAAAAGAAACAAACAAAAACAACAACAAAAAACCCAACCCTAAATACAGAATTCTAATCTTACACCTGTATTGCACCCCACACTTTGATGCAATTTTTGATAACAGAAATAGGAACTTAATTAGGCATAGTGAAACATAAAATGGTCTGCTTGAAACGTGACAAAGAAAAAATATATTAGCCTAATTTATTCACCTCTAAATGACTAAATGAGTGGCTGCGTTTATGGGCAAATTGTTAAGAACTTGGTACAGTCAGAATCTAGCAGACACTAAAACAGCTGTTAGAGTCTTACAGGAGTGCCTACACAGATTGTCACACATCCATTTATGTGGAAGCCCATCACACTATAAGACAAACCCTCCACATTTGGATCAGCTCTGGAAAGAAAATTTATCTTTTACTAGACTGATGCCAAGTGGGACCAATGAGTCATGTGGTTTGTAGAAAATGAGGGCTCTGGCTTCCCTCTCGTTTTAAAACATGCAGAAAATGGCAAAGAGAACATAAAGCACCCACGTGCCCTGCTTTATTCATTGCCCTATGCCTCGCTCAGAAAAAAAATCCAAACTTGGGTCCTGTGAGGGTGGAATCCAGGCTGGAAATTGCTGTTGCTTAATGTGCAGGCTTTTCACTTTTTAGTGCTCTTTGGCACTGCCATTTGCTCATCGAGCCTTTGTTTGAGCCTGAAACCCAGCCGGGGAGGAAAGGGGAATGGCGTTGCTTAGCAACAGCTCTCTTTTTGGTCAGGTAGCACATGGTTACGGGAAAAAGAAATCTGTAAATTCAGTGGATTTGGATCCTATCCAGGAATTTCATTTTGTTTTCCAGAATCAGGCTTTTCCCTTACAAAAATCTTGGACTGTCTTGATTCCTCAAAATCTAAAGTGCAGAAATGGTCAAACAACAGCATCCTGTAAAGAGCATGCAATGTTAGCCTAAAGGTGCATTTAATTCAGTTCTTGTGCTGTATTTACCCTAGCATGCACTTCAGAAGGATACTTTCTAGTTAAAGAGTATTTTGAAAATATACAATTAATTTATTTCCTTTTATAAACTGGTTAATTTATGTGAGAATAAAAATCCATACCTAAAAACTAAACTCAACCTCTCTTTTTAAGTAGTAGGACACAAATATTTTATCTGTTTTGTGTTAGTGGGGTTTTGATTCAGCTTTATGTATTTATTTATTGAATGGAATATATGAGTAGATAGTGGTAAGGATTTCTATCTGGAGAATAATTCTTGTCTCTACATCTCTTTACTGTCTACACATCTGTAACAGAGGGAGTAATAGTCTTTCTTATGTAAAATGTAACACTATTGTATTGATGCAACCTTGCAAAAAATAATTAAATATATATTTATATTTATGAGGATTGGAAGTAACCACAGCAGAACCAGAATTTGTAAAGTCAGCTCCCCTAACTCTTGGTGAAGAAAATAATACTACTACTATTTGATCCATCTACTCTTAAGCAGAAACTGCCTTATTTTCCAACTTTGCTGCCATTTTAGAACTCCGAGAAAGAACTGTGCAAAAATGTATTCTATTCTTGAGTCCAATTTAAATTCAAGAAGCAAATAGAACCATTGTATTGCTGAGCATATGGGAGTAACTTTCAATGCTGTTTGACTAGGTAAGAAAATTGAAACACAGTAAAAACAAAACAGTACAAACAAAACCAAATCCCTTGCATGACTTGACTGTTTTGAAGAGACTGCTAGCAATCAGATAAAAGAGGAAGAAGAAAGCACGTCAAGAAAGTGGACAGGCTGGGTTTGTCTACATCATACTGTGTGAACCTAAGTCTCTCTCTGAATGTGTCCTTTGTAGAGAGTACCGCTTGATAACTATGTCTCTCAGATAAAGTTATTCAGGTTTTTGATTCCATGCTGAAGTAGAGTTTTGGAGGACTGTAAAATGTATTATGGGTAGTTCTGTACTTATGTGCAATCAACGTATGTGTCTACAGTTAAGCTCCATATTGTAAGTTATAGTCATGGTTCTTGGATCTTAGAAAATTTGGATCAACCCACAAGTAGAAAACATAAGATAGCTACTGTAAAGTATTATTCTCTACCAACTCCTCTTCACCATCCAATGCATTACTTGTAGATCATGTCACTATAAATAGATAATTCTTAATATAGGAAAAAAGATTAGTGAAAGTGAGGAAAAATTCCCTTGTATATAGCCAACTAGTGATTATTAGTATAGAAAACAGAAAACTTAGGGCTACGAAATAATATTTTGTCAACAGATTTAGCTTAAGAAGATAATGGAAAACAGTAATTTTTGTTGAATCATTTTCTATGATAACTTATAAGGATTGTTATGAGTAGATAGAATATTAAGGTTATATATGAACCGGTGCTGCCTAGTGGACAGTTTCAGCGTTGATCTAAACACACCGAATAGAACAAAAAAGTTCTCAGGGGATTACAAACCTATCCATAATGTATCATTATTCCCCCTGCATTTCATGGCTGTGATAAGTATGCTTTTGGAACTGCAGTGTGACAGAGGTGGACCATATGAAATTGATTTACACCTTAAGGCTCAGTGGATGGTTCCAGGGAAATTACACACTTCATTACACTTAAGCACAGAGAGATGAACAATAATGAAGTGCTAATATGCAGTGGCCATAAAGTACTGATTATCGACATAAATAGCAGTTCAAGAAAATCCTTATTTTTTGTGGATGGCTAAGTAATAGTCAATGTAATGAGTTTAGCTAACTCTTGATAAGAAAACAATATAATGATTTAAATGAAGAATATTATACATGTTGAAAAATGACATATATTGGTGATACAGAAAAAATCTACCTAGAATACAGACAAATCACGTAGAGCGCCTCTGCATAAGGGAGAGGTGATCTACAAATAAAGTGATAGCATTAATGTGGGTTGCCTTTTTTTTTTCAAACACATTCACTTGCTAGAGTTACATTAAAAAGTGTCTTGTGTTTAATAAGTTCTGATATAATATGCATTTTGTTTAATTCCATTTCATTGTAGATATGGCACTCTCAAGGCAGATGACAGCAGCCTCAGCAATATTTTGCACTAAAATTTCTACATGCACTCACGTTTTTACTTTAATTATCAGATGGTGATATATAACTCAGATATAAAAATATGTTGGTAAATCTAGAATCCAGCGAGCTGAAGTTTTAAGGATGGAATTGCCTAAAGAAATTGAAGGATTTAGGTACAAAAATCTAAGCTGAGAAAGTGTCTAAAAAACCTTTTAATCTCCTAGGAAGTCTCAATAGAAGTTTATTCTTTATAATCTCCTTACTTGCTTTGTCATGCTATATGCAAGAAAAGTGACGTGTTTCTCCATCTCCAGAATACCATGGTAAAGAAAATAGTTAATCACAACTCTATCATCATTTATGCAATTGTCTTATTTCTGGCAGCACATGTTTGGCTTCCCTTTGCTCAGTGTTTTGTGGTTGTGTCCAGGTTCTGAGGTGTACTGGCTGCAGACCTTTTAGCATTCTTAAATGGAGAAAAAGAAGAAATGGGACTCAGCAGAAAATCGAGAGAGTTTGGAAGTCTGGTTTCTGCTCCTGAAAACACGCTGATAAAATATTGATCAAGTATGCTGATGGGAGATGTTTGTATTCTCATTTTAAGTCATATTTAATTCCTGATGCCTCATAATTATTGCAATACTAATTAACATTTTCAGCAAATGGGAATAGAGAATCTAATCCTCAAGCATTGAAAATCCTCATAGCTCCACAAAAGTCAATAAAGAAATAGATATTTTCCCCAATAGTTTGGCCTTTATCTTTCCCTTTCCTTAATTGTGTTGGTTTCTTACTTTTATATTCATGTTTCTTTCCTGGCAAAATTTAAGGTTGAGAAAGTCCTGGATTTTTTCTCCTTCTGCAGCTTATTATCTCACACAGATACACAGACTCAAAAAACACACAGAAACACAGACATACAAACACACGCTCTCCCACATAACAAAAGCTAACTTAGGTGTAGCTCTCCATAAACTTTGAACATAATGTGTCTACACAAGGTACCATTTTGACTAGGTAATACTTCACAGAGCCATATAACTGGAAAGGAAAGCAAGCTGGCACCTTTCAAGAATATAGGATATACTTTTCTTAAATATTTTAATATGTATCTATTAGGTTTGTTTTTTTTTTTTTTTTTTTAAACTGATATAGAAGAGAAAAATTAACAGATACAGATATTCAACAGGAAAAATGAATGTGTACAGTAACAGAGTAATGAAAGACATTTGTGAAGATTCAAAAATTATTTGAAGGAATCTACATTGATAAACTGTGGAAATATTCCATTATATTGCAGGCTTAACTTGAAGTCAGATACTATATAGCTAATAAAACAGGTCATGGGTGAGTTATCTGAAGAGTCTTGTTGGACAAAGGTGTTTTAGTGGATAATCACACAGTTTGGGCTTACATCTTCATGAGCATCTAGTGTTATGTAGGAGAGGTCCCACAAAAGGAAGCTCTTATAAAATTTATTGTTTTTCTTAGTTCAAAATTACTCCCTAATCTGGATTTCAAACTTTGGGACAGAGATATTTCAGTTGGATGCTTTTACATCTTACAATAGACTTAACTATTCTCAAAAGTGGTAACCAAAAACCTAACATAGAAGTGCTACTTCTGATGGATTGGTTTCAACTCATTCTTATTTGTTTCTCAAACATGCTTCTGGTATCACTCTGATCATTTCCCAATGAATAGAAAGAGTTTTCCTTTTCCTTTTCCTTTTCCTTTTCCTTTTCCTTTTCCTTTTCCTTTTCCTTTTCCTTTTCCTTTTCCTTTTCCTTTTCCTTTTCCTTTTTCCTTTTCCTTTTCCTTTTTTCCTTTTCCTTTTCCTTTTTTCCTTTCCCTTTCCCTTTCCCTTTCCCTTTTTTCCTTTTCCTTCCTTTCAGGTAGTTGTAGAGGGCCATGAGGTCTCCCCTCAGCCTCCTCTTCTCCAAACTAAACATGCCCAGTTCCCTCAGCCTCTCCTCATACGATTTGTTCTCTAGACCCCTCACCAGCTTGGTAGCTCTCCTCTGGAACGCTCCAGCACTTCAATGCCATTCCTGTAGTGAGGAGCCCAGAACTGAGCACAGTACTCAAGGTGAGGCCTCACCAGTGCCAAGTACAGAGGCACCATCATTTCCCTCCTACTGCTGGCCACACTATTCCTGATAGGAATCCAACAGGATGCTGTTGGCCTTCTTGGCCACTTGGGCACACTGCTGGATCATGTTCAGCCAACTGTCCACCAAGACCCCTAGGTCCTTTTCTGCTGGGCAGCTTTCCAGCCACTCTTCCCGAAGCCTGTAGGGTTGCTTGGGGTTGTTGTGACCGAAATGCAGGACCTGGCACTTGGCCTTAGTGAACTTCATGCCATTGGCCTTGGCCCATTGATCCAACCTGTCCAGATCCCTACCCTCTAGCAAATCAACACTCCCACCTAGTTCAGTGTCATCTGCAAACTTACTGTGGGTGCACTCAATCCCCTTATCCAGATCATCAATAAAGATATTAAATAAGACTGGCCCCAAGACTGAGTCCTGCAGGACATCGCTGGTAACTGGTCACCAACAAGATTTCATCCCATTACTCACAACACTCTGGGCACAGCCATCCAGCCAGTTTTTTACCCAGTGAAGAGTACACTTGTCTATGCCATGATTCGCCATCTTCCTCAGGAGAATGCTGTCAGGGACAGTGTCAAAGACCTTACCAAAATCCAGGTAGACATAATCCACAACCTTCCCCACATCGAGAAGGCAGTCACATGGTCATAGAAAGAGATCATGGTGGTTAAGCAGGACCCCCCCTTTCATAAACCCATGCTGGCTGGCCCTGATCCCTTGACTGCCCTGTACTTGCTATGTGAGCTCACTCAGGATGATCCTCTCCATGATCTTTCCTGGTACCAAGGTCAGGCTGACAGGCCTGCAGTTCCCCAAATCCTCCTTCCGGCCATTCTTGTAGATGGATGTTATGTTAGCTACCCTCCAGTCGTCTGGTACTTGCCTCGTTGAGCAGGATTGTTGATTGATGATGGAGAGAGACTTGGTGAGCTCTCTCGCCAGCTCCCTGAGTACTCTTGGATGAATCCCATCTGGCCCCATAGACTTATGTGTGTCTTGGTGCATAAGCAGATCATTAACTATTTCCTCTTGGATTATAGGGGGGGGGGGGTGTTGCTCTGCTCTCCATCCTTATCTCCCAACTCAGGAGGCTGAATACTCTGAGAGTAGCTGTTCTGACTATTGAAGACGGAGGCAAAGAAGGCATTAAGTGTCTCAGTCTTCTCCTCATTCTTGGTTGCTATGTTCTCCCCAGCATCCAGTAGGGCATGGAGATTGTCCCTGACTCTCTTTTTGTTGATGTATTTAGAAAAACTTCTTTTGTTGTCCCTTATGTTAGTGGCCAAATGTATTGATGTGCTCAAGGCCAGGCTGGTATGGGCTTTGAGCAACCTGGTCTAGGGGGAGGTTTCCCTGTCCGTGGCAGGGGGATTGGAATTCAATAATCTCTAAGATCCCTTCCAACTCGTACCACTCTATGATTCTATGATTCAAACGATGGTTCACTTTGTAATACATTTGCTGAAAGCATAGGGCTGAAACCCTGTCAAAAGCTGGGGTTTCTGGATGTTTGTGGTAAATGCTGTGTATGCTCTGGTGTTTAAGGAACTATATTACAGATTCATGAAGAGGAGATATTAGTTCACTCCATATCCAAAGATTTAGAGAGTGTCCTAGAGTCCAAGGCAATTCATCTTTCTGCTTTCCCTACTGCCACTGTCTGTTCTCATGTCCTAAAATAGTGCTTTTTATAGACAGAAGGAAAAGCCTCCCATTTCAACTCATCAGGCTGTTGCTTGCTTGAGGCAACCAGAGTGTATTTGAGAGGATGTTACTTCCTTTTTCAATGATCTGCTTTTTAATAGATTGACCCTTGACAGAAAATACAGAATTGTCTCACAAGTTTGCTGAGATGCTGTATGTTCTCACTTAAGGGTAAGAAGGAAATTAGATTAATTCCCATATTTTATCTGGAAAAAATGGAACCTCCTGCTTTTCAGATGGCTTTTTCATGTTTATTAGGCTGCCTATGTCATGAAAGGACTCAGGATCTAGTGGTCATCATATGTGTTCATGCAAATTTGGAGACCATTGTCACAGGAAGAAGTAAAGCTCCAACAAACTCAGTTTTTCACTGTCTCATGTTGTGTATGGTCAGGAAACAGAGAAAAAAGATGCCCTGAAGTATAAGAATTTCCTCTGGGTGAGTAATCACTAGGTAAAAGTAATGCCCTTTGCTTGGCCATTAACAGACAGGACATCTGATATTAGTATTAACAGGACAGTTACCAGTCTGTTAAATGTCTCCCAAACTCTGAATCATCAGACTTATTTTTCCACTTTCTCATAGGAGAATGTAGTTAGAAATCCAAAGTCTAAGTTAAATCCAAAAGCTGAGTGTCCTTTTTGTCTGTCCATTAAGGCAGTGAACCATAAACTTCATTGTCATATGACTACATTTTTTTGCGTTTAGCCATCAGTAATCTGATTATTCTAATGAGGCTAATTTTTCCATTTGCAAGATACAGCAGAAAGGTACTGCTTCTGTCATGGAATCTTTGATCTGCACATGTAAGATCACCATAAATTGTCTAAAATTATTGTATTTTTCCCCTGTGATTATTATAAAGCATATGATAAAAGAATTGAATCTGTAAGAGCCAAAGATGCAGTGGTAAGAATTCATCTGTGAAAACTGTACACCTAATCTGAATGTTAAGCTTAAAAAATGACAGAACAAATCTTACGTAAATGCTGCCTTATTTAATTCATTCTTTGGCTTGGTCTTCTCTGCTTTTCTTCATTGGTGTGGAAATGCTAGCTGGGACCCAGGATTGCCTCTCCAGGCAACTGGCAGTAGTCTCTGCCAATTTGTGAATTTGTACAACATGACAGAAGAAAACTTCAAAAGGAATTTGTGTCGATGTTGCTTCTAGAACCGCCGAGGCTCCAGAGGAGGACCATATGCTGGAAAGAGCAGTCCCAGATCTAGTTCCAAAATCAAGTGGAGCTTTGATCATGGAGGAGGTCTTAGCCTCCATGACATGTTTTCCTTTTCTATGTGTTTCTTAATTACTAAACTCCTGGACCTTTTGAGGTAGGTGTATATGTTTCTCTACCCTTCCTCTTTTATATTTAATCTTACTCACTTCTGGATCATCTGACCCATAGAGGATCTAAATCATAAATGCAGCCATCTCTATTTTGTTGTGATCTGTCTACTTTGAAATATCTGAGAGTGAATGTTTCAGTAGCTAAGACTGATCTTCTGTCCTGTACTTATGCTTCATAGCTCAGTAGTCAAGCCATCCCTTGCAATATTATAAAACTTTTCCAAAGACATTCTTAAACCCCTGAGACCCTCTGTCACAGGTTATTGGTTGTATTGTGTCCTTCCCATGGCAGGGGAGTTGGAACTCAATGATCTTTAAGGTCCCTTCCAACTCTAACCATTCTATGATTCTGTAATTCTCCACAGAAGACAGAATTACCTTATGCAGGTAATGGCACAGGAACTCTGGTATTTCTGCATAGCTGCTGAAGACTTCTTTCCCTTCTGGTTTGTCTACAGCTGTCAATCCAAAATCAACTGAGGGGCACCAGATGCATATCATATCTGCATGTCCCCTTTGGTCCCCCTTCCTGTTTTGCTCTCTGGAACGTCTAAAATTTTCTGTTTGCACTTAACTTTTCAAAGGATTTATTGAATATTGTCAGAAGACTCCAGTATCTTACAGCTGGAAAATAAATTTCTATTCAATTAGCAGATGAAGATTTTCCTGCTAGAAATTGAAACCAATTAACTCCAGCTTTCCAGCTTTATACTACAAATCTCAAATACGGAAAAGATAATATTGCATGATCACCACAGATATCACTAATCACAATCGAGGGCTACTTTACACCCAGGTTTGCCTGCGAGTCATTTAAGAATCTACAACTCATGAACGTACTTCCTACTGTCTATAGACTTCACTTTTATGATAGCTTTTTGTCACCATTCCTTTGTTTTCTTAGTGCTTATAGCTTGGCACAGTGTTTCCAAACAGAGCAGAAAATCCACAAAAATGGTTGAATATTTGGCTATTTCCAACAGTAGTGGAATTTATTGCATCTTCCTCTTTTCCTGCCTCCAGGCTTCACGTTTCCTGTGAACAGTGCAGGCCTTCATTTTTGCATTCTATTTTTTAAAGCAGGGAAAGAAAGAAGGAAGGAAGGAAGGAAGGAAGGAAGGAAGGAAGGAAGGAAGGAAGGAAGGAAGGAAGGAAGGAAGGGAGGGAGGGAGGAAGGAAGGAAGGGAGGGAAAGGCCAGCATTGTTTCATCTGTTATTGGACCCTTACTGAAATAACTAAATGCATCAGATTAGTTTCTCTCATCAAAAATACTGATTTTCCTTCCCAATTACGGTGTTTACAATTAAACCTTTTGCTGGATTGTAAAATACTTTTTTGTCTTCACATTTCTAGAAAATTTATGTGAAATGATAACCAATGTAGAGTCTAAACAAAAAGTGTATATTCCTCTCCAAACAATTTTCCCACTTGAATCATCCTATACCATAGGCTTGGAAAAAGTTTTAAGGAATCCCTCAGAAATATATAGCAACTGTATTAGTTCCTATATACACAGTTCCTGTGTGTATTTTACTTGTCTGGCCACACTCACTTGACACTCTTGGTGTAGCCTAACATTTGTTGCACATGCATGCAAGTAAAACTCAATCATGCTCATTTTCATAGTAAAAGGACATGACCAAAGGAAATTAATTTTTAAATTAAAAATGCTGGATAAATTTCTTGGCATTCAGCTAGCTGTAGCCCAGTGTCCATGAAGAAGAAAAATTCCAGTTGCTTGCAACCCATTGGCTTTTGTATTTCTTTCACAAAATCCACTTTCCTAATGGGCATGCTGAAAAGAAGTGTTAAATGACTAGCCCCATGGCTCATCAACTTTCATAAATATAGGTAAATACACTCTGAAAACTATCTTTTGATGATATAATTGTTTTAATGCATTTCTTACTATTGTAAGAGTTTTCCGTATTATGTCACTGCATCTGGTATAGTAGTTTGTTTTATAGGCTTGAATATTATTCATAGAAATGAATTCTCCAAAACCAGTTTTATGTCTGAAACATTCCATTAGAAGTGACATTTGTGCAGAGAAATTCAGATTTTTCTTGTTCTAAGACATCACTCCCCAAAGTTTCTGCTTGCAAAAGTGATAATAGAACTTGGAGTTCAAAGTGCTTTTGACTGAGTGCCAGGTATTTTGAGATGCCTGCAGCTAACACATCATTGTATGACAAATCATTTCCACTAACCCCTTTGGAGCAGTCCATCAGTTTGTCTACTAAGCTCCTAGTTACTGGGAGATCACTTGAAGTTCTGAAGTGTAAGACATCATCCACAAGATGTCTGGGGGCAATTACTGGATATTTTTATACTTGTAGATCTCTGAAGTTAAGTGTTTCTGTTTGGAAATGGGAAAAATCTCTAATTTGTGAAGTAGAAGTAACATTTATCCCTCTTAAACTAGCATGTAATCATTGCCTCTCATTGACTGGTATGACTGTGTTAAGTGCTACCAAGAAGCATTTGAAAAGTATACTTTCCTGTTGGAATGCATTATGTACCACCTGTCCAGTGAGGGCTGAGTCCTAGGAGAAAAAAAAAATACAACAAAACCAAAGAAAAAATTCGCCGCAATTGAAATATTGAAGCATAAGGATAGCTTTTGGGTCTGAAAGAAATATCGGAACTATCATTTGTATCATAGAAAATAATTTGTCATGTCCTGATGTCATACATTCCATATTAAAGGTTCCCTTAATCATCTTAGTTAAAAAAGGAATACCCAGCATACTCCACGTGTCGTTTTCTGAAAGTGATCTACATTCTGATGTTTTTCTATAGAGAATGCTGGAAAACATTTGAGGGAATCAAGATTAAATTATCATGAAGTAGTCTTTTAATTCTGTAATGTCATATTTCAGAGCGAGTACCATCCATCTGATGAAAGGCACAGGGCTGATTTTTTGATGATCTTGGGTTTTGGTTTTTTGTTTTGTTTAGATTGTTTATGAAGGGTTTTTTAAAGAATGATATTATTTTCCTGAGTGCAATTTTTAATTTACAAATTATTATTCATTTTATATAGATATATATCTGCAGATGAGTATCTAATTCAAGGGTTTATTTGAAAGGTGTTGCACAAAGAACGGCATAAAAAGGTGCCTCCAGACATGTGGGTGATTTCTGAATAGTAGACCTACTCTGCAAGCCAAGTTCTTATCTTTGGGGTTACACAGGTGCAGCTAATCATGTGGTTCCCTGGCTTAGCCAAATACTGCATAGTGCTGATATGTTTTCACAGAAGCAGCCAGTCAGCTTTCAAATTTGTTCAGCAAGAATTGCAACAGGTTTTTAGGGTTGGGTATTTTTGTTGAGTGGTTTTTGGTTTTTTTTTTCTCATTGAATTCACTAGATGTAGAATTTCTTTTATTTAATTGCCTTTTGCAGGTTTAGAGCTATTATAGGGAAATGCTGAAAAAAAAGCACAACAAGAAAACTCAGATAATAGAAAGCATATCACTTTATTACAATTACATATAACTATTTTTAATAGACACAAACAAATATTTAGATATTTAGTAAAATTATATTTGTATGTTTAACGACAAACTTTATAAGGTTATGATAATTTATTAAATAACTATTACTACTTATTAATAATTTATCAAAATTATTATTAATTATTCCTGTGTTACAATTCTTATATAAATTATACTTAAAAGCAGAAAAAGTAGAATTAGAAATTAATATAGCATATTAACATGTCACTAAATATATGTACTACATATATCAAAGACATAAATCACTAAAATCCTTAAAAATACTAAAAACAGTTATCTGTCCAGTTTTTATAGACTGAAAACACATTCTGATCTTACAAGAACTCTCACTGATTGTCACTGCACCTTCTAATGTTTCTCTACACATTAGTTGAAAAACAATACCACCACCACCATAAAACAGATACTTGAAAGCAGCTGTCTGAGTAAGCATGCTTCTTAGAATTTACTAGAATTTAAGCAGATCCAAAGATTTATAACATCAATTTTTATCCTTTTAAAACCTCAATTCTTTCCAGGTATCATACATTTAATATAGAAAATGCAGACTAAAATTGCTTGGTAGTTTTCTGATGTTCAGAACCTCAATTCTTTCCAGGTATCATACATTTAATACAGAAAATGCAGACTAAAATTGCTTGGTAGTTTTCTGATGTTCAGAAGTATAAGGTGCTGATCTCCATAAGTACAAAACATACCTGGATAGAAATATTATGTGGCTGTTTTGTCATGGAGTTAGATTACATTTTTGCAGAGCAAAATTAAATATGGGGACTATTAATTGCATCTCCTCAGTATTTCCTGTTACAAACCAACAGATGTTACTTCACAATATAATTCCAAGAAGCGAAACAGTTAATTAAATTGCTATTTGCTTTTAGGAATTAGGGGGGAATGTAATACTCTGTAGATACATAGGCAAATGTTTTGCTTAATCCAAAGTTATTCCAAACGTGAAATCTTTAGCAATTTGGAAATGTTAATTTTCAGGCAAATCCTACAATAATTCTGTATAAGAAATTACATTAGTTGAGGATTTAGAAATAGTTTAAAATACACGTAGATTCTGGCATGAACAAATGAACCTTAGGTCATTTTGAAATAAAACACTCGGTCCTTCAGTAAGCATAAAGTTTTTAAAAACATTAAAGTATGCAAATAAGAAGTAGAGTATTTATCTTGAGAAAGGTAAAGTTTTAAAATATAATCAAGCTGAAATATTGTAAAATGAGATTTACTGCAAGAATAATTTAAGGTAATAGCAAAGATGTCATTTAAGCAATTTGCAAACCGTATATTTCCCTGCTGTGTTTGCAAGATTACCTTGTGAATCATCAGGAACTGTAACTCAAAAAGCTTTTGATTTACATTTTCCTGAGACCTAAAGGCAAGAAAGGACACTACAGATAAGATGAATAACTTTATGATCTACTAGCTTCAATAAAGAAAAGACTGCCTTTTCCCAACTGGCTCAAGTTAGCTCCTTATACATTCTTGCAACCTATCATATAGATGTACTATGCGGTAAAAGACTGTGTCTGGCTCAGTTTGTGAGAAGTTTTAGTGAGGTTTCTACATTACATTTAAGAGTAAACTGGTAATTATATGTCTGGGAGTGCAGAAAAGGAAGCTTACAAAAACTCTGGGGAATGAACACAGAGTTAAAATAATTTTGACAATTGATGTGTGCTTTTCAGAATGGCTTTCCCTTAACATTTCTGGCTATACCACGGGTTTATTTCTGTGGGACCCTGAATTTTCTGCTGAATGTCTGCCTCATTCCATTCAGGTTCAGCTCTGTCTACAATTACTGAAACCTCTGGGTGCCTTCTTGTACCATATTAAGTATTGTGGCTAGCATCTGTTCCATACTTATTTATTCTCTTGTTTTTACTCACAAAGAGAGAAAAAGGAACTTTGGTTTTTTGCTTATTGTTTATTTATTTATTTATTCTGTCTTTGCGGAATCTTCCAGAATGTGCTGCTGTGAATTTACATTAGAAGTCAGAATCAGGAAAAAACTTTATCCTGTGCCTGGAACAGATGACAGTAAGGATCGTCTCGGTCCTCAGTTCCCAGGGGAATCTCTCTAACTGTATAAGACAGAATTTAATCTTAGAAAACGAATATACATTGTGCTAAATCAAGAGAAGTGCTGACACCAGCTTTCACTGTAGGATAAAGAATTATTTTTTCACTAGGTTGGGCATAGTTTACTGAGTGCCATGAAGATAAGGAGAATCATCTGTAAATTGACCTATCTTCCATATGGCAATCATGTAAAAAGTGAGAGCCAGGTGTGGTGTTCTCAAGAATTTTTTGTTGTAGGGAAATGTGATGATAAGTGGGTATATAAAGACCAACAATTTGTTTCAGTTCACATAACTTACTTGCAAGTGTACGTGTCATAGAAGAAAATAAGTTTATTCTAAAACATAGAATCATAGAATCATCTAGGTTGGAAGAGACCCTTGGGATCATCGAGTCCAACCATCTACCCTACTCTACAAAGTCCTCCCCTACACCATATCCCTCAGCACCACATCTAATCGTCTCTTAAACACATCCAGGGATGGTGACTCAACCACCTCCCTGGGTAGCCTATTCCAATGCCCAACCACTCTTTCTGTGAAGAATTCTTTCCTAATGTTCAGTCTAAACCTACCCTGTTGGAGCTTGAAGCCATTCCTTCTTGTTATATCATTAATACTAATACTTCATACTAAACAGTCCCAGCTCCTTCAGCCTCTCTTCATATGATTTGTTTTCCAGGCCCTTCACCAGTTTTGTTGCCCTCCTCTGCACTTGCTCCAGCACCTCGATATCTCTCTTGTATTGAGGTGCCCAAAACTGGACACAATAGTCTGATTATTTTTGAAAAAAACCCTGCCCTTATGAATACAAGCTTTGTTAAATGCTTATGCTAGCAAATGTGAACAATCAGTCTTCTGAAAAGAGGTTTCCTATTGACATTTACAATACTTCTAGCCCTGCTTGGACTGGAAATAATACAATGAATCTTGCAACATCTTTAAATAATGTATTCTACCATGACTGGCTGCTTAAACTCACATAGTTTGATGGCACACAATGTTTGTACAATCCCTTTTAATTTTCCTACAATTCAAATTCCTCATTGTTCAATTTTCTACAATTCCTTCCCATTCTTGGGTAAGAAAATATAGCTACAGCATGAATATAGATTATATTCACTGAAATCTAGAAATATCTGACGCTCATCTAACTCCATTATGAATCTCTTCTGCAGACTCTATAAGGGCTTAGTATTGTTTTCAGATGGTCTAATACTCCTGCAGGAACTGGATATGACAAAAAATCTCTCCACTTCTATATAAAACTCAAAATTCCCTTTCTGACCCTGCTTCTCAAAACAGTAACCTATTTAAAATTCCTGCTATTTTTACTACTCCCTGTCACAGAAGTAAATAATGGAGAAAAATATCACTTGACAAATGAGGTGCAGAGATATTGCAGTGGTGGATTTGGTGCAAGAATCTTCTTGCTCATGTTGAAATGTAAATGCAAATAATTGCATTACCTACACTTGGTAAAACCTACATCTTTCAACCTTTTCCTGTCCCTAGATGTCCAGCATCCACTTCCCAGAAAGCAAAAGTTTTTTATACCTGTCTAAATAAGAAAAGAAAGCCAAGAGATGGATCCCTCAATTTAAATTTAAGCAATGTGCTGCAAGATGTTTTAATCACCAGAGGACTTTTAAGTACAGTGATTTTGAATGGAACTGTGTTGTTATGAGGTTTATGGAACTGGCAACAATATAAAATCTGTATCGCTGCACTGAAACGTCCCCAGGAGTGGGCTTTCCTGAATTTACTTGAATGATAACCAAACACATGAAGGGGCAAAACTTCCCTTTTTAATTGAGTTTCCTCTTCTGACTTCCTTATATAAGGTTATTTCAAGCAGGGAATCACAGGCTAATGTTTGATCAGAATCTCAAAAACATTGTCTATTGAGTGAAGCACAAACCAAGAGTAAACATTGTGAATTACTTAGTCTGTTAAAAACAATATTAACATTTTCCTTCTGAAACACAGACTTGATGGAACCTTGTAACCTAAGTCTTCATGTGGGATTCAGGAAGTAGAACAGTAAACCTTCTTGAGCAAATTAATGCTGCACTAGCAGCAAACAAACAAACAAAACTCTTTCTAGTGTATTAAGCCAGTACTGAAAGACTGGGGGGAAAAGTCCGCAAGATATTCTGTTGTGATAAATATTAATAATTTATTTCTCAAAGTCACTGAGCTCCAGTGTGAATAAGATGTTACCAGGTATCTCTGGACTGTTTAAATGGAAAGAAATACTTATGTAAATTTCACTCACATTCCAAACAATTAGTTGAAAATAACCACAACCGTCCAAGAAATTGAAAAGGAAGAAAATTACTGTGGGGGGAAAGAGGATTGGAACTTAAGTTTTCAAAAGATCATTATAAATGAAATTTTATTTAAGCTATAAGGTACATATATTGATCAGCAGAATTTTTTTTAGTTATTTGATTTGTTCTTGATTTTTTTTTAATTACAGCTATTTAGGTAGAGAAACTACACTAACTAACTTTCATATTAACTAACAAAAAGTATCACTTGATTTCACATTACTAATATATCCCTATAAATTTCTTTTGAATGATATTGGTTTTTAAAGTAAACCCATATTGTAAAATCACTCATTGCTATTCATCTGAAGCTTGTTTGTTTATTTGTTTTTGTAAGTAGAATAATATTTGAATACTTCTTTTTAAAAGCAATCAACTATCTAGCCATCTGATTTTGTAAAATAGAGCCCTGAGACCTCACAATTTTTATGAGGCATACATGAGTTTTGAAATTACAGACCCATTACCATTACTGGTTAATGAATTCTATATACAAAAGTTTCCAATGGAACCCCAATCCAGGAATAAAATTCACATTCTGAACTGAAACAGCTCCTCAACACTCCAGACATAAGATACAGATTTCTTAGGTAACTACATCATTTTCCAGAAAACAATCACCAAAAAATAAAGGTTTAAAAAGTGAATAAAAAGGTCATGTAACCAGAAAAATCTGTGAAACAAGTTTATCCATCTCTCCCTTTACACATTTTCTTTTTTTATCTGGCATAAGGACAATAAATAAAGTTCAAAAGAATGTCAGGCAAAGTTCACTGGATTCGTTTCTAGTTAAAATACCTTTGTGAAATATTCATATATTTTCAAGGAAATTGTTGTTTAAGTTAAAAAAAAGCAAAAAACCAAACCAACCAACCAAACAAAAAAACCCCACAAGTGCTTGGTTTGGTTTGTGGTCTATAAGATTTCCAGAGAGGTTTAATAATAATATAGACCCTAATAAGAAAATTTTTGCAAGTGAAAATCTCTCCTTTGTTCACTTCTGAAAAAGAGAAAGTACTGTTATAGAAATCTCCCTTTGCATGGCCAAGCTACCCCTCTCTTGCAAAAATCACCTGGAGAATTCCTATAGCCATACATTACCTGAAATTCAGGACTTTCAGGACTCCTCAACAGATCATACAGGGGAATGTGCTGTGCTCCCATGCAAAGAGCCCTTTTTCAATAAGTCAGTTTTCTGGATGAGGGTGGTGTGAAAAGGGAACATGTTTTTATCCAAGAAGTTAAGTAATACAAAGATAATATTTTACTTTTTATGTTACTGTTTTAATACTATTATAAGTGATCAGTTTCAGAGGCCTATAATTTTAGACAATATAGTTATGGAAGGGCATAAAATATATAGAAGGTGACAGTAGTAAAAGAACAGACTTGAAATCCCAGACTGTGAACATCATTCTCATCCAGGAACTAGGTGGGAGAAAGGTATTTTAATGAGAGCAAGACAAGGGATTTGTAGAGTCCTATCCATTATGACCCTTTTCTCTCCCAAGTGTTCAAAATATCATACTAATTTTACTGAACCTATTTGTTCTTCCTGTACTTTCCTGAATTTTCTGTATTTAACATTAACACAAGACTGATCTTCTCTCAAAATTTTCAACTTGATTAAAATCTGTGGAGGAAGACTGTTCTGACACAATTTCCCTTGTGGAAAGGAGAGGTTAAAAGGTCACAACTAGACATTGCCAACTAATTTATATGAGTAAAGTTGCCAAAAAAGCCAGGAAAAATCTTTTTATTGAGCCATTAATGTAAATGTTTGGAATGTGACAATGTCTATATGGCATCTCTAACCACAGCTGTAATGGCCAGTAGTACTAGTTTTACTCTTTTTTCTATATTTCTGTGAATATTCCAGACAAGATCTCTGTTCTGGTATCCTTACTAGTTAGCATTATATCTAAATTTTGTGTGATATTGATCTCTGACAAGGCAGAGCTCTTTGAGGGCCCTGTACTTGTACTATACTACAAGTAAAATTGAAATGATAGGGTGATGGGCAATGAATCTTACATTATTTTAGTCCAAAGAAGTATTTTCATTTTTTGGAGCCAGAAAAGAGTCTCCTGTGGAAGGAGGGGAAGTTTTCCTCTTCTGCCCCTTTCTTCCTATCTCTTCCTCTTCCTTCTTCTTCTTCACCTCCTTTTTCTTTCCTTTTCATTTCACAGTTTTTTGATTTAGAGTTGTGCTGAAATACTAGTGTGGTTTATTGATTGGCAGCTGTTCTGTGTGGATAATGGCTAAAATTACCCCTGTGTACTTTAGCTCTCTCTTATGAAGTGATAAATCTTGATTAAATTACGTTTGCAAAGTGTATGAGAAATTGTTTGAGATCCTGGAGAGAAAGGGACCCTAGATGTGCTAAAACCTACATAATTATAAGGTGTCTTCTGATGACCATGTCCATAAAAGGGAATTTTGAGAATGTATGCATCACTGGTGCTAACACTGGTATAATTCCACTGTTGATGACTTTGTATTAACAAGATTCCTGTGGATACAGGTGTCATGTAATTTAGTCTTGGTTTAGACAACATGTCACTAGCCATAGCAGCTTGGCAGTTTTCTCTGTTCCTGTTTATATCATGTGTTATCAAAAGCAAGTTTTTCTGAACTGAACAAAACTGACAGGAAACTAATTAAAATCTTATAGCCCATGAATTAGATTCACTTATGAGCTATTTCTGGGATTATACAGATTTTTTCAGCTATCCCTGAATTCTTCTGTCCTTGGATAATTTGGTTTTCCAAGGCCTTTCCAAAGGTCTGAGTAATCAGTTTTAAAACATGCGTGCTCTTACTAGTCAGAATTCAGAAACTAAGATCACCTTACTTATATTTCAGTTATGCCCACCTTGTTACCTTCAAGGAGGATATTTGAGGTGAGAGATGTTGTGGCAGTTTCATATGTCATAAAATTCTTCACTGGGCTGAAATCCACTGTGAAAATTAGCAAAAACAACACTTGAAACTCCTTTTTGTGAAGACATACTCTAAACTGGGGGAAGAAAAAAGAACAATGTAGTGCTAAGTTTCTCAAGAGGTGAGGCAAATTTCTCTCTGCAAAGGCAGATGAGTTTTAAAATCATAGTTTTTCAGGAAGCAGCAGGCAGGGCTGCTCTCCAGTGGCAGCAGAGCCAAAGGCAACCCCAGCACAGGCAGGGCAGGGCAGGCCAGAGCATAGCAGATAGTGCCCCTAACGGGTGCAGTGCCCCCTCAACGGAGCAGGGCAACCAGGCCAGGTCCCTGATGGTGACCAGGGCCAGCCAGGGTTCTCACTGAGACCAAGAGGTCAAGATTTGAGTCTATGGGTCACAGTCTGGATCAGCACAATAAGTTATCAGGTGCTGGCACAGCTGCAAGGGCTTCTGAACAAGGTGGAGAAGCAGGACATAGCCTTTCTCACAGTTGTTAGCCACATCCAACCAGCCTTCTCATGTGAAAGCTGTTCCTGAGTGCAGGCAATGAAACCCTATATGGTCTCTATGCATGAGTGTGCATATGTGTGCTGAGGGGAGTGTCAGGTCTTTACAATAACTGTTAACCTTACCCCCATCATTGTCATTGTCACTGAGCAAGGTATAAAATATCTTTTGAGCAAAGGACTGACTTCCAAATTTTCTTGAGAATAACAATGAGGATTTGGTAGTCCCCTAAAACTGTACAGAGTCTCATACTTGTATCAGCAGATCTACACAGAAAAGGAGAATGCAATTCTTGAAGTGATCTTGATATATTTAGCTGATAGTGCAATGTCACATTGAGCTTTGATTAGTGAAAATACCTCCCTGTCCTCACACCATGCTTATTGTCTATCTATCCTTCTTTATCCCTTCCTCACCTGCAGTCGTCTCTGTCCTTTCTTTTTTTTTTTTTTTCCTGGTAGCCAGTCCTAAATTATAACTTTCAAAGGCATCATTCATATCACCTTTCTTGTCTCACTTTTGTGAAAGTTAATATTCCTGACTTTGCGAAAGTCAGGAATAGTTAGTATTACTGACTTTTAAGCTTTATCACTATAATAATATTCCATGGAAAAAAAAATAAGCATGGAGAGTTCATAACCCTGAATCTGCTGTTTGCAGACTGAGGTGAACGTCCTTATTTTTTTTCATACTGTATTCACATCTGGAGTTTTCTTTGCTGCTCTAAGGCGAAAATACCCTGAACCCACTTTTCATCTTGAACACCTAACCTATTCTTAAAGGCTGTTTTTTAAGCTTATGATAGAAACCAAATGCCACCAAAGAGCATATCAATTAAAATGTGTTTACCTAACCTTGAATTCAGTTTGGGATTAGGTCATGTCTGCAGCACTAACAACAATAGGTGACTGTATTCATAACAATTTGTACATATGACTACTAGGTCAAGGTTACTAACTTGCCAAATTTTCTTTGTCCACCCAGGACTAGAATGAACACAGGGTCGGAGTCGATGGGTAGGAGTGAACTGCCTTAGTCAAGGCAATGCTGTAAGTCTATATCCTTCATAGCAATGAACTTATGTGCGAGTATGAAATAAGCATTTGGTTTAAACCCCATTTTCTTTACAAAGCACTTATTTGTAGAGTGATGCTTCTCTTTACTTTTCATCACAGTGATAAGTCTTGCCCCTAGTATCATCACTCATTATACAGTCACCAACTTATATCCATGGCATCCATTAGGTGAAATCCTGCTGGATAAAAGAAATAAAACTGTTCAAGGAATAGATTTACTGTACACTAAGGCAATGAATTCAGAAGTCTCCAAACTCTCTAGCATGTTCTATACTTCCTGGCCAGTTAGCACATCTCTTACAAAACAAACAAGAAAGATTACTTTTCTGACCCCAACTTGTAAGGCAAATTGAATCTAACATAAAAATAGGATGCATAAATTCTTTTAAAAATGCTGAAGCAACTTTTCCCTTCTGATTTTTTTCTCTTTTCTTTTTCACTGTCTCCTAGCAAGATAATGTATTCATGGAGAGTAGTTTATGATGGTGCGCTTTCTCCGAGTTTCTGTGCATGACAAAAGTACTGTGCTAAAATTCTAGAGATGTAGGTTCAGTTCCAGACACTTTGATGGACCTTTTATGTGTCCTTGTACAAAGTGACATGGTGATAGACTTGATAGAGTAGTCAGAATTCATCACGAAAGTTAGATTTTCATAAGGTTTGGCTTAGGCTGTTGAAATGCAGAATAAGGCATGAGTCATTTTCCAGTTCCTTGGGTGTTCAACTGTTCTGAAAACTGGGCCATTCATTTCAGAAAGCAAGGCAGTAGAGCCTAATATCTTTGAGCACTACCAGCCACAGGATCTGGTCTCTTAGAAATCTGGCCCTGGCCTTTCATGACATGGCCCCTTTACTGCCTTTCTTTTGAAGCCTGTGAGAATCTGTTTTTAGCTTAATACTATATCTACTATATCTCCTATATCTGCTACATCTACTGCATTTCTTCCAGTTGTTGCTGTTAGAAGCTCCTTTAGTATCAATAATTGTGACATAAGGAATCTACGACTCTAAAAGAAATAGTATAGCACATATCAGAAGCTACCAAACACACAAATATACTGCTGTGGTTGATAACATTGCATATGTGAATACTTTAGGCCAACAAAAAAAAAAAAAAAACAGAAAAGAAATAGGAAACTATTCCTTTTAGAAATAGATATACAAGTTGCATTATCAGAGAAACCTTGATTTTTAAAATTTATTGACTTTTAAGCAGGGCTAGATGAATTCATACTTATATTTTTCTTTCAAGACAAATTTACATTGAACTTTGTAATATCATATTATAATGCTTCCAGGAAATTACAATGTTTTCTGCAATGTGTTGATGATAACTTCCATCTCCAACTGACAGAGGAGCCAATGAGGAGAGGTGCCATGCTGGATCTTCTTCTCACTAATTAAGGAGAGACTGGTGGGGAATGTGAAACTCAAGGTCAGACTTGGTTGCTGTGAGAATAAGATGGTGGAGTTCAAGATCCTTAGGACAGCAAGTAGGACACAGGAAATTTGCTACCCTGGACTTCAGAAGAGCAAACTTTGGCCTCTTCAGGTCTCTGCTTGGGAGAATATTGTGGAATTAAGCCCTGGAGGGAAGTGTGGCCCAAAAAACTTGTTAATATTCAAGAAGAAGTTAGTAAAAAATGCCAGGAGGCCTGCATGGATGAATAAGGAGCTCCTGGACACACTCAAAAGCAAAAAAAAGGCCTACAGACAGTGGAAGCAAGGATAGGTAGCCTGGTAGGAATACAGAGAAGTAGTAGGGATCAGGTTAGGAAAACTAAAGCCCTGGTACAATTAAATCTGGCTAGGGACATCAAAGTCAACAAAAAAAGCTTCTACAGGTATGTTGGTGATAAAAGAAAGACTAAGGAAAATGTGGGCCCTCTCCAGAAGGAAACGTGAGACCTGATTACCCACAATATGGAGAAGACTGAGGTAATAATGACTTTTTTGCCTTGGCCTTCACTGGCAAGTGCTCTAGACACACTGCCCAAGTCATAGAAGGCAAAGTCAGGGACTGGGAGAATGATGTGCCACACACTGTAGGAGAAGATCAGATTCAAGAACACGAATGTCCAGGAGTCCACAGGCACTGATGAGATTCACCTCAGGACCGGTGGATGAGATTGTCAAGCCATTTTCCATCATATTTGAGAAATCATGGCAGTACGGTGAAGTTCCCACTGACTGGAAGTGGAAAAATAACCCACATTTTTAAAACAGGAAAAAAGGAAGACCTGGGGAACTGCAGTCACTCTAACCTCTGTACCCAGAAAGATCATGGAGCTGATCTTCCTGGAAACTCTGCTAAGGCACATGGAAAATAAGGAAGACATCAGTGACAGCCAACATGGTTTCACTAAGGGCAAATTGTGTCTGGCAAATTTGGTGGCCGCCTGTGATGGTGTTACAGCATTGCTGGATAAGGGAATACCAACTGGTGTCATCTACTTGGACTTGTGTAAACCATTTGACACTGTCCACATGACATTCTTTTTCTCTATATTGGAGAGAAATGGATTGGATGGGTAGACCTCTTGGTGGATAAGGAATTGACTGGGTGGTCAGACTTAAAGAGTTGTGATTAATGTCTGAGTATCTAAGCAGTGACTAGTGATGAGTGGTGTTCCACAGAGCTCAGTACTGGGACCGATGCTGTTTAACATCTTTGTCAGTGACATGGACAGTGGGATTTAGTGCACCCTCAGTAAGTTTGCCAACAACACCAAGCTGTGTGGCATAGTTGACACGGTGGAGAAAGGGGATGCCATTCAGCATCCTGGACAGGCGTAACGAGCAGGCCTGTGCAAACCTTATGACATTCAACAAGGACAAATGCAAGGTCCAGCATGTGGGCTGGGGTAATCCCAAGAAAGAGGTTTGGCAGGGAGTGGACTGAGAGTAGCCCACAGGAAAAGGACTTGGCACTGCTTGTTGATGAGAAGCTCAACATGACCATGCAATGTGCGCTCACAGCCAGGAAGACCAACTGCATCTTGGGCTACATCAAAAGAACTGTGGCCAGCAGGTCGAAGGAAGTGATTCTACTCTGTTGGAACAGGTCCAGAGGAGGCCCATGAAGAGGACCTGAGGGCTGGAGCGCCTCTCCTATGAAGACAGGCCTGAGAGAGTTGGAGTTGTTCAGCCTGGAGAAGAGAAGGCTCCAGGGAGACCTTATAGCAGCCTTCCAGTACTTAAAAGGGGCCTACAGGAAAGAGAGGGGCTCTTTACCAGGGATTGTAGTGACAGAACAAAGAGTAATGGTTTTAAATTGAAAGAGGGGAGGTTTAGATTAGGTATCAGGAAGAAATTCTTTACTGGGAGGGTGGTGAGGTTCTGGGATAGGTTGATGAAGATGATCTTTAAGGTGACTTCCAACTCTAACCATTCTATGATTCTGTGAAGTAAATCTCTACTGCATTTATTTTCATTAAGTGCAGTGTTCACAGTTGCATTTTTTTGAGTGAATTAACAAGATTTTCCATTTTTTTATGATTAATTTGATTTAGAAAATATTAATGGAAAGTGAATTTTAAAGAAAGAACCATCAGTATTGACATTACAAACCTCCCTTTGGAATCTACATTTGAAATACTGAGGTTTTGGTGAGAAAGAACTGGGCTAGGGACTAACTAGAGGTAATCATCTTGCACCAGAACCTGGCACAATAGCAAAGTGAGTAAATCCCATGTTTCTGCTGACTCTGATGACAAGCTTTAATGTCCTTGACCCCAAAGACTTTCCAGAATTTTTTGACCCAGTTTGGTAAATGCCTAGCATTTAATAGTCTTTTAATCACCATATATTTTATCTCCTATTTTACATTTTTCAAATCATGTTTTTTCAGACCAATAGCTTTTGAAAGAAAGTAAAGACTGAACAGATGTTCTGCAAGTAGTTGTGTGTGAGTGTTTTTCTGCTAAACAAAAAGTCTTAGAGAAAATGTACTGATGAACTTGCTTGATTTTTTTTAACTTGGTGTGATATTAAGAGTAGTTCTTGCTGCTTAAGAAAACACTTAATTTTAGATAACATGTTTAGTGTTCAGAATCATACAAACACAAAGGAAGAGACTTCTGAAACTAGGGGGAAGAAATAAGAGATTCAATTCCTTCCTCTGAGGAGATTTTAAATTCATCACAGTAAAGAATCCCAGTCATCACAGTATATGGGTCTCTGAGGTGTGTATTCCCAAATACTTCCATTCACATTCTGTTTCACGTTGCATCAATAATTAAACATTTGTGCATCAGGGAATAAAATGTGACTATCCCAGCTCCCAGATGAGAGTCAGAACCTCTAGGCTGGAGAATACTTCTTCCTTTTTCATGGTCACAAATATTTAATTATTTATGTGAAGTGTAAAAGTGACATAAGGAAGAAATGAAAACATAAGTCTTACTGCAAGGATTTGAGATACTTTCCACAGAGGCAGGAGAATTCAGAGACAGTAAATGAGCCCTTCTTTAAGACATCCAAGCTGATGAGATATGCACTGAACTGTGATAGAATAACTGTCTCTGTCGATCAAAGTCTGCTGTGGAGACTGTACACCATGATACCTTCTCTGGGTTTATTCCTTTTCACTGTTTATTATAGACTGTTTAGTAAATAATAGGAATCCATATAATAAAAAAACTTCTAAAATTGTTTGCTGAATGAGAAATCAGTCTTCATATAGTATTTTTTTGTTGTCATTATAGTCCTACATGAGCTCTCTTGTTTCCTTTTGGTTTTTCACAGCGTTGACTTTTACTTTGCTCAGGGCCTTTGATGTTCATGAACCAATCTCATTTAAGTTTTTCTTTCTAGCTGGCTTTCTAGATACATCTCATTGCCCTAGTCTTAGTAGATGAAGACTTGAATTTTCACTGATCTGTCATTCATTCACTCATTTATTGACAGATGTATATTTATTACCAGTATTAACATAAATAAACAAAACTACAAGAATCCCCTTTCTGTAGTCATATTTCATGCCCTCTGATGTTTTCATTTTCATGGGTAGTATTAATTCTTTGTAAAACATATTTTCTTCTTCAGATAGCTGCATCAGTAAAAAGTAAAGAGTTTTATCATCTGAATTCAGTAAAATGAGAATGAAAAGTGGGTTGGGAAAGTGAAATATGCAGGCTGTGAAACAACTTGTAAATTTTACCTCACTAAAAACAAAGTTATGTCAAAAAAGATCACTGGAAATAAGATTTTTATTATGCAATTAACTTGCTGTGTTAGGTCTGCATTTTATAAAATCTCTTCCACTCACAGTTACAAACCATACGCCAGAATCTGAGAAGTGCTTTCTCTGTCCTTCTGGTAGGGAATCTTTGTTCAGGCTTTGTTTAATACTTTTAATGAAATAAACACTTGTTGGCAACTTACTAGAGATATGAAGGAAAGTTGGAGGCCACAATGTGTTTTAAATAATTCAAAATACAATTTGAAAAAAAAAAAAAAAAAACAAAACCAAAATCAAAAAGGAAAGTTTTAGAAAGGATATTTCATAACAAAACATGTCTGTTGCAGGGTAATACAGCCACTTACTGCAAGAGGTACCTATGTTATAAAAGTATTTTATTAAAATTGTTGTCTACTGATTTTTGTTACCACTCTGCCAGTAAGTAAACAAAATTGTGAATTTTGGCAAGATATTTTAAAAAAGTTGTCAGGTAATAAGAAAATAACTCTTGTACCATGCTTGGATGTCATACTTGTCCTGTTTGTAAATAAAAACTGTGTGCACAATAACACAAAGCAGGTTTTGGTTTTGCTTTTTTTTTTTTTTTTGGTTGGGAACTTCAGATGTGTCTTTCATATGAAATGCTCTAGGTGGACTTGCTCTGGGAGGGGGAGTCAGACTAGATGATCTCCAGAGGTCCTTCCAACCCATATCATTCTGTGATTCTGTGATTTTGTGAATTCTACAATTTATAATAATTATTTCATTAGTTCTATGAAATTCAGGCTTGCAGTGCTTTCCAAGATGGACGAGCGTAGAGGGAGAGAATGGTAGTCATAGAATCATAGAATCATAGAATCATCTAGGTTGGAAGAGACCCTTGGGATCATCGAGTCCAACCATCTACCCTACTCTACAAAGTCCTCCCCTACACCATATCCCTCAGCACC
>JAHREE010000197.1:2333011-2446896 GCA_033628505.1 Tringa tobata
TTTTTCGGCTCATTGGAACAGCCTGCTCCTGTGCCTTTAAGATTTCTTTCTTGAAATACGTCCATCCTTCCTGGACTCCTGTATCCTTAAGGGCTTCCTCCCAAGGGATTTTGTCCAGCAGTCTTCTGAAAAGATTAAAGTTTGCCCTCCAGAAGTCTAAGGTGGCAGTTTTGTTAACCCTTCTCCTTGTTTCTCCAAGGATAGAGAACTCGATCATCTCATGATCACTGTTCCCTAGATGGCCTCCAACCCTTACTTCCCCCACAAGTTCTTCCCTGTTCACAAGGAGCAGGTCTAGGAGGGCACTTTCCCTGGTCAGGTCGCTTATCAGCTGCATGAGAAAGTTATCCTCCACACATTCCAGGAACCTCCTGGAATGTTCCCTGTCAGCTGTGTTGTATTCCCAGCAGATATCGGGGAGGTTAAAGTCCCCCACAAGAACAGAGGCATATGACTGTGATATTTCTCCCAGTTGCTTGTAGAAGGCTTCATCCACCTCACTGCTTTGGTTGGGAGGTCTATAGCAGACTCCCACAGCGATATCACCTTTATTTGCCCTTACCCTAATCCAAACACTCTCGACCCTGTTATCACTGTAATTAATTTCTGAGCTCTCGTAGCATTCTCTAACATACACAGCCACTCCGCCACCTCTCCTTTCCTGTCTATCCCTCCTGAAGAGCTTGTATCCTTCAACTGTGGCACTCCAGTCATGTGAGGCATCCCACCACGTTTCTGTGATAGCCACTATGTCATAGTTTTCCTGGTGCATCATGGCTTCAAGCTCCCCCTGTTTGTTGTTCATACTGCGTGCATTGGTATAGATGCACTTCAGACGAGTTAATGGTTTCAACATCTTTTTGTGAGTGCGGGCCCCATTTCCTACCAGGCCCTCTCAGGTGTTTCCATAACTTCTAGGTGTCTATCACTTCCCTGAAATGCATTGGTAGGATAAGAGTCCTTGCTAGTCCACCATCCCTCAAGCCCTGCCGCGTTTCCCTTGAGTTTAGTCCTATCAGGCCCTGTCCCCCCCTCTTTCCAAAGAGCAAAATAATTACTCTTGAGGAAATAGTAGAAATGTGAGCGTGTGTATTTTTTTTTTCATCTGTGTCAAACACATTGTTAGCCAAATGTCATTTTCCAGGTGAATTATGTAACCTATAAAACAGACAGTTCTTCCCCCTCGCCTTTGTATTTTCAAAACCCCATACTAATCCATTCCTTCCAAAGAAATATTCCTTTCAAACAACTGATGAATGGAGGCATCAATCAGCTTCTAAGAAATTGACAACTGGAGACTTTAACAGAAGGAATGCATAAAGCAGCATTATAGGAGACCGGACCAATTCAGTGTTTTGTGCCACTAGTGATAATTAGATGTTACAGCTCAGTGGTGTTCAGGTCCAAAAGGTATTTCATGAATATTCCAGACGCATAGCTCTCATGTGTCCAAATCATTGTCTGCATTTTCCCTCTAGAAGGAAGCAATGGCAGAAATGAGCTAAGGAAGAGCCAACAGAATAAACTCAAGAGACTAGGAGAATTTGCATTTCAGTTGGATTTCCACAGAAACAATTTTTCTCTAAACCCTGTATTCTTGTGACTTGCAGCGCTTTACTCAGAAATGTGGGGCAAATGGTCTTACCTGTTTTTTCAGGAAAAACACAACATAAATTTGTTTGAAATGAGGTATACACTAAAGTATAAACTGACTGTAACTTTATAGCTATTGGGTGAAGTTCTTTTGTAGCATCTGAAGAAGAAATCATTGTACGTGTGAGCCATGCAATTATGTCTGTTAAAATGCTAAGAGTTGAAGTATACTGAGATTACTAGAGCTAACCATGCAGTCTCTATCTGGCTGAGAATTATCATTTTAGATAATTTCCAGTCAAGTAAGCAAATTAATCTATTGTCTTATTTCCTATTTTTTGGAAGAAAACACTTATGAGTAAAACAGCCATAATGAACATATTAATTCCTTATAAATGTGATTTCTGTGTTTCTCCTGAAAAATATTTTATGCAGATTTAGAACAATCACTGAAATACTTCACTTCATTGCCATAATTTGTGTGACTTCAGAGGGATTTAAAACACTAAAAACATTTGTGTCACTTAGGAGATTTGCAGCTTCCACCCAATTACAGTTGCTTCTAGACCAAGAAACACTAGGTTCATAATATAAAACAGTAATGTAAGTTGCTTTGGACTGGCGTGATAACATAGATTTTGTTTTGGGCTGAAAGGAAGATTTTGTAAGATGTTCAATTTTCTGAAGGCTATTCATGGAAGTTACTTCATGATTTACTCTTTATCGTGCAACATAAAAATTGTGAGGTACAATTTCTTACTGGGGGGGATTTAATAGTTCATTGTGAAAAATAACTTAACTTTCTGCAGATGTTTTTGTTACCTTTTAGAAATCATCCTCTTTCATGGCCATGAATTTTGTCTCCAATTATTCAGCGAAGTTCTGCAATATTCATGGTTCAAGAATCATAGAATCATAGAATGGTTAGAGTTGGAAAGTACCTTAAAGATCATTTAGTTCCAACACCCTGCCATGGGCAGGGACATCTCCCACTAGACCAGGTTGCTCAAAGCCCATTCCAGCCTGGTCTTGAGCACTTCCAGGGGTGGGGCACCCACAACTTCTCTCGGACACTTGTTCCAGTGTCTCACCAGCGTCACAGTAAAGAAATTCTTTCTTATATCTAAACTAAATCTACTCTTTTTCAGTTTAAACCCATTGTCCCTTGTCCTGGTAAAAAGTCCCTACAGATTCTGGTAAAAAGTCATACCCCATTTCTCTTGTAAGCCCCCTTTATGTATTGAAAGGCCACACAGCCTTCATATATTGAAAAGTTGAACAACCCCAACTCTCTCAGCCTTTCTTCACAAGAGAGTTGTTCTAGCCCTTTGACAAATTTTGAGGGCAAATTTTCATGACCTTTGACAGGTCCATGTTTTTCTGCTGCTGAGGGCCCCAGATCTGGAAGCGGTACTCCATGAGACATCACAAGAGCAGAGTAGAGGGGAAGTATCACATTTCTCGACATGCTGGCCATGCTTCACACAGGATACAATTGGCTTTGTGGCCTGCAGATGCAGTTTGTCAGCTCATGTCCAATTATTCATCTAGCAATATCCCCAGTTCCTTGGCTGCTCCAAATTCATTCTTCCCTCAGACTGTACTGAAACCGCGAATTGTCCCAAACCAGGTGCATGACTTTGCACTTGGCCTTGTTGAACCATCATACAGTGGACCCACTTCTCAAGCCTGTCATGGTCCCTCTGAATGACATCCCTTCCTTCTGGTGTATCAACTCCACATCAGCTTGGTGTCATCCATAAAACTGTTGAGGAGGCAAATAATCTCACTGTCTATGTCATTAATAAAGCTATTGAACAGTATGGACCTCTGAGGGACATCACTTACTGACCTCCATTTGGACACTGAGGCACTGACTGCAACAATTTCAATGTGACCAGCCAGCCAGTTACTTATCTATTTAACAGTCCATCTGTCAAACTCATATCTCGCCAATTTAGTGACAAGAATGTGTGTGGGACCATGTCAAAGGCCTTACTGAAATCCAGATAAATGACATCAGTATCTCTTTTCTTATCCACCAACTAAGTCACTCTATTGTAGAAGGCGACCAGATTAGTCATGCATGATTTGCCCTCAGTGAAGCCGTATTGGCTGTTCTTAATCACCTCCATGTCTTCCATGTGCCTTGAAATGCTTCCAGGAAGAACTGTTCTATGTTACTGTCCATGAAGGTGAGGCTGACTGATCAGTATCTCCCAAGATCCTCCATTTTATACTGTCTAAAAATGAGTGTGATATTTCCCTTTATCCAATCATTGAGAATTCACCTAAGTGCCATGACTTTTCAAACACAATGGAATGTTCCTCTTCAGCTAAATTTTCTAAATTTCTGATGCTCGTCCAGGGTGTCAGTATTGAAAATTTAAGGGTAACTCTGTACTGGCTTTTCACAGGACATAAGTGGAATATACAGTACTCTTCATGTCCTACAGTATTAGGTAGCTGTGTCAGTGTTCTACAAGGCAGCTGTGTACCTGTTAGGAACAGGTGGGTTGTACAACTATTTTTGCCATTTCTCGTTGCAGTGTGGGTAGACACAGCTAACAGAATCAAGGTGAGTGTCGTGGTTTGGCCTCAGACGGCAACAAAGAACCACGTGGCAGCCTCTCGCACAAGACCCGAGTCCCCACCGCCACCCCGGCCGGGAGGGGAAAATCGGGAGAAATAGACAAAACTCGTGGGTTGAGACAAAGGCAATTTAACAGAACAGCAAAAGGGAGCAAGATACAACAACAACAATAACAGAGGAATATACAACCGCGATTACGGTACCGCCACTCGCCGACCGCACCCGAGGCGCCCCCCGACCGCTCTCCTCCTTTTCGGGGACTTCCTGTCCCTCCCCTTCCGCGGCTAGCTCAGGCTACCCCTTGGGCATGGCTCACATGGGATGGAATACCTGTGTCCCTGCTAGGGCCTGGGGAGAATTAACCCTATCCCCGCCACACCCAGGACAGTGAGCAACTTATTTTTGAAAATAAGGCTTCAATGAATCAGGAAAAGATTTACCCTACACTTTTTTTTTTTTTGCCTGAGGCAATTGAGCAGTCATCTGAATCATATCTTCCTTCTATTTTCTAATTTGGATGACCCACTAGCAAAGAGGTAAAGAACAGATTTGTTGGTGCACACTCATCTCTAATTTCCTGAAAATATAAACCCAGAAATGCTGATAGAGGCTAAAGAAATATTTTAAAAGAAGGTCAGATAAGTTTAAGTTTCTCAGAATTTAAAATATGTTGTGAATGTTACTTTTCCATTTTTCAACATATTCTTGTCCTTAATAGGCCCCTTTGGAATAACTTAGATCTCTAGGTTAAAAGTTGCATGGAAATATATTATTTTAGCTTAATTTTTCTGGAACTTCAGTTCAAGGTTCAGCTAGACTCTTGAGGGAAGACCAGCTATTTCAGTTCATCCAGGTTGGCTAGATTTTGTGTCATGTTTTATGTTGCAAATAATTTCAGGTGGAAATTGAGAGGCATATGAAAGTTCTAACAGAAAAGTTACTTGGAAATCTACTTCCAAGGAAAATATCACCACTTTCCAAAAAAACTTATTTTCCCATATTCAAAAATCTAAATCTTAAATTAAACATCAACAAAACATTAAACCTCAAAATCATTTTCCTTGTTTTAGTGTTGCATTTGTGCATTTATTTGTTTGAATACATTTATTAGTGCTCAAGATTCAGAACTGACTCTTCCCCGTATGTTTATGTAGTAACTAGATCAGCAGGGATTCAGCCACACAGTGATACAACATTTGTTTAAATAATGTTAATAATAGATAAGAAACGTGATTGGTGTTAATGGTGCATATCTATTATTTTTTTCTTAAAGAACGTAGGCATTAGTCTTTTGGCTTTGCAAACTTAGATACTTTTAAAGTTGACTGGTGCTTAAAAGGCAAGAGAACTATCCCTGCCTCTGAAGTTAAGTTTATGCTTCCAGTCAGGACATTTCTTGTGGATATTTTCTACCAGGAAAATATGTATGGTATACAGACAGTGTAATTGGTGTCTTGACGGCTTGCCTCTAGTTTTATGCTTCAGCAGTTATTTCTTCAATGAAGTAGTATTCTGCTCAGTTACACAAGGTCTTTAAAGCAATTACAAAAGGTTAAGAGTACCAAGTTAGCAGATCTAATATGATATTAATGCGATGATATGTGGTGAACACTGTTAGTTTTATCCACCACATGTATTTAATTTCCATTCCCATTTGTCAAAGTATTTCTGAACACAACCTCCTGAATGTCTGCAGCTCACTAGTTTAATTTTTTGTAATTATTTTATCCTAGTAAATCGTAATATTTGGTTTCCTTCTGTTCTGCATAGACCTTCACATATCTGCCAAACTGCTTTTTTGTTTCTAATATAAAAAAGTACAGATGATTTGGCAATCACCTGTAATCACCTCTTGCAAAAACATTTTTTAGAAAATGTTGCTGATGTGTCTATTAATTTTAAAAATGGCACTGAATAGGCTCTATGAAGTAAATTTCACAATGGCTAAGCTGGAAAATTTAAGTATCTTCTAGCATGTGCTTGCTTTTTGATTGTATTTTTGATCCTAATCTGAAAAAAAATGGTAATGTATTAAAACACTGTAGTACTAGGACAATCCTAAAGTTTTCCTTCTGTTACGGTAAGCTAATCCAATAGGGATAAGCCCTGTGACAGCCACAGTTAAAAGGGGAAAGTGTGAGTTAGATGTGAGCAGGAAAAATAGTCAAACTCAAACCAGGCTTTTATTTTGTAGACCTGTGTTAATCTTATGGTAATGCTAGTTTACATTGGTTTACCACAAAGGTCTCTGGCTTCATTTTTACTCTATTTTGAAGGATAGTAAAGAAAGGTAAAATATAAGATTATTTTGATCACTAAAAGTTATTAGGAAATAAGGGAGGGGACAATGACTGAGAGTTCTTCTTTAACTGAAGAAAAAAAAAGTGTTTTCACGTTGTTTTCACAAATTGCTTTCGCAAATATCATTGCTAGTAACAGGGTAAAGGGCCCAGACAAAATGAGGTCAGATCAAACAAACACAATCGAGAAACAGAGAGAGAGAAGTTAAGTTAAGGGGAGGAAAAAAAAAAAAAAAGGAGAAAGACTATAGATGAGAAGATGGCATTTGAACTAAGATCAAAAGAGTTATAGAAAAAAGGAAAAGAGAGAAAAATGAAAGAAGTGTTCCTTTAAGTGAATTCTGATTTAGCAGATGCTGAAAAGGAGAAAGTGAAGATAGCAAAGAGATGTTTTCAGTATATAGTGAATGATGTAACAAAAGGGGAAAAGTATTTTCTTACTTTTTTTAGAAGTAGCTGGCAGCTGCAGCTGCACTGATGGTATTTGACATATAAGTGTCAACATGAGTGAACTGTTATCAACACCACTTTAAAATGCCCTTATTTTCAATAGGAAATCCAGGGTTAATAAGTCACCTCTAACTGTTAATGATGACAGTTGTGATCCAAAGAGTCATTGGACTTTTTTGACATTTCTATTGCCTGGGTCTGTCCTGAGCAGGCTGACAGGGTCATCATAAAGATGCGTAGATCTCCTTCCAACCATGTCTTTATAACTGCTGGAAATGTGCCAACACACAAGCAGGCTTCAGTAAAATTAGAGGTGCAAACAAGAACTTCTAAGAAGGAGATTTAATAATAAGTTTTCCACTGGGACAGAATGAGGTTAAGCCCACTCTGTGTCTTCAGTTAAGAGTTTTAAAATGTGGCTTAGATGTTTCAGATGAAGGCACTTACTGTAAAATACAAGTGTTTGTTTTTTTTTTTTTAATATATTGCATAGTAGCGGTGCATGGCCAGGAAAGTGAGAGGTGGCAAGCACAAGCTGAAGCATGAGACGCTTATGTATATATGTTTTACTTACATGGATGTAAGTAAAAAAAATCAACATGCAGAAAGTAAAGTACTGGAACAGAGGCCCCAAGAGATTGTGAAATCTCCACCAATGGAGATTTTCAAGATGACTCTGCTTTGGGTAGATGTTTGGATTAGGTATCCTGAGGTCTCTTCCACTTTAGTTGTCTAATGATTCTGTTTTGCTTAACTACTTAGATATTTTTAACTAAGCTGTGTAAATTTTCAAGTTGTGATTAAAATTACATGCTTTTAATCACATTTTCTGAAAAAAGTAGTGATTAGTGCAACCAGTCTGGCTAGTTGCAAGTTTTACGAATGGTGTTAACTTGCAGGTTGATACTAGGGCTAATAATGCTCAAGGCCTTTACTGGTGACCAACATGATAGGACATAATGTGTTTCCCAGCAAATTAATTTAATATCAAGTTAGAAGAAATGGTCAACATGCAGGAGAGCAGGACTGCAGAGGGTTCTAGACAGGCTGGAGAAATAGGCAGATAGGAACCTTACAAGGTTCACCAAAATTGAATGCAAAGCCTAGCCCCTGGGATGGATGAAGCCTTGCAGTAGGACAGGGTAGGGCTGACTGGTCAGAAGCAGCTCTGCAGAAAAAAGTCTGGAGCCTCAGGGTCACCAGCTAAGCAATGAAGCCAGCAGCACCCTAGAATGGCACATTTTTGATATGTGCAAGAGAAAAATTGCTCGGTAAATCTTATGAGTCAAGTCTTGGTTTCAGTACTTCATGAGAAGATCTCATCAATGAAGGAGTGCAGTCTTAATGTTGTTTCATATCCAGTACTTACAAATTTACCTTGTTATGATAACCTCTTTCTTTTGTTTTAATTTATTATTATCTCCTGACGATTTGAAATAAGCTTGAAACATCCTCTACAGATAAAATCTGAGTTTCGCTGAAACGATCACATTTGTGTTTTCACTGCATTCGGAAGTGAAGCCACTTCCATTTCCAGGGGAACATAAAGTAAACCATCTTCATGATGGTACAGAACATGTAAGTAATTAACCAGAAGCATCTGCCTCCCTGAAGGGTTAACTTCCTACAATACATCCCTAGCACACAAATATATCTTTTAAACTCTAAAGACAGTGACCCAGCTGTGTGCCATGTATTTAAGTGTTCTCTAGAGTTCATTGTGCTGCTAAAACATAAGTAAAGATTGTCTTAACAGAATAGATACTGTGGGTGACGAAGGGAATTTAGGTTTCTGAAAGTACAGAGAGGGTCTGGTTGAAGAAAGAAGCAGGAAAATATGAGTATCAGGAGACCTTAAGGGAAATATTCTGTGGGAGTAAGTAGAAGACAAGAGACTATGGATTACTTCAAAGGGAGCAACGGTGGAGGAAGGAATGAGAATACAATAGAATGGTAAAAAGAAAGGTAACAAAGAGATATCAGCACAGTTTCCTGTCCCAGATACCAGACAAAAAGGTGGAGTTCTCCTTGGAATGCAATATGAAAGATATTTGATTCCAAAGTCTCATTTAATTTTGAATGTGACAACTTTGTAGATTACCAAATCTTAAACAAAGTGTAGCAATTGTATGCTAAGGCATTAAATGCACAACTTCATTTAATTAACACATATATATGGTGAACCAACAGGCTTTTGTTTGTTTGATTGATTGATCATGATTGTCAGTACTGTTGTGACAGAGTAGATTTGTTTGGTATCTTTTTTTCCCTCCTGTTTTTTCGTTTTGTTTTGATTTTGTTTTGTTTTGTCTTGTTTTGGTTTTTTGTAAAAAAAGATTCCAAAACTGAAAGACCATGTATTCTGAACTGTGGTAGTAATAATGCTCCTGATATACACAGCCACACTCCCTTCTGAGTGTAATAACAAGTCAACACTAAAGGAAAACATGGAATATTGTTAGGATATTGCCTCCAGCATATAATGCCCTAGGAATGCATTTAAAATTGGAATCCACTCCATCACTTACGTTTTAGCATTTATTAGTAAATTGAACATCAATTTATCAAATACAGGCTGCTGGGGAAAAGAAATTACAGTGCTCGAGATTCTCTGCTATGTTGTATTGGGATATCAGCACTTGAATGCCTGCGATATAATCAGAGCTTTGTAATTAGTAATCATTCATTACAAGCTGAAGAAACCATATAGAGCACTTATAGCCCCAAAGGACTTAATTGTTAACTGCAGCTAGTGTTGTTTTACGATTCCAATAACTAAAATCTATTGACTGTGATTTTATTATGGTTTGTAAAGAAAGAAATTGAGTGTCTCTTCCATTTTCCTCTAGCTTCAGACATTTGCTGTCTGTCTTATTTTCTGTTACTGTTAAAATGGAAAATGTGGAAATAAGTACATTTCTTTGTATTAGATGACCAATGGAAATAAGCAATGTACAAGCAATTGATTATAATAAATTAACATATTTTGTCTTGAGTATCAAGCTGTAGTGCCCTGTTCATTAATATACTTAAAACCATATGGTTGCTTTTGTTTTCGGTGTCAGTTTGGTTGGGTGGGCAATGCTTAGGCACAACATAAGATACACTTACTGATTCTTAGAAGGTCTTTATTCACACTTGAGCCAAAGCAGCTGGTAGAGGGCTAAAGAGCGCTCAAGTCACCCAAATCTCTGGATATTGCTTTCTGCTGTACCATCTGTATCCTGTTAAATATTCTCGACTTTTGCCAAGTTTGGCCAATTTATATGTTAAATCGGTTGCTGAAAAGAGGATCCAAGATGCTTGTGCAGGAAAAAATAGTATTAAATTGCAAACTCTTATACATTAATCATTTGTTTTGGAAAAATCCAATTCACGTTCTGCTGCACAAATAATGACAGTGAGATGTCAGATTTCTGAGTCTCCAAGACAAAAAATAGAAGGGCAAGTATGACTTCAGCACATTTTATTCACAGAGAAGAGTACCATCTTCAGCCATGAGAAGAGAGGCCATCCAGTTTCTTGTTGGAAGAATCAAAACCCACCAGTCCTGTGAAGCAGCTGTGGAATCAATTGCAACTGCAAATGCTTTTTAATCCAGTACATTTTATAACAAAAAGAGTCCTAAACTGGCTAATTAAAGCCATTTTACTGCCCTGTAACCAACTAAACTTTGAAGTAATCCTACATACCATGAATTTAATGCTACCATTTGATGGTAATAATCTGTAAGCAAGTGAGGGTTTCAATTTTATATTAGTTTAATGCATTGAATTAGGAGATAAAAATCTCATCTCTGGATGAGATATTTTTTCTATAAACTGAAGACCTGCTGCATTGAGTCAATAATGTTCCATCCACTAATTTCATGTCAGTCATCTCCACAGAGAAGTTTAAATTTCACCATCTCACTTGAAGCTACTGAAATGATTGAAAGTGTCTTTTTTTTTTTTCACTTTAAGATTGTTAATTTTATCTTTAAAAAAATCTGTTAATTACTAGCAAAAGACATTTTTTTAAAAGATCGGTTTAAAATACACTGGGCCTGATTTTGCATCCCTTTGTTCTTCCTCCGCTTAATTCTTCTTTTTATACATTTTACTCTACATTTTAATCTCTGCAAAGACATTTACACTTTGACTCCAGGATTTGTATATATATTGTCAGCAGTACGACCTCACCAAATTTTCTATATAATCATTTCAGAGTCCCCTTGTTCTCCTTCCCCATGGTAATACTAAAGCATGATTTTTTGCCACTTCCCACTCTCATCTTGAACAAATATGTATTCATTTCAATGAGAATGCTTCCCTGCTGAGATGTGATGATATGCCAAAGTGGCCTAATTTCAGTGTTAAATCAGTTACTCACAAAAGTAACTGTGGGTTAAATAACAACATAAATAATTTCTAATAAAAACAAGTATGTCAGAAATAATTCCTTATGAAAATATTTGGATATGTTACACATTATTGCATCCATGGCTCTCTATAGCTACCTGTGATAGCTGTGAGAAACAGAACATTCAGGCCTAGAACATAAAGACTACCATTAGTTCACTTTTGAATAAAATTTCAAGTTGATTCATTCAAACATTTCTTCTTCAAGGTTTTTTGAAAAAGAGATAAAAATACAGTGTTCTTTCTCTGTAGAGAAGTTTTACAAACTCTTCCTAAACCTGCAAATCAGGCAAGCCTGTACTTAGTAATGCATGAACTGAGTGGGTCTGAAATGTAATGCCCTGTTAACTTGCATTTTTAAGTGCTTGTTTTGGTTTTATATGTGATATGAGGAAATGTTGCTTAGCTGGCTTTTCTAAGTATGCATTCCTCTTGTAAAATATAGGCAATAATCTTACTAAAGGGCTCAGCTGTTCTTTCTAGCTTGCCTGATTTCATCGCAGCACACAGAAGAGGTGTTTTGCTTAGTGGATTTCCACATCTCAACAGGTTTCTTAGTTACAGTTCATCCAGGTAAAAATATACATCTTGAAACATAGTTACAAATAATGACTTCAGAAAATATATAACCTACTTTTTGAATGTTAATTAAAATTTGTTAAGATCTACATACAAACTATCATCAACAAAGCAGAGATGATAGCCTTTCCTTTTTAAAACTGGCTTCACACTAGGAAAAAAAAATATTAAACAGCAAGTGTTGAAGTACTCATTTAGCTTTCCAAATGACAAGTCAGAGATTTCACAGGTGGTACCAGTGCTTCATGTCAAGTGTTATATCAGAATTCAATAGAATGACACCACTACTTCATTATTAGGTCTGAACTACCTAAATTAAATTGGAGTTGTCAGCTCATCTGATCGGGTGATGATGGCTAATTTTCCCAAATTGTTCATAACCTGTTTGATATTTATTGAAGAATTAGGATGCACTATGCCATCTCTGAAATGAAACCATACCAGGGTTTTTCATCTCATATACTTCTGCTGCATGAATATTCATTATTAATATGTATTCATTTTATAGAAAGTTTAATAATATTTTCCAACAAAAGATGAATGCAGGAATGATTTTAAGTTAGTCTCTGCTTCATTAATTCTGTGGGAGACAGATGGGGCTTAGTATGAAGAAACTGTTAACACCTTATAATTACCTGGCATTCAGTGATCTACCTGATGGTGGCTGCATTTAAGTAGTGTCTACTGAAGTTTTGCTTGATTAGTTTTAGGTGGTTTTTGAACCATTCTCTTAGATTTACCTTAAAACAAACACTTTTTTTTTTTTCTTTATTTATTTAAAATAAAGGATCACAAAGAGGTCCTGAACTACTGTTGTACCACAGTTTTTTTGAGTCTGAATCTTTCAAAGTAGATTTCAATAACAGCAAATAGATGAAGTATAAGGGGACAAGGGAACATAAATTGTGGTTCAGAAATATCTAGAAAAAGCCTTTGTTTACTAAATGCCATAATCCTAAATGGCTGTGCTAATGATCGGGTTCCCTAGAACAATCTTATTCTGTATGCTACATATTGGTACTTTTCTTTTTGGATTCTACAGCTTAGTTTTGGTTTATATACACAGGTTGCTTACTACTTTAGTAATGTTCAGAAGAAAAATGGTTATGTATGAAGACATGACAGTATTTCTCTGTCACTCAGTGGTGGCAGGAACTTCGGAACTGCAGATTACTATGTGAGGTAAAACCAGACAAATCAAAGATGAAACTTAAGATATTCAAACACGGTCAGGTCTGAAAGCAGTACAGCAGGAGTGTCCCATATCTATTGGTTTTACTGTGCATGTGTAAATTACTTTAACATCTCCGTCACAGAAACTTCTTTTCATGATACCTCAAACACAGAGTGAAAAGGTAATATAGTATTACTAAAGTATTTGTCCATGGTGAAATGAATCACCTCTGCAGGTCAGAGTGTGTTTCTCAAACTGTAATTTTGTAAAGTCCTGTCTTTTAAAAGAGAAGTATAAGGAAGATGTAAATTTACAATTTTTTCTTGCAGAAAATTTGAGTAAGATACTTCTGTCTTCTCCTGGAACTACAATTTTCATGTATTTTGGTCTGTATCTCTTTCCTAGGCCTCTAACAAGTTTAATTGCATCATAATTTTTCTTCTTCATTTCCAGAATTTTAAACTTGAAAAACCCATACACTGAGAGTGTCTTCAAGAATATGTGGTCTAGAAAGGTATTTTCACAGCACCTGTCTTCATTTAGGTAGCGATAAGACCACGGAATCTCAGGGTCTCAACTGTGAAAAATGGAAGAATACATTCACACATATAGTAATCTTAGATGCTTTATGTTACTAAAAGCTTCAATATTAAGGAGATGTGCAAATTATTCAAATTTTTCACAATAAAATTGTAAAAGATTCATATCTGTGTAAAGAATCATAAGAAAGTTATCACTATTAGGAAAGTGTTTATTTTATTCTCATATGCATGCTTTTCTAATTGCATTTAACAAATGCCAGTGACTCTGCAAGTTTAGTAGGACAAGATAGAATATTCTCCGTTGAACTTATGTTTTTAATTGACCCATTGTAGTTGTTTCCTGCATTTACACTCTCAAGGTCTCTCCATTTCAGGCTTCAGTGAATTATGCACATAGCTGAGCGAGTCATATACGCTAGCCTGAATATTGAAAGCAGACTGTATGGTCTGATTCATCTACCTGTTGTCACTGTAGATCTCTGTAGAAACTAGGCTGGCTAATTTGTCTCACTGTCACATTGCAGCCCACTGGGTAGATACCTAACTGCCTCACAAAGATTAGCAGCTCAGGTAAAGTGCTTTAATTCCTGGTTTAAGTAACAGGGTTGGAAACCTGCTACTTTTTCTCTTAAGTACATCTAAACCATCCGTGACTAGTAAATATGAGTCCACTTCAAGGTCTGTATCTTTCTGTATCTATCTGTATCTTATTCCCCACTTAATCCTTTGGACATAATAGCAGCTGTATTCGTCATTCATTTTCCATGCTGTCACTTTGTTAGTGTTTTTGCCCAACCCTCTGTGATTTGATCAGATAGCCACAAGGTAAAAGGATGGACTGGAATTCATTTAAACTTCTTCCTGCTAGCCTTCAAGCATGATAAGCTGAAGGGAGAGGAGAACAGATGCTGTAAAATGATACTCTGCTCTTCTGTGTTTGTTTTCATCACTGGCTTCTGTATCGAATTCTCTCATTCTTAAACTACAACCAGATTTTTCTGTCAGTAACACGTGCGTGTCCTTTCTCTGCAAATCAAACTGAGTTGTGTCCTACTTTATCACTGACAAGATTCTGGAATGAAAACTTAACAACTTATGATAGTGCATGGAAAAGAATAACATGTTGTATTGCCTTTGCAGTGTTAACAGGACTAAATTTTTTGCTAATAAATTAACAGCTGCATTTCCTGAGATAGTGTGGTGGGTTTGCCTTGGATGCCAGCTGCCCACCAAGCTGCTCTGTCATTCCCCTCCTCAGCAGGACAGGGAGGGGGTGAAAACAAGATGGAAAAAAACTTGTCGTTCAAGATAAAGGCAGTTTGATAAAGCAAAAGCAGAGTGAGTGGAAGCAAAGTAAAACAAAAGTTTATTCTCTACTTCCCATTAGCAGACAATGTCCTGAGAAGTAAAGCTACAATATGTGTAGCAGTTGCTCTGGAACCGAAAAGTTGTAATAATAAATTCCCTCCCCTGTTGATCCCCCCCACCACCCTCTTTGTGTTATTAGTAGAGGAATTACCTTCAAAATGAGATGTAAGAATAGGAGGTAGGAGCTCTATTTATTTATGTTTTAAGAAACAGTTCAAACTTTTTCCCATTAGTTATATCCAAGACTAAAACAGGTACATCTGCTGTTTGATGGCATGAGGATATCCACAGGACATTTCAATTTGAAAGCAAATATTTTGGGGTACAAAAGGGGAGGAGAGATCTTCTCCTGGCATACATTATGCACAGTCCTCTAGTGGATATTCCCCTGCAGTTTTCTTAGTAACATTTTGAACAGAAAAGACATGTCAAGGAACATGAAGGTAGGATTACAGAGCATGAATGGGAGGCAGTCAGGCCTCCCTGAGTGATTGTGCAGTATTTAAACAGTAATTGTAAAATCAAAATAAAATACAGTATCAGGAAAAAGATGATGGATGAAGGGGAACAAAGTAGGGAAAGGTAGTTGAAAAAAAAATTCTGTTTACCTAATTCAGGTGGAATATATGTCATCAAGCTGCGGTACTGTATCTACCACTATTAACCTTCTTTCTAGTTGTATCGATTTTGGCTGGGACACAGTTAATGTGTGCTCATGCTAGCTCATATGCATGCTAGCTCATGCTAGCTCATATGGTGCTGTGTTTTGGATTTTTTATTAAAATAGTGTTGGTAACATAGTCATGTTTCAGTTACTGCTGAACAGTGCTTACACAGCATCAAGGCTGTTTCTGATTCTCATGCTGCCCTGCCAGAAAGTAGGCTGGGGATGTACAAGGGGTTTCGAGGGGACAGAGCTGGGACAGCTGACCCCGGCTGACTAAAGGGATATCTTACACCATATGACATTGTGTTCAGCAAAAAAATTTGGGGAGGAAGGAGGAAGGGAAGACACTTGGAGCTATGGAGCTTGTTTTCCTAAGTAACCATTGCACATGATGGACCCCTGCTTTCCTGGAGATGGATAAACACCCACGTGCCAATGGGAAGTAATGAATTAATTCTTTACATGGCTTTGCAGCTTTTACTTTACCTACTAACCTATTTTACCGCAACCCACAAGTTTTCTCGCTTTTACTCTTTTAGCTCTCTATCCCATCTTGTTAGGGTGTAGTGAGAGAGTGTCTGTGTGGGGTTTAGCTGCCAACTGGGTTTAAACCACAGCCGTCTTTTCTGGAGCCCAGAGTGGGGGGTCAAAGGGTTTGAGATAATGACAGATTTGACTGGAGTGTGCTAGACCAAATTTATAGCTGTTCAGCTGCTAATTGGCAGGATCTTGCATTTGCCATGGGGCTTGTTTGCCTGACTGTATATTGAAGTCTAGTGTGTGTTAGTGGCTGCCTTTTGCTTTTGCTTTTTCCTGTACTCCTTACCAGCTTACTCTACTGTGCCTGGGAATGGTTTAATAACAGCAACAGTCATGTATCTGGGATGGCAGATGGCCAGGTCATTGCTGCTTTTCATGTGCTGCTGTACAAGACAGGCTGGAGCTCCAGAGTCAACTTGAAGGGACTGTGACCTGTCAATAAGTCTACATGGGAGGAGGTACATTCCAAAGCATCTGTGGCCATGGATATCCGTACATCACAGCAGGTGTACCCCTGAAGGGATTGTGGCCATGCTGGAGCTGATACACCCAAGTGTCTGTGGCTATGGATAAGCTCATGCTGGAACACCTCGAACCTTCAGTGGCCATGGGAAAGTCCATACCACAGTTGATATGCCCCTGAAAAGACTGTGGCCCAGATGATGTGGTAAACATCATAAATATTTTATTGTAGTATGCACAAACTAATAAGGAATAAGGAACATTCTTCCAGTGGACATTTGTCTGGGTTCTTGGGTTTGTACTCATTTTCTAACTACTAAAAGATAAGCACAGCTACAGAATGCTCCAGGAAGCATGTTAATATTTTGCAGAAATTCAGATACAGTGCATAATTCATGTTACCATGGAAGATCAGGCAATTATTTTAACAAACAAATGTGCCTACAGATGTATTTGACACACTTGCCATCAAGTGCAATTTCATTATGGCATGTGATCTTTTCCACATGAGGTTTCCTGAAGGTGAATTTGAAGAACACATAACTGTTTCATCTTTATACTTTATTTAACAGCAACTTGGATACTTAGATTTAAGTGACACTGAATGCATTTGATGACTTAATAAAACATGTGATTGCTAGATACAGCAGCAAATTTGCCATCACTATGAAGTTGGCACCTTACCTGTGAATTTCATTTTTCATGGTTTTTTTACTAATTGATGCCTACAGTTATGTAGTTTCTTTCTTTTCACACCTATCACATTGACCAAAGATGTTTCAGGTATAGAAACCTATCCATCAGTTTGTTTTAAACGGAAGACTATATTTTTCTCTACAACTGGCTATTCTGCTTTCACTCAGTATCTTATTTAATTTTTTTTACAAGTTAGAAAATTTCACATGGTTGATGTTGCTGACACGTATTAGACAAAATGGTAGAACATTTTTATAGAAAAGCTATTGTCCCTTGTGAAAAAAGAACCATGCCTTCTTATTTTAAGATTATAATACTCTACATTCCCCCCAACCAGGAAACAAAATGCTTAGGTGATGTAATTCAGCGCTGCTGCACTGTCTTTAATGAAGCTCTGCCAATTTTATATCAATTGTGAAACTACTTTTTGCATTCCTGTTGAGTGGATTTAATGGGGATTATTGTCAGTTTCCATTGTAAGTGCTGAAATAGTGCTTATTGTCCTTTTTAGCTGAATGTTATTGAGCACTTCTGTTGCATCTTCTTGCTTCTTGTCATTTCTGCTGCTCAAGAAAATCTGGTGTGAAGAAAATAATTTGTAACCAGTGACTAAAAGAATGACAAAACATTTATTTTAAGAAGAAAAAGCTCTCAGTGCTCATGAAAAGTAGACTTCAAAAGTGTCACTGAGCTTCAGCACACATAGGCCAGCTTTTTTAAAAGGGTCTGAGGGCTGCCACTCAGAAGTGGAATATTTAATTGTAATATGGAGGAAAAGCTGCATTCAGAGAATTATGATTTTTAGCAGAAATTCAGGATTTCAGAAACCATGGCAAGAGTCAAGGGTTACAGGAACAGCCTCTTAGATCTCATTGTGAGTTTAAACAGCCACAGACAAATGCAGAGGCCAGCATAACTTTCCATAAAGAACCACATGCAATCATTTATTTTATGTTAATAAAAATGTATGCAAAATTAACTATAACTTTTTAGAAAAAAAGGATACACAAAAATAAATATACTCAGTTCTGTATTCCAAGCTATTAAGAATAATTTAATGAAAGAAACTGGTCTCCTACAAATATCAAGCAATCTTACAAATCCAAAGGAAAAGGCATGTACATTGACTGCACATGCAGACCACATTATTTTCCACAGCAGAGGTTCTTTTTTAGTGATTTATTTTTAAATAAAAAGCTCTACTATGCAAAGATGAAAAGCAGGAAGAAAATTGTTGAAACAAAAAAATGTTCCAGCACATAGCAGAGTGTTCTGTGATAGACTATATATTATGACTTAGTACTTTGGACTGCTCCCAGTAAAACAAGATGAATAATGAAATAATAAGGTCCCAATTAGACATGATTATTTTATGTGATTTAAAATGAATAGTGATTTATAATTTTCCTTCTACTACTTAATAACATCAGGTGAGTGGGTTTTTAGACGCTTTCCCTTTGGCATGATCCTAATCAAAGCAAATACATTTCCGTTCTCTCCATAATCATCCACACATTGGCAGAGGATAAAATTATTATTTCTGTACCAAATGAAAAGACATTTCCTCATTAATGTTTCTGAAGGAAAGAGCTGTGGCATTTAGTGATCAGTAAATTCAATGAATACTGAAGTTTATAAATACCTGACTGATTTATGGGTGAAACTTTCCACAAATCTCCAGTGGGAGTTGGTCATTCAACTGCTTTTTCTGGATCAGGGTCCCAGGGCATATGTGATCTGCAGAAGACAGGCTTTGTTCTGTGTTAGGCCCCAGGGACTTGTTCCTGTTACCAGATCTTCACGTTGCTCTGAAATTATCACATCTAGGAACAATCACAGAACTCCTCAGGCTAATCATACATTTGCATTACAGGCAATATTAATTTTGCTGTCTTAGAAGGTGCTAATGTTTTTTATCAGGCAGTGGTGAAATTGAGAAAAAAAGGTTGAAAGGAAGGGAACAGTAGAATTTCTTATACACAAATATTTGAAAAATTAGCAAAACGCTATGTTTTTTCCTATATAATGTTCAAAATAAAGGAATGCTTATGTATATTAATAATAGAAGAGTGCCAAAAGATACTCATGAGAATGTCATCATTTGTCCTTGTAAAGTTCACCTTTTCTCCATTTCTCCTTGAGTTTATTTGTAGCAACTGATTATCTGGTTAATAACATTCAAAAGGTCTTTTTACCACCTCTGTGAAGCTATGATAGATTCAGGGGTAAAGAGAAGCAATCAAATTGCAACACCATAAGGCAGTAAAGAAGGTATATTCAAATACAGAAGAGCAAGAGATTATCTATCTTCCTGCTGATTTGTTTTAAGCTTTATATCACTGACCATGCTTGTTTACTAAGAGTAGTTTATAGTGCTTGTTGGCAGACATGTGATCCTTTCCTTTCTTGCATGGCTCATTCAGGTGTTAAGGTGTTAAACTCTTTTTGCATCATGAGTATGTTAAGGTCTAGTTTTTTCCATGCATATTGCTTCAAAGGAGAGTGAGGAAAAGCTCAAGTTAAAGAACGACTTGAGAAACTTGGTCTTTTTTTCTATGGGAAAGCTTGGTGAGGGTATGCACCAGAAATGTGCTATTAGGCACCTGGTTTTCTGCCACATAAGACCTCATTATGTTAGTGTTGTGCTAATTATTTCTTCTAAGGTCATCGAAATTGGTACATTTACTCAGGTAGTAATACCAGTGCTACAATTACTGAACTACAAAATAGAAGTAAATTATGAATTTAATTTGCAATTTAAAAAACCAAACAAACTAGGAAATAAGTTTGAAAATTTTATAATCCTGATCCAGTTTCTGTATCTTCACCGTGTTTTCTTTAAGATATGCCTTTCCTTTTATCCTTTTTATTTAATTAAATTCTACAGCATCCTGCGCTGAATGCTTGCTGGGTATAGCCTGACTGAAAATACAGTGAAGTTAAAGAAAAGAAGTGGATTTTGCCATTTCACTTGCATTGCATGGATCAGATTGTTTGCATTTTTGAAAATTGCATGTGGATTTGCAGTCTGCATGAGAATTGTTTACCTTTCTTCTTTCAGCCTCCTCCCTGCCTCTGTCTTCCCCCCAGAGTAATCCTACTAATCATTTATAGTTTGCATAATTTGTAGGGAGGTTGTTGGTTATTTAACACATGTGGTTGATTTTAGTTTTAAAGTTGTCATTTATAAATCACATTGACTGCATTAATATTTCACAATTAAAGCATATGAATTATGTAGTCTGACACCATTTGGCTAGATATGTTTTTCCTCCCTACTGGGCAATGTACACCAGATTATTAGCTGTTTCAGAAGTTAGCTGAAATGCTGATAATTCTGGGGTACATGACTGTGGTTGATAGACTCTCTTCTTGCATAGCTCCTCATGCCGTCTATTCAATGTCCAGGAAACCTTCCTGGGCCATTTTCCCAATATATAGTCCACAGCAGCCTTTCTGTGCCTATATAGCACAGGTGTTAAGGCCTTTCTACTGGCTTCCTGTCAAATTTTATTGAGCTATACTATCACATTAGTCAAAGTCATTTCACTGTTTGAATTATTTTTCCTTTTTTTGCATTAGTATGAGCGTATGGTTGGATGTAAAATGAAAATAAATGAACACTATACAAATCTCAGTAGAGTTTCAGTAGAGATTCTCTTACTTTATGTAATCTTGTTTCTGGCATATACATCAATATATTTCACCTACAGACATTTCATAACATTCAAATATGAAAAAAAAAAAACATTAAAAAAAGTTCCATGTCATAGAAGTTAATATGAGATTTGACTTTCATTTAAATCAGCATAAGGAAAAAGCTCATAGAGGTGAATTCTTTAACAATACAGGTTCCTGAAACTGTACATGTGTTGTTCATGTACATGCAATGCACAAAAGGTATTTACGTATTACCAATTATTTCAGTTATTTTCATCACAATTCTCTTCTGGATCTTTCAGTTTCACTTTGGCCCGTTGCATTACACCAAAGTAACTAGTGCCTGATAACTTCTTACTACTCACAAGTTAGACCAAGCACCATCTTTAACACGGTTGATTGCTGTTCTTCTAGCATCTTATCATTCTTTCATGTTTTCATATCTAGCTTCTGTTTGCTCTACCTCTTTAATCACTGGCTTAATGCACTTTTAGCATATCTTTGCATGCTTTTTGTATGTGTATTATTCAAAGGGTTATTTTTTCATAGATCTCTACACCTTAGTAGTAGGAATCTTCCTGCTTAGAATTAGCTGCTGCTTTTTATCTTGCATCACTGTTTGGGGTCATCTTGGTAGTTTTGTATGGGATTTTTTTGTTTGTTTTTATTTCTTTTTTTTCCCCTGTAGCAGACATAAATAATTTTCTTTAGTAAAAAACTTTAAGATTTTAAAATACTTATTCTTCTTCAGAAGAAAACAAAGTAATAATCTCAAATAAGTACTTTAAAAGTTTTTAAAGAAGTAATACAAATTTACCTGTCGCTCCAGTATATCAAATAGGGTAGTGGATACAGCTTATCCCCTGATTCAGAATCATAATTTAAACTATTCCATCCATATTCATCAGGCTACTGGCTATTATGCAATAAGCAGTAGTCTTGAAGCTAAAACCAGCACAGATCTAAAGACTTTTACTACCAAAAGATTTGTTGAAACATAAACAATTCTGCAAAATCTATCGATTTCAATGAGAAAACTTTTTTGATCTCCCACACTATTTTTCTATCCCCTAGTTGTTACAACTTTTGGGATCCAGTTTTCAAGGTCTATCTGTTGTATTAATGGTATTTCTACTGACTAAAAAAAATGGTGTTGATCATTTCAAGATTATTAATCACTTACTTCTTTTGTTTGTGTTTGCTTTATGGAAAAGCACACCCTTTTCTAAAATAAATTTTGCTAAATTTAGAACATTTCAAATTCAGTGGGGATGCTAGAACAGGATGCCTAGAACTAGACAGATTATTTTCTTTTTCTGTGAAAAGACTTTACTTAATATCTGTTGTGTACTCATGCCAGTGAATTTCCCACTGAAAATATTATGAATCTGAAATAAATTCATGGTTATCACCAACAAATTAAAAGATCTTTTCTTTAACCTAATGAAAATATATAGCTACTTTACAGTAACTGAACTTCGATACTAAAAAAATGAACCATATGATGAGGTAAAGAATGGCAGAATTACCTTTCTAAGTGGTATGCCTAATATGTATTATGCACTTCTTATAATCGGTACCAAACATTTTTCACTACTGTCTGAATTTTGTTCTGCAGATAAATGAGTGAAATTCCAGCTGTGTTGCTAAACTTTGATAAATCTTGAGTAGGGATTTTTGTTTCCAATCCTGAATGGCTGGCAAACTAAACACTTGTAGTTAAGTACCTCATCTCTACTTGTTTTTTTGGAAATTAGACATAATTCCAAATAATTATTTTTTACTTCTGGTGGATTTTAGTGGAAATTGTTAAAAAAACATGGATTTTCTTCCAAAAAGGAAAATCACCAGTCACAGAGATATATATTGTATATAACCCATTTCTTTTCAGTTGTGTAGTGATAGCTTTCTCCTCTTCAAGATGTTTTCCCTAAGATATGTAAGATTTTCTCCTTTCTGCTAACATGATTGAGGTCAGTCAGTTTTGTTGGTTATGTTGAGATACATGAATCTTTTTCATATCACTTTAAAAGACAGCTTGCTTGCTTCATTTTACTATAATCTTTGTGAATTCAGTTCATCTCCAACATTCAACACTCATATGTCACGACTTTAAAACCAAACCAAAACAAAACAACAAAACTACAAAACAAAGCAAAGTGAAACAAAAAAAACCCTTTATTTCTCTTGTCCTTATCAATGTACAGTATAAGAGTAATGGGATTTCACACAATAAGGTATACATTATGTATCTATGTTTTATAGCAGGTCATGTAGGAATACGAAACATTCTGTCACAATGATCTGTTATGTGTGTGCTATCATTCAACAGGCAGATCACAAGCAGTCAATTACTGGATTATTTAAGCTATCCACCTCTGAAATCCCAGTTTTCTTTTCACAGAATATATGCTGTCAAAACTTTTAAGATAATCTTTACAATTAACAAATATTAAAGATTTATAAAAGAAAATAATGCAACATTTTCTTTGCACTGTAGTTACTTTAGAACTGATAAATTTGTGTGTTATCATAATTACCTTTTTTGGGACTACAATAGCAAAGCAGGTCCTAGGGCTGATGATGAGTATGCTGCTGATGGATTTACTGAAAAAAAAAAAAATCATGCAAAAGAAAGGAAAGCAAAGGTGACAATTATGCGACTTCAGGAACAGGACTTGAGCAGCCTCCTCTCCTGGGCACTCTCGGTGTCTTGTCAGATGATGCAATTGCTGGTTACCAAGATCATTTCTGGTTACCTTTTTAGCTTCCCAATTCTTTGCAGGATTCGAGCTTTGTCACTGACAAAGATCTTAAAATCACAAGAAACTGTCTTACTAAGCAGATCCTATAGCTTTTCTTTTCCTGGTATTTGAAATCCATGGAGGAAATGCATGCCTTATTGTGCTTGGAATAAGCTTCTTGAATCTCTGGTGGTTTTTGCAAGTTCTTTCCAGAAGTTCTTTTGGCTATTGTAGACCTTGGCCTTTTGGACTTACTTTTCCAGAAGCCATGTAAACGATCTGAGAAACCAGTTGTACACCAACATAGAAAACTTTTCCATAGATTCAGAAAACTGCAGTTTTTCTTCGGTAACCAAACGCAAGGGTCTTTTGGAACACATAAATGTATAGAAAAGCAGAACACCGCAGGTTTTGTATTGCCCTTTAGTTTTTGCCTAAGCAAGTTCCTGGTGCAGCTCCCCTCATTCTGAACTAGAAGAAAAGATTCTTCCCCAAAAAAACTCATTAGTGTCTACCACTGATTCATCAATGTTGGTGGGTTGTTTTTTGGCACTTACAGGTCACTCTGCACCATAGCCAAAACTAGCTGTCATTTATTTTTTACATATTTCCTTGTCTGAATCCACAGTGAATCTTTCATTTTTATATGCCCCAATGAGCATCTCTGGTAGTGATGCATTACAATATATACTGCAATCTTCTGTCACACTAGCTTTAGACCTAGGCCATGCTTTAATCTGTTGCACTTAAAATATATCCAGTTTATTTATTCAGTTATCCCCAAAAAATACATAAGTGGTCAACTTCAGGTAATCTGTTAAATTTTTTTTCATTCAAAATTTTAATCTATTATTTTTTTGGAACTAGTCTTAGAAAAAGAGCTTTCTGTTGTTTGCAAAAACTTCAACATAAACAATAATCAACGTAGCATCAAAATCTAAAAGAGACAAAATTAGCTGTGTATTTAAAAGAGACTGAGGTGTTTATTGAATTCTGAAAAAAGAACTTGTTGTTTTCCAGTTTACACAAAGACATCTCAATTATCACCTTCTGTATATCCAAGTTTTGATTCTTAATCAGCGAAACACAGCAAATATGCATTTGTTCAGCTATCTCATTTCAGGAGTGTGAAAAAGAGGAAGGGGGAGGCATGAGGCATATGGTAATTCCTCAAAAAGAAAGGGAATAAGACAACTTAAAAACCAGACATTACTTCTACAAAATACAAAACTTCTTAAAATGCAAGTAAAAGTCTAAATGTAGCTTATATATCCCCTTCAGTTCACCCTTCCTGACATGAAACCTTTTTATAACACGTCATCTGGAAAAGACACTGATACAAAGGTATTTGACAACTTCTTTTGTCATTCTTTCATGCCTTATATCAGACAATCAGATACTTTCAAGTGACAGCAAAGCTAAAACACTGAGATAAGCAGAGGCAAGGAATGCAGAAAGCAGAAATATTAAATAATTTTGCAATATTGTATGAGTTGGATGCACTGATTTTTTTTTTTTTTTCAAAGCTTGAAAACTAAAAAGAAACATAGCCTTGGAATTGCTAAGGGTGGAATGCATCTTTCATCTGCCCCTCTAATACATAGATAAAACGGACAACACTACAACACTTTCCATAAACGGATTGTTCCAATTTGAACGAATAGTTATAAGAAACAAAATATCAGTTTTCCTTTAAAAATTACATGGGATAAAGAAGGAAATTGCAACTGTACATTGAATGTATTCCCAATATCTACAAGTATATATGTCATAGAGAGATATAAATCGCACTTTGCCCTGATAAGGATTTCTAACCTGCTTTCATGCTCAAATTCCATATCACAGTTTATCTAAACTTCTGATTTGAGACTTTTTGCCTGATCTCTTGAAAAATTGATATAATGATATTTTGTGTTCTTAAGCATAATAGGAAAATCCAAACCAAATGTTTGTATTCTGAGCAATTTTAGAACTGTGCAAAGCTTTCTGTTTTAATATTGAATTTTGGACCAAATTAAACCTTTACCTGAGAAACAGCACTAATGCTGTCTTCAAGAGAAAATTCCTTTCCATTTATTTGAGTTATGAATATTTAAAAATCACATATGGTAGGATTTCTCCTAAGCACTTATTTTTGGCTTAGCTGTTCCAATGGAATTAATGGTAAGACGTTGAATTCAGTGCAAGCAAATTTAAAGCCAAGATTTTTATTGTCATTCTCCACAGACTTGTGCAGAAGATACAAGATTTTAAAGTGCCACTACAAAATAGTGGATTTTCATTTGGAATGGGTTGGATTTGATTCCATCAACGTTGGTAGCATAACAGCTGTCTTTCTGTCAGTGTAAACTAGCAGAAGCCATTTAATGTCTTTGTTTAATGAGGCAGCTGAAAGTATAATAACCGTGAGTGAAAACACAAGCTCATGTGTTTAAGTAGAAGTTGAAATATCTGAAATATCCATAGAAGAAGTTTTTGTAAGTATCAGCACAGCAATGGCTGAGGCAAATCAGTGATTATACTAGAAGGAATTGATGTTCTGTTATAGAAGGTACTAAACTGGGAGGAGCGGGTGTGTGTGCTGCCATTCAGAGAGATCTGGAAAGGCTGGGAAATGGGCCAACAGCAACCTCATGAAGTTCAGCAAAAGAAAGTCGCACACTCTGCAGCTGAGGAGAAATCCCATGCATCCGTTCATGCCAATGGCACATCAACTGGTGTACACCTTTGCAGAGAAGGACCTTATAGTCTTGATGGACAATAAGCTGACCATGAGGCAGCAATATGTCCTTGCAGCAAAGAATGCCAGCACCATCTTGCCAGATTAGGCAGACCATTGCAAATGGATCAAAGGAAGCACTCCTTCCCCTGTGCTCAGGTCAAATGAGACACATCTGAGTGTTATGTCCAGTGACAGGTTGCCCTTTACAAAACAGACATGGATACAATGGACTGAATCCCCTGGAGAACCATGAAGATGATGAAGTGACTGGAACATGTGTCACATGGGGAGAGGCTGAGAGAGCTCCGAGTGTTCATCCTGGAGAGGAGAAGACTTGGAGAGATCTTCCTCAGGTGTATAAATACCTAGAGAACTATTTCAAGGAGAAGGAGCCAAACTTCTTAGAGGTGTCCAGTGACAAGACAAGAGGCAATTGACAAAAACTGAGATACATGGAAATAATTCTAAACAGAAGTAAAAAGGGTTTTATTGTGAGGGTTGTCAAACAATGGAACAGGTTGCCCAAAGAGGCTGTGGTGTCCCTGTCTTTGGAGATATTAAAACCTGCCTGAATACAGCAACATGCTTCTCTGCATGTCTGGATGAGTCTACACAACCTACAGGACTGCTCGCCAGCCTCAGTGACTCTGTGATTCTGTGATAGGTCTTATGAGGAAAACCACTGCCAAAAAATTACTAGGAGGAGAGAGCACTATATTGAAGAACTGCAAGGCACAGAATCATGGCTTCATGATTCTGACAAAGATGACTTTTAAGCTTCTTGCTTTATAAGATATAGTTGGAGCCACTATGAAGTGAATATCACCTGTTGCTTGGTATCTTATGTTGATGGAGAAGGAAGTCTTTATTCATACTTTGTTGTTGTCCACTTTATCTACAGACACATGTATTCCCCATCTTTTTTATTAGAAACAGAAAACCCACACTCCTGAAGTAATTGCTTATATCAAGAATTGATAACAATATTTAGTTTGTGTCAGAAAATGTCAAAGTAGTAAACAAAATGGAGAATTTTAACAAATCAAAACATGTTTGGTCTACCTTCATCTGCTCAGCTGACATTCAGACTATTGCAGCCATGTTTACTGTCTTAGAGCTACAATAACCTTTCTTAGAAACATGTAAAACTATACCTTTTTTTTTCTGTCTATTTCAATGTTCTCATGTTTTGCTTTCTTGTTTCTTGCATTCTATTGGCATCTGAGATGCAGACAAGGAGGTGAAGAAAGCAAAATGGAGAACATTACAGATGAGCAGATAGTCTGTAAGCAATTATTATAAAAGCATAAGTATCTAAAAATTTCACACTGTGCTGTCAGGCTGGGTGAAGTATTTTGCATTAAAAAGCTGGAGAATTGAAAATCTCCATTTAAGATAAGCTACAGTTGTGATTTCATATACAAAGTGTATCAGAAGCTCACTTTCTGTAAACTTCTGAAAAACAATGGGTAATGACAACATTGGAGGACAATGCTGCTTTGTTTTCCCTTACGAAATACTATATTGATATGTGATTTCAATAGTTTGATAATAAGTAGTAATTTGTTGTAAAATTTATGATGTTGTAAAAATTTATCAGCTTACATTTATTTCTGACCAAAACAGCATGGAAATTGCTTCCTCAATTCAAAAATGCTATATCAATTTTTTGAAATATATGTCATAGCTTAATTTACACTAACAGATCCTTCAGTTAGTTCACATTATAATAAAGTGTGCAACCTATTCCTATACTGTATTCACCAAGCAGTAGATTGGTAGTTAAGAAAAATTTAAGCACAATAGAATAATCACTTGGCTTCTTATAGCATTGTTTCTTTTTTGAATGCTCTGGTTATGTTAGATGTTTAACTTCATACCTTATAACCAAAATAAAGACTATCGTGGTGGACTTTAGGTGATGTTTAAAACAGTACAAATTTTATGCAGAAGGATGATTTATTGCTGACATCCATCCACAGATACCATCTGCAGGCCATAGGGATATTTTTTAATTTCTTTTTTAGTTTTAATGAGATAAAGCATTTGTTACAGTTGATGAGGGTACAGATTATAAATATATTTTGATTAAAGTGTAGGAATACAGGCAATATTTTAAAGTTTTGTGATGCTTTGGGAGGAAAAACACTCTTTATTTCTAATGCTAAGAAGGCATCCTTTTAGGTGTGCCCTCTTTTCCTGTGTCCTCTGATCTTTTCACCTTCTCTAAGAAAAAAAATCTATTTTTTTTCTATAAGTGTGCATTAAAAATATCCAGTGGCTCTAAACTGCCACATATTTTTCCCTTTTTAGATATGGTATATTATGTCCCGGAAATGCTTTTCCTACAAGCAGTTCGAATTTTTAAATTCTTATATAAGCCCACGGTGATACAGCCTTTGGTATAAATTATAATGAATATGGACTCCCTTTGTGATGCAAAATAATCACCATCACAGGCCTTCTAAGAGATGTCAGCAGCTGAGGTTTGTCCTTTGCTGTAAAGTAAGAACAATACTATGCCAAAGCTTTGAAGGAAGCTCTGCACAAGGAAAGGGAAATGCTTGAAAATGTTACTAAATTGTTGTGCAAATACACCAGGGAAAATAGACTTCTGCCAAAAGTAATTTTCAGCAGATATCTCTCACAGCTTTTCTTCCATCTCGTAGGCTGTTGATCAGTAAGGAGAGAAGACACCTGAACACAAGGTGATTTAGGTCTTGTGTTTGACACCATGCATTTTTCATTCAACCAAATAAGTAATGAAATACCCTGAAGCAAGCTTTTCTATATCACATTTTGATATATGGAGACAACAGTGATCTCATTGTTACTTTCATTTCATTAAGCTGCTTCCAGAGAGAGAGAGAGGGGGGGAGAACACGCAAATAGGCCATTCTTTCAACTTCTAGCAGCAAAATATAACAGCTAATATATGTTTCCTCTGCAACAGAGGTAAAAGTTCCACTTGCTCATTAATATTGAAAACTCTTAGAGTAAAAACATTAATTACTTTGGCAGTATTTCTTCCAATGGTATTTTACATTCGATTAATCATAGCATACAGAGTTTGATAGTGCCCAATGCTTCCCCCAAAACAAACTTTGTGTAAGCAAAAAAAAACAATGAAGATTTAATAAAATACATAAAGAATCTGCAGGCTGTGGGAGAGGGGTTTCATCTTGTCTCCCTCCCCTACATGTATCCATTTCATTTTTGCTGTCTGCTTTATATCCTTTAAGGCCTCATGTCTCCATCAGATACTGACATTTTCAAGTTCATCTGGTTTATGATACTTCAAAATCTCCTTGACATAATGCGGTTTGATTAATGGCTGGCTGTATTCTGAAAGTATGTAGCAAAGGGACTGCCCAAAGGTAATCACAGGAATCAAGAGTGTATGTGGTCCTGTTTCACCTGAGCTGTCAATACGGAAATCACCAATGAGTAGAGTGTTTAATTATAACTTAGGGAATTAATTTTAAGTTGTACAGTGATTTTGACATCTTACTCCAGATAAGATGCTTCTCAGCACATAGCTTGCAAAATGGACATAATAATTCTTTAAGAGTGGAAGCTTTATCTTTGGTTTGGTTGTCTTTTAAATTTATTTTTCATTTTTGTAATAAGAAAAAAAATACAGAATTATTTAGCTATTTAGAAAGATAGTGTCAGGATGAGATAGCTAAATCTTAAGCTTGCAGCGTGGCACACAGTTCTTGCCTGCCTCATGCTTGTCAGGAAACTAGATACTGAAATATAAATGTATTTTACTCTGTTTCAAAAGGCAGTAATCTTGTATGTTTCATTATGTATTCACATGATTATAAAAACATCCTGGATGTTTAGGGTGTCGTTGAGCTTGTAACAGTCAGGCAGGAGTGTCTGAGAAAGTAGGTCATGGAATAAACCCCATAACATTAAAAATGTGATCTAAATTAGACAAACTGCATCTCCAAAAAGAGTTCTTCCCCTATTTCTGAATCCTGTATCATCAGGGACATTATTCCCAGATGAATGTGTATACAGTGCAGTAGTTTTTGAAAGACAATTAAGAGAAATGTGTGTATAAAGCTTGGTGACTTATTATTTGAATGAAATTATTGTGTGATTGTCAGATGTAGATGGAATCCCACAGAGTTCAACCTGTTGTAAACAAACCGTAAAATAACTGCTCTGGAGGTAATCTTCCTGTAACACAGAATAAGGAAAAATATACTTTGGAAATTGTTTCTGATAGTTGTCTGGTCCCCTCCTCAAAGCAAGCACAACTAGATTAGGTGGTTCAGCACTTTGTCCCATTGATTTTTTAATGCAATGAAGAATGGAGATTACACAGTCTTTCTGAATAACTTGTTCAAATCTTTGACTACCTATAACGTGCAAAAAATTTCTCTTGCTGCCTAGGTGAAACTTCCCTTTTCTATGTTCTCTCTCTTTTTTCTGTACAGCTCCATCTTCTCTATACTGTCCCACTGAGTAGATGGGGATAGAATTGTTTCCCTTCAACCTGCCTTTTCTTAAAGGCTGAACACACCCAGGTCCTGCAGCCTCTCCTTGGATGTCCAGTGCTGTAGCCCTGATTGCCTCAGTGGCCTCTGTAGGATCCATATCAGCATGTCAGTGTCTGCATAGTACAGAGGAGCCCCAGGCTATGCACAGCACTCAGGAGTGTCTCATAGATCCCAGAATGCTGGGCAAGATCCCTTCGGGGACCTGCTGGCTGTACCCTTGCTTGTGCTGCCCTGGATGGGGCAGGGGGGCTACATTGCTGCAGAGGGGCACTGCCAACCTGGTGTCCACAGAGCCTGTTTTGCAGAGCTGCTCACAGCTAGTTGGTCACATGCTGTCTTGCTGCAGGACTTTGTCCATCCCAGAGACCAGGCTACACATTTGCCTTTGATGATTTTCATGGAGTTCCTCTTCATTTGCTTCTCCAGCCTCTCTGGCCCCCTCTGTGTATTAGCAGATGGTAATACAGATAATGAAATAGATAATTAAATACTAGTGAAAAAGTAGTCATGCCAGACCAGCTCTCTGACAAATTCGCATTGTAACTGGCCTTGGGCTGGACTGTGCCACCTTTTATCCTGATAGTCGCACCAATTTTCCACCCATGTTACACTCTGTCTACTCTATTCATACCTCAGCACATTTACTTAGAAGTTCCTAAGTGATACTGTATTGAATACTGTAGGATGCTACATTTGTTAAGCTTCTCATTTTCTGAAAGACTCTGAGCAAACAATAATTTAAGCTAAAATTAAAAAACAATTGGGACATAGACAGAATTTTCACAAAATGTGTAAAAGTATATTCTTCTAAGCATCTTTCTAATCACTCCTGTGAAAGATCTTCAGTATCAATGGCACAGAAATTAGAGAAGCTTATGCCTTGTTCTCTTTGTTTTTTCTTTTTGACTGCTGAGGTGAATCCTTATTCTTCGTATACTGGAAAGCCATTTCTAGTTCTTTGAAGTAATCATCTGTGTGCCTCAGGCCTGACTTAGACGGGACTACCGCACCGGTGCTAATAGGTAAAGGTCCCAGCAAGGTCTTAGAGCCTGTTGCAGCAATTGAGGTGGGTGAGAGTAACACCTGTGTTAGTAAAGACACAAGGAGTAGGGATAGGATGATAAATGCAGAAATGTCTGCACACAGACAGGTGGGAATTAGAGTTTACCCTCCCAGAAGAATAGTGGGACGATTAGCCCAGCTGAAGTGCATCTACATGAACGCATGCAGCATGGGCAACAAACAGGAGGAGCTGGAGGCCATCGTGCAGCAAGAAAACTATGATCTAGTCGCCATCACAGAAACGTGGTGGGATGAGTCACATAACTGGAGTGCTGTGATTGATGGCTATCAGCTTTTCAGAGGGGACAGGCAAGGAAAGAAAGGCGGTGGGGTGGCCCTTTATGTCAAGAACAGTATTATATGCCTAGAACTCAGCAACATGTATGATAGCAGTGTTGAGTGTCTATGGATAAGAATCAAGGGGAGGACCAGTAAGGCAGATATTGTGGTGGGCGTCTGTTATAGACCCCCAAACCAGGATGGGAAGACTGACGAAGAATTCTATAAGTGGCTGGTAGAGGCCTCAAGATCACTCTCCCTTGTACTCATGGGGGACTTCAACTTCCCTGACATCTGCTGGAAATACAACACAGCAGAGAGACAGCAATCCTGGAGATTCTTGGAGTGCATGGAAGACAACTTCCTAATGCAGCTGGTGAGGGAACCAACTAGGGAAGGTGCCCTACTGGACCTGCTGATAGTTAACTCAGAGGCTCTTGTGGGGGATGTAAACATTGGGGGTCGACTTGGGCAGGGTGATCACGAAATGATAAAATTTTCAATTCTTGCTGAAGCAAGGAGGGGGGCCAGCAATATTGCCATGTTGGACTTCAGAAGGGCAGACTTTGGCCTCCTCAGGAGCACGGTTGAAAGTGTGGGTCTCCACACTTTCACTCCACACTCTCCCTTGGGAGACAGTTCTGAGGGCCAAAGGTGCCTAAGAAAGCTGGTCATACTTCAAGGAGGCACTCTTAAAAACACAGGAAAGAGCCATACCTATGACCCGGAAAAAAAGCAGGAATAGAAGAAGACCAGCCTGGCTAAATAGAGAGCTTTGGCTGGAACTCAAGAACAAAAAGAAAGTTTATGATCTTTGGAAGAGGGGCCTGACAAGCAAGGAGGAATACCAGGAAAAGGTGAGGATATGCAGGGGGAAAATTAGGAGGGCCAAGGCTCAAGCTGAGCTCATCTTGGCCACTACAGTTAACAAGAATAAAAAGGGTTTTTTCTGGTATGTAAACAGTAAAAGAAAGATTAGGGATAATGTGGGTCTACTGATGAATGAGGTGGGCACCCTTGTAGTGGAAGACATGGAGAAAGCAGAGTTGCTGAATGCCTTCTTCTCTTCAGTCTTTACTGCCAGGAGTGCCCCCCATGAATCTCTGGCCTTGGAGGCAAGGGAGATGGTATGGAGAGAGGAGGATTTTCCTCTAGTAGATAAGGACCAGGTCCGGGACCATTTGACAAAACTGGACATTCATAAGTCTATGGGCCCTCATGGGATGCACCCGCGAGTGCTGAGAGAGCTGGCAGATGTTATTGCTGGGCCGCTCTCTATTATCTTTGAAAAGTCATGGAGAACAGGAGAGGTGCCTGAGGACTGGAGGAAGGCCAACATCACTCCAGTCTTCAAAAAGGGCAAGAAGGAGGATCCTGGTAACTACAGACCAGTTAGTCTCACCTCTGTCCCTGGGAAGATAATGGAGAGACTCATTCTAGAGGTCATCTCCAAACAAGTTGAAGAACGGGGGTTATTGGAAATGGGCAACATGGGTTTACCAAGGGTAAATCATCTATGTAAATCATGTATGACCAATCTGATAGCCTTCTACGATGTTATAACTGGTTGGTTGGATGAGGGGAGGGCAGCAGATATCATCTACCTTGACTTCAGCAAGGCTTTTGACACTGTCTCCCATAACATCCTCATTGGGAAACTGAGGAAGTGAGGGCTGGAAGAGGGGACAGTGAGGTGGATTGAAAACTGGCTGTGCGACAGGACCCAAAGGGTAATGATTAATGGAGCAGGTTCAAGCTGGATGCCTGTAACCAGTGGTGTCCCCCAGGGGTCAATACTTGGTCCAGTACTGTTCAATATATTCATCAGTGACCTGGATGAGGGGACAGAGTGTGTCCTCAGCAAGTTTGCTGATGAAACTGGGAGGGGTGGCTGACACCCCAGAGGGCCATGCTGCCATCCAGCGGGATCTGGACAGGCTGGAGAGCTGGGCAAGGAAGAACCTCATGAGGTTCAACAGGGAAAAGTGTAGGGTCCTGCACCTGGGAAAGAAGAATGTTAGGCATCAATACAGGTTAGGCATGGACCTGCTGGGGACAAGCTCCGAAGAAAAGGATCTGGGGGTCCTGGTGGACAATAAAATGACAATGAGCAAACAGTGTGCTCTTGTAGCCAGGAGGGCCAACGGAATCCTGGGCTGCATAGGGAAGAGTGTGGCCAGCAGGTCGAGGGAGGTCATTCTCCCCCTCTACTCTGCGCTGGTGAGGCCACAACTGGAATACTGTGTCCAGTTCTGGGCTCCCCAGTTCAAGAGGGATAGGGAACTACTGGAAAGAGTCCAGCGTAGGGCTACAAAGATGATTCGAGGACTGGAGCATCTCCCTTATGAGGAGAGGCTGAGAGAGCTGGGACTCTTTAGTCTGGAGAAGAGAAGGCTGAGGGGAGACCTTATTAATACCTATAAGTATCTCAAGGGCGGACTGAAGGAGGAGGGAACCAGACTCTTTTCAGTAGTTGCCAGTGAGAGGACAAGGGGTAATGGGCACAAGTTGGAACATAAGACGTTCCACTTGAATATGAGGAGGAACTTTTTCACAGTGAGGGTGACGGAGCCCTGGAACAGGCTGCCCAGGGAGGTCGTGGAGTCCCCTTCTTTGGAGATTTTCAAGACCCGCCTGGATGCAGTCCTGAGTGGCACGATCTGACATGCTCTGGGTGGTCCTGCTTTAGCAGGGGAGTTGGACTAGATGATCTCTATGGTCCCTTCCAACTGTAAAAAATTCAGTGAAATTCAGTGAAATTCAATGAAATTTCAGGAAGATATTTTCCTGAAGAATAGACACTGAAATGGTAAACTTTGTAGTGATAAAATAACATTAGAATGCTGACAACTGCTGAGGATGTCTCCCTTTGTGACCTTAATCATCTATTTGCCTCAGTTTCCAATCTATAAGGTTTAGATAACAATTTCCTTCATCACAGGGTAGTAAGAATGTAGTTGTAAATACTTTGGAAGAGAATCTGTATATATTAATATGAGGCCATCTAGTAATTTCAAAATTCTGTTGGCAAAAGTTTTCTCTTAGAAAATGTGATTATCTTTGGATTCTCCAGCAGAAGTACTACTGTTCACAGTTCACGGTCATATATGTCGTAACTCCATATACATGAGTTTTTTAGGAGTTGGGTGACGGTATTCTGAAAAATACCTAAACAATTGAATTCATTAAAATGGGCTTGAGAGAGCAGCAAACAAACTGCTGCCTGACCCCTGCAGTAATACACTCCCTCCTTGAAAATAACCCATCAAGTATAAGAAGAGACACATGAAGCAAGACAACTTCATGGCAAATTTAACTGGAAAGTAATAGTTTTCTACACGAACAGAATTATTCAATAATCTCTTATGGAATGTGAAAGAAAATCTAACAAATTCACCAAGCTAGTTCTGAAAGACAGAACCAAAATGCTTGTGGTTTGGGGTTTTTTTTTGCACTGCAAGTGCACAACATTAAGGTAATATAACACTAAACCAGTGTTCCTGGAAGATGTGAAAATAATTACTTGTTCTGCCTCAGCTACAAAGCAGAGAAATATTCTGTTTTAGGCTTCTGTAGAGCATGTCAATTTCCAGTTTCCATGTTTTCAGTTTGCAGTGCATAACCTGACTGAGAATGCAGTGATTTGAAAATAAAAGCATCCTTTAATGACAAGGGAGCCTGAAAATGAAGCAGATGCTAAACTCCCCTGTGGACATGCCTAGCAAAAAAAAAAAAAAATTACTGGTGGAAAACCACCATTTATTCCCTCAGAAGTCACAGCAAGGAACTAAAAAAAGCAACATCTTAATGAGCCTATATCTTGCTACTTGCACCTTTGGCATAGACATTGTACCATTTGCATAGACGTTTGCATAGAACAAGGCAGAGTTTTTGCTTACTGTGATGTATGCTCTTCCATCATGGAGATTAGGCGTCCATTTCTACGGGAGAGTGTTTCATCCATTCTGTTCAGATCAGTTTTCTTTATAAAGGAACAGATTTCAATACCTCCAAAAAGGTATTGCGTATAATTTGTGGAATGACCTGTAAGTTATATTTAAGAAAGGCTAAGGTTAAGTTTGAGATAAAGTTAAGAGAGGCGAGCTTTTCAGTTCTAGGGAAAGAGTTCCTACAAATTCTTGCCTAATTGAGGTGGTCAGTTACCAAAGCACGTCCTTCTTTTTTTCAGTGAAGTAAAAATCTTACATATCCAGGCCAAAAGGATATGTTATTTTTCATAGCACTGGGGCAAGTGGTTTTTAGCTTCAGTTTTAACATTGTTCAAGTTTTGTATTACACACTATTTGTCCCCTTTGCTTTGAAATATGTCCTTAAAAAGCCCCTTGTTTTTCATTCTTTTCACTTTTATTAGAGAAGTAAGAAGAGACATGGTAAATTCATTCCTTTTTTTATATACACTGTCATCTGTTTAACTTGCTAGTCACCAATACCTAATTCCTTTTATTGACCTTTCATTAGAGGTTGTCACACTCATACCATGGTTGCATAAATTAAATGGATGAGTGCTGTTACTGTACCCTGTCTCTGAATCAGACAGCAGGAGCTGACTTCACATTGAACAGACAAGGATGCTAAGTCTGTTTTGATTCAGGGTAGGTCTTTGAAGAGGCTAGGCAGTACTAGCTAGATGCCTAGTGCATGAACATGGCAGAATGATTGCATGTCTTCATTTTCCTTTTATTTTAAAATCCTAGTTTTAAGTAAACTTTTGCTCTTCAATATTTTAAATGTTTTTCTTCTATAATTAATGTTATTTCTGAGTGATAATTAAACTGAGAAATAATCTTGCAGTACAATTAGTTTACTGTGGTGTTTAAATAACTGTAACGTAGAAAGGAAGAACCTGAATCAGAGTGAACATTTCTAATCTGTCTCTTGAATTCAGGGAACAGCTATTTCATCAGTCGGCATGTAAAGTAAGGACAGTTAAACCCATCTTCGGTAAACACACAATAACTTGTTCCAATAAGTAATGTTCCTCCTGGCTCTTGATTGTTGTTCTGTTCTGATACCTGAAGAATAAAGGTTTCTTTCTTTCAATTGTTTTCATAGATTTGGTCTTATTTACATGTGAGCAGATGACTGGTTAAGTGTGACTATACAGTCACAACTATATTATTAGGGTGATTACAGTTTGTGTATTTCTCTCAATGTATGCTTGCAAAGTTTGAAAATTTTTACTTTTAAGCTGTGTAATAGCTTTCAGAAGTCTGTATCAGTTTCCTTTTTCCCCACCTTTATTTCCACTATCCCTAACTCATTATTTGTCTTTAATTAATGTTGGTATCAAAACCCAAGATATTGTAAGCAACATATGTGTACAGAGAAGAAAGGAAGAGAGATAAAGTGAGGATCTCTGAATAGTGAAATAGTTTCTTGGCCAGCAGAATACAGTCTGGATAATATACCATTATAACAAGCCACATAATCTATGGTGGCTCAGAGATAATGGATTTAGAGCTTTTGACTTCATGGAGAAATCGAACATAATAGCTATTGCAGAAGATATTGTTTTTTAATAGCTATTCCAATCAATGTATCCATTTTAACTTCTTGTTCAGGTAGGTTTAAAGCTATCTCTTAATATCTTAAATTGCAAGGTTATTTCTGTAAATTGATTAAGTATATTGAAGGCATTCATGAGTAAGCAATTTATTTTTTTTTGGTCTCCCAATGCAAGCAGTAACTTTCTGCACTAAATAGTAACAGATGAAAAATACTGAAATACAAATTAATATAGGAGATATAGGTTTATGAAGAAATTTTTCCTACTTGTCTTATGCTGGTTCTCAATTTGAGAGTGGTAGTGTGCATTCACTGCTCTTAGCCATTTTACACTTTTTGTCTTGGTCTGAAATTAAAGATTCACTTCCTAGGTATTTGGACCACCAAGGCTAAATGAGCTTTTTGGCTTTGGTCAGGTTGATCGTGTTGGTTGTCCAGCATGAACTTTTGTTGGTCCCATAGCACCTTTCTCTGAACTATTCCATTTGGCATGGGATGTGCCTTGAGAGCTGCAAGGAGAATAGCTTGCTCTCCACCTGCCTGGAGCTGCTGTTATTCACCTGGTCTGTCAGACTGCTCATCAGCTTATAGCCTTGTGGAAAGTAACAACAGTTTCAGAATAAGCTCCACTATATAATCCCTATATTAGAGGGAAAAAAAAAGTTAAAAAAAACCCCAAACAATAAAATATAGACATAGCACTTTCTACTTGTTGGGCATATCATATAGTTGGTATACAATGTTCAGACTGAAAACTTTCCTTCTGCGCTTGTGTGTACATTACTTTAGATTCTTGATATCTTCGCTTTTGTGAAGTTTGGCACAATACAGAAGACAATCATGCACTCATTTGAAAGTCCTAATTCGTTCTATCACTTCTCAGAGACTGGGAGCTGCACTTTTTGCTCAACAACAGTAAAAATGTATAAGCATTATATTAAAAATACTTTTATAAATTTATAGTCATGAAGTACAACATATTTACTTCATGGAGAGGCTTGTTTCTGTCTGTCAGCAAGTGCTATCATTAAATCTATTGGCCATAAGTAATGGGTTGGTTTACATGTATTCACTAAACAAGTTTATTAATAATTGCATGTACTGTGCAATTCATTGTTTCATTCAGGAGGCCTTTTTTATTTTATATATAACTTTTCCATATGATATCTTTTTAAAATGGTTTACTATGCACTATTTAAGGGCCAGTAGGGAGTAAACATACCTTGGTAAAAAAAAAATAATTAAACAAAATCATGCCTCAGTCAGATATACATTCATTTGAGAAATTTAATAGCACCAAATTTCATGAACTGACATAGAGGAAATAAAGTTTGGCTCAGAGATGTTGATGGTTCCTCACCTACTTGTACATAACAATTTTTCTTTCCCATGTTTTGTTCATGTCACTGTGGAAATAATCAATAACATCAATAGCTGTTCTTCCTGTTGTTTAAATCACAACTAAAATACATTTTATTTTTTATTAAACCAAGACAAACAAAACCCCTCTGTATCTGTAGCATTGGAAGATCAGTGTGTATGAGGAAACAAAAAAAAAAATCGTGTTTTTGATTAGGGATTTTGCAAGGCAAATCCCTCACGGATCTCTGTGAGACTGTGTAATATTAAATTCAAAAGACTGTCCAGAACCATGTTTCTAAGTAGAGAGTCTTATGAGCATTACTGGCTACAAATGCATTAGAGTTCTGGAACTGACCGTTCAGCTCGTTATGCAAAAATTTTGAAAGTGTCTTATCTGGATTACAAACAAACTTTGAGTGAATTTGCATAGCTTGTATATGGGACCTAAAATGATGAGTATGCTGAAAATCAGGATCCTGACCTTAGTCTATTAAAATTAACATCAGTATTCATGTTCACTTGATTGGGAGGAAGAGGTATCACTGTCATGTTAACAATAAATAGTTAGGTCCAAACAATGACATACAGTTGGTTAAAAAATATAATTCTGGATAGCTGATGACATCTGGGCAGGGTATTCTAACAAATGCAGCTATTTCCACAGCAGAAAAAGATTAAGCCTTCTCAACTTCTTTTGCCTGGGCTAATGGACTGCTCTTAATCAGGATATCAAATTGATATTGATTAATTCTTCATGACAAAATAAGTAGTCTTATTTCATATGTTGATTTAACTGTATGGCTAAGGGAAGGATGTGGCACTTAATGTTCTTTTATTTTGCTCTTTACTGCCTGATTTGTCCACGAATGTTGCTGGGTTGTACCTTTTGCAAGCAATAGCATAAAGTGCAACTGACTACTGACAAAGCTAATAAATTAAAAAGAAATGTACACCTGTGTGTAATTAAGTTAGACTTGAGGAAAGTTGTAGAGATTAATGCATGCAATCAAACTATGTGCCTTAATCACTTCCACTGTCAGCTGTAATTTATGGCAGAGCGACTTTACAGCTATTCACTTAATCTAAACTTTAAAGGTAAGTATATGCAGAAAGGAAAGATACTGCATTTTGGGTTGGAACCTAGTGCATTTTAACAGATAACAGTTCCAAAACAACATGAAGAAAGAAGCTCAGATGAACCTCTTTTACCACTGCCAAGCAACACTGAAATTCTGTGGTAAAGCACTAATCACCTGAATGTACACGAACAAATGTGACAAGGGTCCTGAACTAATATGACATCTAGAGAGATGCAACCAGAGACGTCTGCCACCAGACCTGTTAGAATGCAGTTATTCAATTCACAATGCCTTCTGTGCAGTTCTATTTATTTACTGACTTTCAGCAGTTTCTTCTTCAGCCTAACTTTAAAAGTACTATGCACACGCTTGCTGTATCAGTAACTGTATCAGAAAAAAATAAATTGATGGTTGACATAAAAGGAAGTTTCAGTCTTCTAGAGAAAAACACCATTTTAAAAATATTTTCATGCAGACATTTTAGACACAATAGGTAACATGATTCTTTTGTTGAAGTATACACATAGGTTTTGATCACTTTTGCAAACACATTTGTGTAAGCTATACCTATACAATTACTTCTTTGCTTTTAAAAGAGATAAAATAATTTATCACTGGTTTTGAATATACACATTAATGAGAATGATGTAAACGTCGTGGCATTTTGACACTGAAAGACTGGAGAGAAAAAGGTGTATCTTCACAGTTCTGTGACAAATATATTCATCATTTCAAATAGATTCATGCAGAATAGGAATTGTATATTGATACATTTTAAGATTGAGGCCTGGACACACAAAGGTTTTGAAGCGACTAAAATACACATAAGACTGAGATGTTTATTTCACAAAATGTGACAAACACATCTAGATTAGAGAAGCAGATTTAGGTTGCAAATTTCATTTTCATGTGGATGATTACTACAGGGGATGCCTAAATTCAGGATAGAAGCAGGATTTTGGATACACACTTGTCTCTCCTTGAAGTTTAGACATCCTTCACTGACTGCACTGGCTTTCTTGATGGGCATGGCTTTTTCCCAGTAACTATTCAGGAAATCTATGGACATATAGGAGATTTTGGAATTCTACTTCTTTGTCTTAATATTTCAGATTCTGAGCTATTGAATCCTTGATTTACCAATAGGTACAAGCACTTCACAGAATCTGAACCTAGCTTTGTAATAAACTTTAACTAATAGATTAATATTTCATGTTTCAGAATTTTTGCTTAAGACATTGCCATGGGTCGACCTCGGCTAGATGAAAAGCACCCACCAAGCTGCTCTATCACTACCTGTTCTGAACTGGAGTGAGAAGAAAAGTGGAGAAAAATATGACAAAAGACTCATGGGTTGAGATAGGGACAGGGAGATCACTCACCAATTACCATCACGGGAAAAACAGACACAACTTGGGGAAGTTAATTTATTACCAATCAAAATCAGAGTAGGATGATGAGAAATAGAAGCAAATCTTAAAACACCTTCCCCTCAACTCTCCCTTCTTCCCAGGTTCAACTTCACTCCCAATTTTGTCTACCTCTTCCCCTGCCCCGAGCAGCAGAAGGGGATGGGGAATGCAGGTTATGGTCAGTTCATCCCACGTCATCTCTGCTGCTCCTTTTTCCTTCACGTTCTTCCCCTGCTCCAGTTTGAGGTCCTACCTATGGGACACGGTCCTCCACAGACTTCTTCAACATGTATCCTTCCCATGGTCTGCAGTTCTTGATGAACTGCTCCAGCATAGGTCTTTTCCATGGACTGCAGTCCTTCAGCAATGCTCTGGCATCGGTTCCCCACAGCACCACAAGTTCTACCAGCAAACTTACTCCAGTGGGGGTTCTCTCCACACAGTCACAGATCCTTCCAGGAACCTGCTCACAAACAGGCTCTCCACAGGGTCACATCTTTCTTTAGGGCACATCCACCTTCTCTAGCATAGGATCCTCCTCAAATTGCAAGTGGATATCTGTTCCACTGTGGAGTTCCATGGGCTGCAAGGGGACAGGTTGCATGATCTTCTCCATGGGCTGCAGAAGACTCTCTGCTCTGGCACCTGGAGCATCTCTTCTCCTTCCTTCTCTGATCTTGGTGTCTGCAGAGTTGGTTCTCTCACATAGTCTTACTTCTCTCTTTTGGCTGCTGTTGCATTTTTTTCCCCCTTGTTAAATATATTATCACAGAGGAACTACCATTGATTGGCTCAGTCTTGGCCAGCAGTGGATCCATCTTGGAGAGAGCTGGCATTAGGTCTATCAGACATGAGAGAAGCTTCTGCCATCTTCTCACAGAAGCCACCCCTGCAGCCTCCCTGCCACCAAAACCTTGCCACCAAACCTAATATAGACATCAATGAAGTAGGGAAGGAGAGAGGGTTGATGTTCAGTAAAAGGCTTAAAAATACACTTTTCTTCCTTAGCCTAAATATTAGTTCTTTGAGTACAGGTACAGATTCAAACCAAGACACAAATAATCACTTCTTGGAAAGACTTCAGTATAATTTCAGATAATTTCTAAACAATATTAAGCCATTGATGTAGAGTATAGTATAATTTGACAGTTTATGTTACTGAGGATATGCCTTCCAGAAACCTAACAAGATCATAGAATCATAGAATGGTTTGGGTTGGAAGGGATTTTAAAGATCGTTGAGTTACAATGCCCCCTGACACGGGCAGGGACACCTCCCACTAGACCAGGTTGCTCAAAGCCCCATCCAGCCTGGTTTTGAACAACTCCAGGGATGGAGCATTCACAGCTTGCCTGGCAACCTGTGCCAGCATCTCACCATATTCACAGTGAAGAATATCTTCCTGATGTCTAACCTAAATCTCGAGTCTTTCAGTTTAAAACCATTACTTCTCATCCTATTGCTACATTCCCTGATAAATAATCCCTCCCCATCTCTCTTGTAGTCTCCATTTAGGTACTGAAAGGCTGCTATAAGATCTACCCTGAGACTATTCTTCTCCAAGCTGAACAACCCCATCTTCATTGGAGAGGTGCTCCAGCCCTATGATCATTTTTGTGACCCTTCTCTGGACCCGTTCGAATAAGTCCATGTCCTTCCTGTGCTGAGGACTCCAGAGCTGGACACAGTACTGCAGGTGGGGTTTCACCAGAGCAGAGCAGAGGGGCAGAATCACCTCCCTCAACCTGCTGGTCACACTTCTTTTGATGCAGCCCAAGATGCGGTTGGCTCTCTAGGCTGCCAGCGCACATTGACAGCTCATGTTGAGCTTCTCATCCACCAACAACCCTAAGTCTTTTTTCTCAGGGCTGCTCTCAATCCATTCTTCGATCTGCTTAGTTTTAATGGAACAGATGTTATTCAGCTAGTTGAGGTGAGAGCTGAGACTGAAAGGTTTAACTGCTGGAGTAATATTAACTGTAAGCCATCCCTTACTCACATTCATTTTGCCTCAGCCAAACATAATTCTGCCCTTCTGGAATTCAGACGCATTGAAAACTTGACCCTCTGTCTGTTTTTTAGTCTCTTTTTTTTTTTTTGATGGAACATAGGAATTTTATAATGTCTTCTTATCATCATGTTCTTTTTAATGACATGATGTTATTTTTTTTTACTTTCTTAAAAACATTGGAAAGGTACTTTATGCTATAAAAATATTTTAAGATGGTCATGAAATATGAGGTATATACAAAATTAGTGTGTAATTTGAAATAACATATTCAAATATTAGGGATCTTCAGGATTCCAGTTAATAAGGCTTTATTTCACATTGTTGCTGTTAGGATTCATCTGAAGCCTGTACAATAAAATGAGATAAATTTTCCTAGTACAAGCCTCTGCTTCTTAAAATCAAGTTTTTTAACCACGAAAACAAAGGAAACTTTTCTCTCTGTCTCTATGTCTTATCAAACTCATGACTATTCACAAGATAAAAATTACCCCAGAAGGGGTTGGGGGTTGCGGGTTGCATTGTTGTCTTAATGAATTTTATGTATTGGAAATATCATCTGATTAATCACAGCATTACAAATTTTATTTGGCAAACCCAACTTTGACATAAATATGCAGTTGTGCACTTTGTGCTGAGTGTGGCTGCTCTTATCACTACTGGGACCATCTAGTATCTCAGAGCTGTCATAGCACAGAGGTTACTTGAGATAAATCACTTAACAGCAGCTGCAGGCCCTTCCAAAGTAACAGATTAGATACAGTGTATGCGGGGTAATGCAGAGTGAAACAGACTGACTGAACATTCTGGAATCTAAATCAGTAGCATCCCCCTCCCAGTTAAAGCTCAGACCTGGCAAAGTGTCATAGAAACTGGTGAAGATCATTCCTCAGTAAGGTCAATGCAGTCTGGAATAAGAATATATTGAGCCAGCATAGCAAATACATTGTCTTCATGAACATTTTTTGCTGCTGTTTTCCTTTTCTGACAGGTTAATTTTTTATTCTCCTTTCACTGTTACACCAATATGGCTGAGGATCCTTTCCTGTGCACAGCGTTGCTCTCTAGGAGGGAACAATTGCAAGGACAGGACAAGCAAAATCTGAATTGTGAATAACCCTTTGATAGCTGGAGTCCAAAATAAAGTTAATTTGATGCAGCTCATAATGATTTCACTGCTGGTTTGAGATGAGTGAAAGAAAACCAACCCTATTTAAATGAGATTTGCGGACATTAAAGACAAGCTTGAGCTAACGGTTTAACAAGGAAAAGCAGTTCATACTACATATGCGTTTGCTTAGGAATGAATAGTACTGCCTAACAACAGGGGCACCTACATCTCTCCCTTCTTGTCAACAAAATCAAGAAAATTTGTCAATACACCTTGCTTACAAGTCCTCTGCCCTTATTATAAGTTACACGATGTGTTCAGAGAAGAGTGCAACACATAACTTTTCATTTACTGCCAGGCACAGTTAGAAGAAGATGGGGAATTTTGTCATCAGGCTTTTCATTTTATACACATAGAACTGCTATCCTTTTTCCTTAACCAGTAATCTCAAGTTTGCTTAAAATCACAGCTCCTCAAAAAAAAACATTTCTGGGGGTTTTTAAAGTCAAATCACCCTGTCCAAAGTGTATGTATTCAATGACCACATACAAAAATGTGTCTTATAAAACTAACCTACATCAAAAATGGCTGTCAGATTAGGAGAATTTCTGTCAAAAAGCATAGCTTATATATACTTTCCCTTATAAAAGTAAAGAAAAATGAAATGGACATGGGGAAAATGCAAGCTTTAAACTATAGCAGGAGGCAATTAAAATTATGGGGAAAACTTGGTAACTGTTGTAGTAGGAAACTTTAAAGCAAAGTAGAAACCCAAGGAGGGAGGTTTAGCATAATAACACTTGTAGGTAAAATGATGTTACTCATGTGCTATGAGAGCATATGAAATCTCGTGAGCTATAAGAGCATATTCCTTTTTTAAATGTCAAAATACTTGTCCTAAGACATGTCATCCATCCATTTATTATTTATTAATATTTTCCTAATATGAGGAAGGATGAACTCTTTAATTTGTAGCTTGCATTCACATTGCTATGACTTTACTTCCCCACATTTGCATCCAAAAAATCAAAAAATGGTCATATCTATGTCTTGATAAAGGTTCAGGAAAATTGAGACCACATCCCACTCAGGAGGTGTTAAATCATGAAAATTCAAATGAACTTAAAAGTAGCTCATTAACTTACCAGTTCTTAATGGTTATGCAGTCAGATGAAGAAAATTCAGAAAGTTGTTTGGATCAAGTGAGGAAAATCATTGTGTACTGTAGAAAAACAGCAGTCACCAGTGGGAAAATGCACAACAAAGGTAACTCTGGTATCTTTTAAAACCAAAAGGACATGCTACAACAAAGAATCTAGCAAAAATAAGTAAAAAAGAAGGACTGTATTACCATTGTATACAAAAGAGGTAGTTTAGAAAAAAAGTCACCTCAAGCTGAGCTGTGACATACTACACAATTCCAAAGAGGAACCGTCTATATTAGGGAAATTTTAGCCACTTTATAAAATTCACTAGTAATCCCCAGTGACTTTTTTGTCTGTATCAAGAAACCGAGACAGAAAAAGTGTTAAGTTGGCATCGTCTGGATGTCTGGCTTTCTTACGCCCAGTAAGAAATAATTTTTTTATAGTTCTGTACAAAATCTGTTTGCCAGAAATGTTCATCCCATGTCCTGCAACAGAAAACTGTGTCTTTGATACGGCTGCTGATATGGTGTTGGAGAGCCTTAGAAGCTGGACCTTAGTAGAACACACTGCAAAACTTTTGGGTCACAGGAGATTGTGCTAGACAAATATGTCCATCGACTACAGGCAGGAGTAATACCAGGGTTTCAGATATTCACAGGATTCAGAAGCCTATGAGGCTTAGCATGATGGGATCCAAAGCCAACTGTGCTAAATGAACATTTAGATATATTCCTTGCTCTAGATGCTGGATGAGTGTGTGTGTGTGAGCTTCTATACTCTTACTTGTATCTGTGTGGGTGGGAGAAGACATCAGTCTGCTATTAGTTCAGAAACTAATGCAGTCATCCCCATGTAATAATTCGCAGAGTTACCTTGTTACTTTTCTTGTGTAGCAGAAAATTGTACCCTTTCTGTTGTTTTCTGTAAGTAGAGGGCTTTTTTCCATTTTCCTATTCCTTACTTTCTCTTCCTCCCAAATGATAAATGCGCTCTCATTTTCACATGCACCCCTGCTCCCAGCTCTCATTACAGTCCTGGCTGTGCTTTACATCTGGCAAGCTTAACATGTCACTCTGTCCTCAGAACCAAAGTGCACTGGAATACTCAATAAACCAAGAGAGTTATCCGACAGACCCTGTGCATGTCATCTCTGTAAAGCAACTTGCATGCCTCTGCCAGCCAAGAGCCTTCACATATTCCCTCCATTTTGAAATAAGCATCCCTTGAGTAGCGGTATGTGCACCTTTATACATATTTTACCATCTACTCTTGTTTTAACTGAACCTAGACGATGTTCTTCTGACACTTGCAGACTTTAAAATATCTTTGGCTGTCAAAGTCCCAGAGCTTTCAGATACATAGACATTGTGATGCTCTAAAACACATACAAAAAGACAACTGGGTGTGTGCAGTAAATGGATTATGAATTTCAGAGAATTTTCTCCAAGCACTTCAATGCTACCAGAATTCCTAACTGTCATTTATTCTACTAAAAACAACAACCCTCCTTGCATCAGTGTGAGTGAGTTTTATAAAATTTAAACTAAGTTCTAGCTACATTTAAACTGACATTCCTCTGTTGAACTGCTGCTTTTGCATGGAGCAGAAACAGGCCACAAACAATTATCCTTTCTAAAGGAAATGACATGGGCTACCAGAACCAGGTAAGCCACAGAGAAAGGACACTTTAAACAGTGAATTTCTGTTCTAATATACTTTCTCTGCCTCTCCTTTAAAAAAACAAAACAAAACAAAACAAATATTAATGTTGATTTTTTTTTAATTGTCACTCATCTTCCTCTACCAATGACTTAATCACTTTTGGATGTTGTGACACATCAGACCATGCCTGTCTTTAATTTGAGCTGCCCCACTCCTGAAATGCTGGGACACAAACTGAAAGTCCTCTGACTCTTCATGCCTGCTCTTCCCATAGTTAGTGGATAGAGAGGGGCACGGGAATTTGGTCAGTGCCACTCCAGTTCTTTTGATAGAAGTGCTGAACAACAAAGGCATTTTTAAATTCACCTTTAAAGAAACTTGCCTTCAGTCTAAAGTATGAGAGGGAAATAATTAAAATTAATAGAAGTTACAGTTGTTACACAAATGTTCTGTGATTTCCTTCAAAATGTTAAAGCAAGGGAACAACAAGCTTGAAACACATATTCTTATGTGTTTATGTTATTTTTTCCCTTTTCTCAAATATCACTTCAAGAAATAAAGCTTCATCAAGTTTGCTACAGATGTTTCTTAAGTATATCACTGATTCAGGCACCTTAAATCACAAACCATAAGAAAATAAGCTACCAACAGATGTAACTCATACAGAATTTTTTTATGACTAATTCTGTGGCAGAGGCTTGAAAGTGTATTCTCTCTATTATAGAAGATGCCTAGCCCACTGTTGAAAGCTCATTTGAAACTCAGGCAAGGAAAAAAAAAAAAAACAAACACAAAAAACCAACCAAACAACAAAAGACTCTCTTCATTTCCTTTGTCTTACTGTTCTTTTTGCCTTTTTAATTTTCAGTTCCAGGGTTGTTTTACCTGTTTGAGGAAATATTTAGCATTTTTAGTTAGATAGGTAGCTATACTGCATGTCATATTGATGAAACCATTGCTACTGGACAAAGAATATCCCTTAGCATCATTATGTGTACTTTACTAGTTAATTTTGAGTCATGAGTGTTACTTGTGATATTTTTCTATCCAAGATGCAAATATGATAATCAGAGAGGCAGAAAATAGGTGCCATTGTACATATTATCCTCCTCTGCCTAGTCAAGTTGACAAAAAGATGACAAAGTGCATACTCCTGTTGGGAGCAGGGGTGTAACTGTAAGCTATTAATATGTACAAGGACTCCCTCCTCTTCTGCTTTTTTCCTGTTCTTTTGCTGGTAATGATTTAGTACCAGTATCCATGTAGCACAATACTTTTTATTTGTCTTTCCCCATGCATAGTAAAAGGGTGGTTTTCTGCATTTTAAATGTCTTTTATCATGTACTAAAGAAATTATATGTTTATATTTTCATACACACTAGTTATTTGATTTGTACTTATAAATGCTAACCATGATAGGAGGAATAATCCTTCAGGCCTTGAAACCTCAGAGCATCGGATTCTTCATGTAACAGCACCAGCAATCCCACCACATTACAGTCAGTCTTAAATGTTTCCTATCTCCTCACCCTATTCCACACACATGAAACAATTTCATGTACTTATGTTACAGGTTTGGACTTTTGATTTGTGCACTGACCATTCAGATAACCAAATACAACTGTTGAACCTGTCTTCATTGAGAAGCTTTCATTAGTGAGAATATGAGAATAGAGTAAACTTCTATGTGATTTTGGAGGAAATGCTAGAATTAATCTATTAATATTCTGTCACAATGTCTCAGGATGGGAACCATAGAAGTCTTGAACAAGAATTGAATGTCTCTAGCCTTACTTATAGCTAATTCTCCTTGAAACATTTCTCAAGCAACCAGCTCTGCTGAGTGCCCATACTCCTTGTTTTTCCTGGCTTGGGTTTAAGTTAGAATAGAATAGAATAGAATAGAATAGAATAGAATAGAATAGAATAGTTCCAGACCTACAACAATCATCTAGGCCAACTGCCTGATTACTTCAAGGCTGATCAAAAGTTAAAGCATGTTTTTAAGGGCATTGACCTTTTAAATGCTGTCAAGCTTGGGGCACCAATGACCTCTCTAGGAAGCCTGTTCAAGCATTTGACCACTCTCTTGGTAAAGAAATGCTTTCTAATGTCAAGTCTGATTCTCCCTTGTTGCAGCTTTAAACCATTCCCGTGTTTCTCATCACCAGATACCAGGAAGCAGAGATCAGCACTTCCCTCCCCACTTCCCCTCCTCAGGAAACTGTAGAGAGCAAAGAGGTTGCCCCTGAGCCTACTTTTCTCCAAAGTACACAAACCCAAAGTCCTTAGCTGCTCCTCTAAGGATATTGCTTCAAGCCCTTTCACCAGCTTTTTACACTGGATAGATACATTCAAGTACCTTAATGTCCTTTCTAAATTGTGGGGGGCAGAACTGTACATGATACTCAAGGTGCAGCAACATGAACACCAAGTACAGCATGATAATCCCATCTTTTGAATGGCTGGTGGAGCTGTGTTTGAGGAAGCCCAGGATGCAGTTTGCTCTCTTGGCTGCCAGGGGCACACTGCCGGCTCCTCTTGAGCCTGCTGTCAACCAGCACCACCAGACCCCTTTCTGCAGGGCTGCTCCCCAGCCAATTTACTCCTCTCCCAAATTATACTTGTGTCCAGTGTTATTTTGTCCTAGATGTACAATTCAGCATTTATTATTATTTCATGTCATTGATGATTGCTCAATGCTACAATCTATCTAGATCCCTCTGCAAGACCTCTCATCCCTTGAGAGAGTCAACAGCACGTTCCAGGTAACTATCATCAATAAACTTACTAATGGAACATTCAGTTCCTGCATCTAGATCATTGATTAAAATGTTGAACAGAACTGTCCATAGAGTTGAGCCCTGAGGAATACTGCTAATGACTGTTCATCAGCCAGATGTAGCCTTATTTGCTACAACACTTGACCGCTGCTGCTTATCCAGTTCTTCACAGCTGGACAACTTGTTCAGAAGGCTACAGTGAGGGACAGTGTCAAAAGCCTTACTAAAATAAAGGAAAACTACATCCACTACCTTCCCTTCATCCACTGGGAGGTGACTTTACTGTAGAAGTATACTTAGTTAAATAGGACTTTCCCTTTGTGAATCCATGTTGACTGTGACTAATGATTGCATAGTCCTTCAAATACCTTTAATTAGAACTCAGTATGGTCTCTGAGAGATGGTAGATTTGAGGCAGCTTGTGTCAGCCACTCACATATGACTGTACTAGTCTTTTTGGCTAGACTTTATTAGTCTAGAAATAGTTAGACATAATGTGTGTGCTAGGAAAGGTTAGAATAAATAGCAAATATGCCATAGCAGCCAAATTTCTTGAAGAAGCAAAATCTAAGCTCCAGATGCTTATATGATTTATGCCACTAGATTTGGGACCAGGCTTTGGGCCAAAAAGCTTTAAAATAATTATGTTGAGCCATATATTTAATTCTTCTATATTGTCACTTTTGCTGTTTCCTAAAGGTGTTCAATCCATTTTCTGTAAGAAGGATTTTTTAAGCACTATTTATAATACCTTGTTAACATTTTTTTTTTTTTACAAATTAAAATATTTGAGCTAAAAGTTTAGTTTTTAGTCACTGTAATTTTCAAATGATACTATGAAATTTTCAAATGATACCAATCATCTTATTATTAAAAAGATGATTCATTTATATTAATATAAATTAACTTTGCTGTTCAGATCATAATGTTGTGCATGATGTTTAATTCTGGAGCTAGTAATGAGTTAAAATTCTAAACAAATACTTTTTTTCTCAGGGCATCAAATAAACAGAAACAGTGGCTGTCTGTCATGACGTCCCAATAGGGCTCTTCATAATTTTTTTACATCTTTAGAGAGGAATGAAACTAGAAGAGACATTGACTTGAGATGACATGTTACAGTCGTATCAATGACCATATAACAATAAATAAACTTTAATTACAAATATTATCAAGTTGCTAGGCTTATGATCAAGAAACTATGATCAAGGCACCTAAGTTCCTTGAAAAGTAAGACTTTTAAGACATTAGAAATCAATCTTAAGGTCTTCTGTGATGAGAAGCATTTGCTTACTTCACTACTCTATCTGACTTTCATAAGTCCTTGGGTTTAATGGTAGAGAGTATGTCTTGTGAAAGTGAGTCTGATACTTTGATTTATGAAAATGTTGTAGAAATAAAACAAAAAAAAAAAAAAGAAGAAAAATGGGACATCTGGAGGAATGATACACAGCGGTGTAAATGTAGGGGGACAAGCCAAATATCCTGAAATATACATCATGCTCTGAGATAAACCGTCTTCCTTTTTTTTCTTACAGATGAAAAAATACAGTGCAGAGTCACCTGATTCACACACTCAGCATACCAGCAGCATTGTTAATATAACTCAGGTTGAGTGAGACTGACTTTGCAGAGGTAGCATTGTTTTGTGTGTTGGATTTGAAGCAGCATCCTGTGGATGTATATATTGCATGTAGGGTTTTACTGTGAAAAAAATTGAGGAAATTACTCTTTAGAAGTAGAAAGCGGAGTTTTGTAGGAAGACATTCAAGCTAAGCAAGAATAAAGCCTATGTGACACCTTGGTGATGAATAGGCCTTGCTCAAGTTGTAAGCCTTGGAGTGAATTTCAGCCTCAGCAAACAAATGATGAATGGGCAATGTCATCTAATTGCTTTTGGTTTTGAAAGATCAAAATGCTAAGGCACAGTTCAGGAGTGAACTACACAAACATTGCTATCAGGAATACAGTTTTAGAAAAGTGAATGTTCACCAAGCATGCCAGGGAGAAAGCTGGTCATTAAATGCCCAGAACTGACAACCCCTGCCTCTCCTTCTCCCCAGCCCCAAGAAACACTACATATCTCCTCCCAGCCCCACCCCCACCAAAATATGAATTCCAAGATGAATCAATCAATCATTGAGGACTAAAATAAGAGGGACTGTAGAAACACTGAAGGCTTTGTATACTTTATTTGTAAAGTCAGCTCAATATGTGAATTGCAAAAGTATGAATTACCTAATCATTCACTAAAATGAAAAGAAAAGCAGAAATACTCTCCTTATTGCAGCCAGTAGTTGTAATTAATACTTTGCGCATCAGAAAGCAGAGAGGTTTTAAAACTGTGTTCATTCATTGATCTTATATTTTTTTAATGATATGAAAGGGACAAAAATGAAATTTGAAGCCTCAGTTAGACACTCCTGAACTCTGATAAAGGTGATAATACGTTTATTCCTGAGCTGGAATTGTGTTCTATCTATTTTGAGTCTGCTCACAGAAATGCGAGCCTTTCCAACAAGAAAAAGCATTCTATTCTGGCAATACTGTTGGAAAATGCCCATCTAAAGAGAGTCACTTTTAGGAGCAGTTATATTTGCTGACATGTTTGAAATGTGTCTGCAAGTAAGCATGTTTACAATTTGTCCTTTGTTTTTGAAGTAGTACAGAACCACCAGAAAGTTATGGCAACAAGAGACGCAAAATTGACCAGTATAAATGGAACATACCAAGAAGAGTGAGGTTGTAAAGTAGGCGTTGGAAGCTGTTGTTGTGCAAGAGATGGCTTATGGCATGCATTTTGTCAGCTGAGATTCTGTGATGAAATTGATGATTCAAATCCAAATACTCTGTAGTAAGTGCTGTAAACTATTTCCTTGGGGTAGTGGGGTGAATCATGAGTATATTCAACCCACTGTCACTGTGTAAAACATTGGAAACATTGTCCTCAATCTAGAATACATGAACTAATAGAACTGTCCCTGAAAGAGTCCTGTTGGATAAGGGATCATTCTTTACTTATTTGGACTGGAAGATTGGCTTATACTAAAAGCAAGCTATCTATTGCTTTAACCAGGGGACATCTGACAAATTCATATTAAAGGGACTGTGTTATTTTGTAACTATTAGAATACTTCAATGTAAAGTAATATTTTTTCCAGTAAGGCAAATGCATATTTTTCTAATTTATGAATGTAATTTTTTTTCATTGTTCTATTTTTATTAACACATTTACTTGACTTTTAAGATTTAGATATTGTAACAATTCAGTATGTACCAGACATGACAATGGAATAGGGCAAACAACAGAAAGACTACAGTTACAGTAATAGCCTACTTTGGGAAGCACAAGACGATGAAATCTATGGAATGAAAGTGTTTTGGCAGAAATTAAACCAGTCTGATACAGTTTAGTGGGATCCATTATTGAAATTTGATTGCTGGAGTGATCATGACCAAAAAACATTTTAAAATTTGCCACCAGTATGTAAAAAACCACAGACAAAATGCTGAGGCTTGCAAAAAGGAAAAGAAAGAAAGACAAATGGAATGAATATGAGAAATAAATTATAGCTGAAACACCCTCTGCTTTCCAGGAATACCGACTGAACATTGGAGAGTGGGTAAGATTTGTCCTTGAGTACTGTATTTATATTTCTTACTTCTCTTTTGTGCTTAATATTGTCTCCTTTCAATATTACCTGTTTCATATCAGGAACATAGTCTGCAAGTTTCTGAATAGTCGGACACCTAAGTGTGTGCTTGGTATACTGGAAAAAAAAAAAGCATTAGCAGCAGCAGCATAATCAAAACAAACAGCAAATAAGTATTTTAAAGTTAAAATTCCAAAAATAAGGTCAAGCACAGCCACCAAACATGTTCCGAAGAGGAATGGATGTTAAAAAACCAGACTGCTGGAATACTTTTTCTCAAGAGAGCAAGCTGGGGTGGGGAAAAGGTAAGAACAGATAAGAGCAATGCTGATTATCCAGTGATACTAGTTCAAACTGGATTGCAAGGCATCTTTCTGGCCACTATTACTGTGGTTTTTAAATCCTGCCTATCCAGAAACTTAGCCTAGAATAAGATAGATTGTGACAATTTGTATTGTTCTAGCTAGACTATATTTGAAAAAAAAAAAAAATTATAAAGAAGGAACTATAGTGATAAACTGCTAAAACAAGAGATGTAGATTTTTTGACTGTCAGATTTATTATACAAAAAATATTAAATGTAGTCTCTAGACTATGACGTAGTACATTGGAAAACAAGACATTCATTCGAGCCATTCTGTCCATTCCCTGTGGTAGCTACTGTTCAATATCCACTCACAAGTGTTAAATTTCACCTTAGGTGGGATGCCACGTGATTTATAGTGTATATAAAGTAAAACATCTATTTAATATAAAAGTTAAGGTGTATTGACATCTCAGAAATTTTATAAAGGTGCAAACTGCTTATGGTTAAATTTCATAACATGAACATACCTCAGACTGAGCACTATTATACATATGTATTGTTCAAATTTTATCACCATTATGTAAGTACCTGGGTACAAAGCAGAGCTTTCATCTTACTATACTTGTTTGCTTTCAGATGTTGACCTCATTTTCAGCTGACTTGAAAGTACTGGGGTGGTTAACCTTGGCTGGTCACCAGGTGTTTACCAAGCTGCTCTGTCATTCCCCCTCCTCAGCATGGCAGGGGAAGAAAATAAGATGAAAAGCTCACAGGTCGAGATAAGGACACAGAGATCACTCACCAATTACAATTGTGTGCAAAACCAGGTTCTTCTTGGGGAAGATTAATTTAACTTATTGTCAATTAATAACACAGTAAGATAGGAAGAAATAAAAAGAAAACTAAACCCACTTTCCTCTCACCCCCACCTTCATACCAGGCTCAAATTCACCCATTCACTCAAAACTCCTCTGCCTCCTACTCCCATCCCAAGTGGCAAAGGAGGGTGTAGGAGTTGCGGGTTGTGGACAGTTCACAGCACTTTTTCTCTGCTGCTCCTTCCCCCCCACACTTTTCCCCTGTTCCAGTGTGGGGTCCCTCCCATGGGCTGCAGTCCTTCAAGAACTGCTCCGGTATGTGTCCTTTTCCATGGACAGTTCTTCAGGAACAGACTGCTCCAGCATAGACCTCCCACAGGCCTCAGTTTGTGCCAGAAAATTTGTTACTGCATGGGTTCCTCTCTGCAAGCCTGCTCTTGTGTGGGTTTTCCATGTTCAGCTGCTTCCTTCAAGGTGCTTCCATCTGCTGTGGCATGAGGTCCTCCATGGGCTGCTATCCAGGCTGGTTAACTGCTTCAGCATCATCCCCTATGGGCTGTAGGGGGACAACCTGCTTCATCATGGTCTTCTCCACAGGCTGCAGGGAAATCTCTGCTCTGGCACCTGCATCATCTCTTCCCCCTCCTTCTTCACAGGCCTTGGTGTCTGCAGGGCTGTTTCTCTCGTGTTTTTCTCCTCTCTCAAAGCTATTGTGCAGGGTTTTTTACCCCTCCTTATATGTTATGACAGGTACAAAACCAGCACCACTGATGATCCCAGCTTTGGGCAGCAGCAGGGCCACTTCAGAGCTGTTTAGAACTTGTTGTGTCCAACATGGGGGCAGCTCCTGGTTCTTCTCACAGAAGCCACCACTGCAGCCCCTGACTGCCTCCCCCTGCTACCAAAACCTTGCCGCATAAAAGCAATACAGCTAGACAATCACACTGATTTCCAGTTTAATCTTTCTTTCAACCCATTTGATCCTAAACTGGGGGCTTAGGCTAATATTGTTGAGACATCCGCCCAAATGAAGACAAACTTATCCTATAAGAAACGTCAATTTACAAACAGGACATAACGTATTTATTGTCTCTTCTGGTTGCAGCCGATTTTCAAGAAACAGCACTGGTATGGGAGAAGCTGAGGTACATAAGCCAGGAAAATATTGCTGATAAACATAAGGAGCCTTTCACTGTTCAGTTCCATCTCTTGTGCAATATGAGCAATACAGTGACTTTACTTAGTAGCCGACATAGCGGATTCATAAACTTACCAGTGCTTCAGTAGCAAACTAGAAAATCTATAAGGTTTAACAAGGCAAATGCTGGCTCTGGTTCTCTGGAACTAAGAAAGTGTGATTGTTGAATTGACTAATGATGTGAATCTAGGACAGGCAGTAATGGTTTAGAAAAGCATTATTTCATAATATTATTTAAGTATTGACAGAAACATAAGCTAAATTAATGAAGAATATTATGAAATTCTACACTCAAGAAATTCCAGACCATGGAAAGTGGGCAGATATGTAGTTCGAAAGACAGAAAAGGGAAGAAGTAATATTTATAGTAATACAGTGATATTTATAGGTTGTCACAAGCAGCTCTAATGAATTTCATCACATCAAACTGTTTCCAAAGATAAAACATTATGCTCAAATGTTATATGAAAAACACATGGTCTTTTATATTTGGCCTGCTGTTAAAGCTTTAGTTGTGTCCGGTTTGGGTTATTATAGTTCAAGAATGGCAACTTATTCAAAATAAACTAGCAATTTATCAAACATCTTGAAAATGAAACCTATCACAAAATACCTGGTTTAGTGTGATTGTGAAGACCAGAAATTCCTCATATTAGAAATGTTGCACTCGGTGTTGAGAAATTAAATATTTACTGGGATAGTGAAAAAGGGCAGAAGACACAGATATTATAACCAACTAGTCATGAGTAATGTGATTCATTCCCTACTCTGCAAGTGTCTTCTATCTAAAGGAATTCCTTTTTAGCAGGCCTTGGAGATTTTGTGGCCTAACAAAGATATCAAACTGTTTCTAAGCCAGGAGTTCAGGAGCACACTGGAAGTCTGGGACAGCCAGCCCTGAAGCCTTTGATTTTACAGAGTTGAAGGGATATCCTCTTGGTTTAGTTAATTTTTTGTTTATGCTTGTTTGTTTGCTTTGGCTGTGAAGGTGGTGGTAGGCTTATAAATTTTAGAATATATATTCATCTCAATAATGGCAGCAGTAGTAGAAAGAGAAAGAAATATTTCATACAATTTCTGGGAGACATCTTCTTTGAAAGGGTTCTTCATAAACAGACTTGGAGTGAGGCACTCCAGAAAACAAGAGGGACATGACTTGAGTCAGGGTGTTTGCAGCTGTCCAATGTGACTGCAAGAACACCTTCTCAGACAGCAGTAAGAAAAAAAATACTTGAGAAAAGGAAGGAGTGGAAGCTCTTGTATGAGTATGCCTTTTTTTCCTGACTCGAATGGTAATAGCAGTTATCAGTGGAGTACTCACATATGGTTATTGCTAATTCCTCAGAAACCATTCACAGTATGTTGTCAAACAGTCCTGTTTTCTAGTAGATCTGACAGTTTCTCTGGGGGATTTCTGGAGAGTCGACTTAAGAAGAAAAAGGGTGTCATATCTGAGTAAACAAGGACCCATTTGACTCAGAAAATGATTTGCTTCAGCAACATTACCAAAACTGTGCAGTCTTTCTAATGTATTTCAAACCCACCAGTAATGTTTCTGATAACAACTCATAGGAATTAAATCACTTGCTCCTAATCTATAAGAAGAGATTCCTTTTAGGTGAAGAATTATTTTTCAATTTTGGGATATTTTTTAAGGTTAGTGAGGAAAAGAACCTGTATGAATAACTGCAATAACTTTGGCTTCATTTTTCTAAAGCTCTATCCCTGTAGACAATATAATTTACTGTTAAGCAGTGCTCTTAGCTAGGCTAGTGAAACAAAAATACACTGGGTTTGGAGAAGCAACATTTTGCTAATCCATCATAGTGAAGTAGATAATGCAAGCAGTAGCCTGAATTCATACTAACTCAGAAAGAAGAATGTGTGCATATGTGCTGATATGGAGCTGAGCACCCAGAATGTCTATTTCATTTCTGAAGTTTATGCCTAAGAGAACCCAAAATAGTATAAATTACCTCCAGGTGAAAGGGTATAGGTCCTCTCTTCACATCACTAGTTTATTTATTCTAATTTATTATAGGGGAGGGTTGCTGAGAATGTAGCTATTCTATATGTTTATAACTCACTTTATTAATTTAAGCTCTCCCAAGACAATATGAAAAAATAAGTTGTTTGATTATTTGTTTATTTATCCTAGGGCTGCGTTAAGCAGTGTAGTGATTGAAAAAGAAAATGTTATTAACACCAATCTGATCAAATCTGATCAGTATAACTGTAGAAAGCTTTCCAGCAACACGGGGCAATATATATAAATTTATATAAGCAATGTCTATTAATATAAATATATATATATAAAACTAAACATCAGTTTTTATTTTGTTTTTAGAAAAAGATTTTGATCTATAGGCTGTGTATTATTGAATCAGTCTTCATGTAACGTAAAAATATGATTCTCTCCCAGGTATCTCCATTTTTTCTGTAGAATTTGAGTGTGTTGATTCATTTATGCATTATTCCCCAGGGATTTTTTTTCTTTAGATGGGGTTCCAGTTATTGTCATGACCACATGTAAATCTGTTTATCAGTACAATGCTAGGAATTTGTGGGTTTGGATCATGGGTTAAGCAATATTGCCTATTGTAATCTGATTGCAATTGCAAACATTAGGCGTTATATTTTCAGGCATGGCCTGTTTTAAAATTTGCACGTTTTCCTTAAGAACATTTTTCACAGACAGTTGCTACATTAAATATTTTTCCATTTTTTTATAGTTATATTCTTACCTAAATCCCCCAAACTAATATATCAATTTACTTTACTTCTCATACTTATAACTGTAAAGTACTGTACTGTTTTAAGCATTACTAGTTGTAGAATGGGAAGGTATAGGTAGCTAAGATGGAATTTAATTCATTAACCTGATACCATGTTTCATTTCCATAGTGACTAACCATCTGCTTATAATATTTTGAAAGTAGTCATTCGCTATGGCCCTTTTGAGAAACAGGATTAGTAATTCAAAAATACCAAACTAATCCTCTTTTATTTTATACTGGAAAAATGTGGTGCAATTTAGAAGTAGAAAAACATGAGGGTTTTTAAGTTAGAATCATACAGAAAAAAACCTTTGACACAATCTTCCGTAATGATTACAATTTTAAGCATTGTTTTTATAGCACAAAGAAGTACAAAGCAAAAGAAAAACTTTAAAGCTCCTTTATAAACTCAGACTTTCTACCCAGCAACTGTATTACAGAAGTGGAACTCTGCTGTTGGGGTTTGTTTAGAAAGTCACCAGGAATGTATTGTAATACATGTGAATCTTATTTTTACTGCCAAATTAGGTGTTGCAGCTCTTGCAGGTCAACCTATTTATTATTTCCATTCCTGCAACCTTCCCAGCTGTGTGGGTGATTCAACAAGTGGTAAACTTCCCTCCCAGTCAGTAAACAAGCCAAGTTGTACTCACTGGGCAACCAGAGAGGCCGTCTTTCAAATAAGAAATATGAACAAGGTTATGATCGCTTGGTAACTTGTAATACCTCACAGGACATGTTGCAAACTGGGAACTTTGTTTCTTTTGTCTGAGGCTTAGCTTGCTTGCAATCAATACTGAATTTTGCTGAAGAGTTTGTAAAATTTTGCTGAATTAAAATATCAAAGATATTTGTATTTGTCACCATTTTGGGTGTATGTGGCCTTATTCCTGTGTTATGAAGGACACGCATCTGAACAACTCTTTCTTCCCGTAAAAACTGTTTACAAGCAAATTTCTCTGTTTATCTTAACCATTGCTTTAATGTTGTTTGCCTTTTGACTTTACACTGAACTTGTACTTTTTCCTTCTTCAGCATACAATAAAACATTTAATCCATTAAAAATGTGTTAGCTCTGAAATCTCAGTCAAAATTCAGTATTTGTAGTTATAATTTGGCTATCTAATATCTTGTACTCCTACAATACCTGCAACTGTTCAGATACCAAAGGCCTTCAAAAGCCCTAAGTAAAATATTAAATTTAAATTGAAAACGACTAGTAAAACCTTCAGGTTAATTTTTTTTATTTTTTTTTTTTTTTTTGTAATATGCTAAACATTTCTTTGGGGCTGTATTTTAGTATCACAACATGCTTGTAAGGTGGGGAGGTATAACAATCTCAATTACATTGACACAAGTGAAATCTTCCACCCAGTTTCACAGAGAGCTCAAACTCTAAATAATTTCAGCTAGTCTCAGACATAGCTCTTCTCTTAAAGTTTTAAACTTCAGATATTTCTCCTGAAAATCTATCTGTAAATTGTTTACTGTATGCCAAAGCCATTAGGTGGGATTGATTCACAACACTTTTCATATTGTTAAAAAGAAACCTGAAAAGCAGCTCAACACTGATGATGTGTGAAGCAACTTTTTCATTATATATTTCTTAGACACTAAATAGCTGAAAAATGTGATAACAGTTTCCCTAATCATCTTACTGTAAACCAGGTTTCATATCATTCTTGCATCACTTTTCCCTCTGTATGTTTTCCCTTCTATGTTTCCATGACATTTTAAAAGTATGTCAATGAAATAGCTATTCCAAGTGTTCCTTGCAGTGCCATGTATTAAAAACAACTCTGACATGTTCAAAGCCCTCCCTCACTTTTATAGAAGAAAGCCACTGTATTACTCTTGAAGTTTAGATTCCACCTAATGTCCTTCTCAGTACTAGAGCTTTCTATTTGTACAATCTATATTTGAAGTTTTCAGAGCTGTTCTTTTTGTTAATTTATTTATTAGCATGACATTTCCAAACTAAAAGGATTAATGCATTACTGGAGACAATTGCTAATTACAGATCAGAAGTATGAATGATCTCTTTGTAGTGAATTGGTAAATAATTACTTCTTCATCTGAATTTTTACAATAACAAATCCTTATTTTCCTTGCAAATAGTAGTTTCATATATTTTATAGAATCTGTATGAAAAAGTCTTTGTGAGATTCTATGGAGTCTTAGTAGATAATATCTTCCTCATATATTGAAAACTATGATGAAAGCATTTTTTCATATTAATCCTTAAAAGACTAATTAAGCATTTAAGTAATTTTTAAAACAGGTCCTTACATTTCATATCCATATTTGGGTGTATGGCACTAGAGTGAGGGTTTTTTTCAATACAAGATACAATCCAAAATCTTTTTTATAGATAACCTGGGATATTCAGGGATGAATGGCAGAATGATGATCATTTTCTTCTAACTGTATTTTCTACCCTTTTTTCATAGTTATTTAAGCACATAGATAACCCACCACTTAAAATTAGAATATATTTAAAATAATAATTGAGGAAATTTGATTTTAAGGTATCAATAAATGTCAATATTTTGCACATAGATATCTGGCTTTTGGAATTATCTTGTAGCACTTTTTTAGCTAGGTAAGTACATCTTCCCCATCATTCTAATGTTAAACCCAAAGGATGCATCATCTGTCACTAGATGTTCAATATAAACCTGCTAATTTTGTTTCCTTTCACTCACTGTGAAAGCAGAGGACAAAACAGTCCCTCTGGCGTGTTCATCAAAACTGTGATCTTGCTGATTAAAATGCAGAGAAACTATCATTTTCCTTTTATCTGCACTCCATCATATCTTCTTTGTTTGAATCTCATTAACACTATTTTTCTACTTTCTCTTTATCGCTGGTGTTTTTTTGATTGTTTGTTTTGGTTGGTTGTTGGGGTTTTTTTTCCTCATTTACAGGAAACTAATTAAACAGACATAACTAAAAACATTACATATAGATTTCTCAGGTAACTTCCTGTGGTAATATCTGAAGTTCATCTTCCTAGTATTTATGTAGCCTTCTATCATAAATTGAAGATAAAGTACAAAATTTGGTGTCATTTAAGACTGCATGTCTTTTATGCAAAAATCATCAGTTCTTGAACACTTTTAAATGTACCATATCTGCTTTTGAACCTTTTTTCCCTTTGCTTCTCTGTTTTTACTGTTAAGATTAGAAAGTTTTTAAAAAGTTATTTTTATGTCTTTTTTCTTTACTCTTGTGAATTTACCATCTTTTTGACAGGATATTCCACAAGATGTTATATAAATAGTCAGCTTTTTTTTCATGTTTCTTCATCAGGCTGTTTATTTTTAGAAGCATCCCATTTTGGCCAGTCTCCAAGTGCCACATTTCTGCATGTAGTCCCACCACATAATCCTAACAGCATTGTACTTCTCTTACATTGGAAGCAAGACATCCAGTCTATGATCTTCTTTCAAATTATGATGAAACAGATATGTTTCAGTAATGTATTATTTTCCAATAATCATGCAAAGATTGAACTAGATATACATAAATTCTCCATCTATGTGTATATGTATACGTGTATTTATATACAGTTGTAGACGTGTATGTTTACGTAGGGTAAACATAACTTCCACAGTACTATATCCTGGGTTTTTTTATGAATATCTGAATGTCCCTCTTTCTTGGCAGAAAAGAGAAGTTTGAATTTTTAGTATCAAAATTGACAGAGGTGACTCTGCCCTTCCTCCACTTTTTTCTTGTGAAATCAATCCAAATAATTCTTACAATAAAATTTAAAGAAAAGAAATTGTTATGCTCAACTCTCTTTAATACCTTGAATTTACCAAATAGGAGAAGGACAACCTGTGTTGAATATTTTTCAACTTATTAAAAAGTAAAATTCTTTCTTAACCTGTTTATCTCATCTTATCTCTTGAAAAGTTTGGCATCCAATTACTGCTATGAATGTGAAAAAGCATATATTTTTTTCAAAATGATACATTTATTTAACCCACAGTCACAACAAAGAATTACCTATTGATCAGTAAGCTAGACCTCATAGAATTTTCTATAGCTTTGATACAACTTGGCTTACAATAGTCCCTGAAGAGTTTGTTATCATTAAATAAGATTTAAGATCATTAGAATAATGAGTGATTTGACTGTCTTTACAGTCTTTGGTGAAGTTGTTTTCTTTCTTATAGTCATACTCAAACACAGAAAACATCATAAACTATAGTGTGTTATTTTGGATAATTCATTTGCATTAATAGATTTACATCTATTTAAGACCAAACAGTCCTTATTGTGTAAAAATTCTTGAACTGTAAGGCAAATATTACACCTAGCAGTGTTTGCCCAGTGCATGAGGGAGTGTATTTCGAGTTCAGCAAACTTTGTATGGATTACTTATTCTGGAACATTCCTTGCTGTGCAGCTTGTCAACCATATAGGAAGATGCTGTGTAGCATCAGCTGGTACTTGGTATGACTAAATAGGAAAGTGGTGTAAGTAGAAAAGAAATAATTTAAATGCACTTTTACCAAGACTGGCTAAAGACTTTTGGGGTTTTTCTCTCTCTCTTTTTTTTTTTTTTTTCTTTTTTTTACTGTGTGGCTCTTATTAGAAATTTTGAAGGCCACCTTTCTATGATTATGATGGATGATTTTCAAAATATTCCTTCTGAATATATTTCTAAAAATAAATTCAAATCTTCATTTCAAATCCAAATGGAAAGTGACTACAACGACTTAATCCTTCATATCTGTAAGCACTATCTTTGCAAATATTCAAAATGTTTTGTAGTTTTGTTCAGTAGTTTAGTTTCATTCCTGTTAAAAGTGCTTATGTGCATTAAAAGACAAATTACCTGTAGAATTTAAATCCACTAAATCCATTGGAGTTACATTAGCAAGGAATTTGACTTGAAATATTCACTTTCAGTACTTTTCAAATCTGCTAAAGTCTCTCAATTCTTATTTCATTACAAGCATATCTGTCACTTGTGTGGTAGCTGTAACTGATTTCTTTTTTTCTACTGATCACTTTTTCTGTGGATGTTCATAAGCTGACGACTGAGATGTCTGAGTAATACATAAAAATGATAGCATAAACTTAAATCAACTTCAATTTTCCCTAAATCTTGTTGGAAAACATTTAGCCTTCAAATTGTTATTTCTGTCATGTTTTTGTGATACAATGTCCTCTCCTAATATTGAGAAATAGTGGACAATAATTGAATGGAAAAAAAAAGAAACGAGTGAAAAATTCAAATTTATGGGGAGACAAAAAGTTAGTGTACATTTTCTAAACAGGACATGGCTTGAATAAGAAATAAATAATTTATGTTTATGATAAATGAAACTATTCCATATCCCATAGTTAGTGAAGGAAGTGACATGAAAAAAAAAATCATATCAAAAGTTTAAAGCAGAGAGCAGTAAAACTTGTATATGGGAAACCTATCTGACCTTTCCTGTTCCATGCTGGCATTAGGAAGACTGTTGCTCCAAAAAGAAGAGGTGGGAGAGTTTTTTGATGTTGGAGGGAGAGGGTTGTGAGGGGAAAGGTTGTGACGTCTTATTATCTCATTAAAATTAATGCGCAGGATCATCTTCTACCACTTCCGGTACTCTTGAGTTGAATAGCAACAAAATTTATCATTTCCTTTTAGGCCTAATATTTAGACAAGGACTTTACAACAAGAATAAGTAAGCATATTGGCTTGATATTGCAGAACTAGCACTTTAACTCAGCCTTTAGTGTCTTTGTTATGGTAAACAAAATGCAAAAATGCCCAAATACCAATACACCTTATAATAACACTGCACAGAAGCTAGCTACATGGCATTCCTTCCTCACATGTGAGCAGTACTAGACTGTATGTATCACTTGCAGCTTAAAAGAAGTGTGAACTAAAAATTCTTCTAATCACAAATACTTTAACATAAATAGCTGGCAAGAATCATTTGATTCCTTCTTAACATGACACCGGACTACTTCACACTGAATTTGATCCGCAATTTCAGTTTCCAACCATTCAATTTATAAAGTTCTTCTGTAATTCTTCACAGTCTCTTGTCCTTAATTAATTTTATCCTGAAGAAGTTAGTATTATCAGAAAACATCCTCATCTTACTGCTCACTTTCTTTACTAGGGTGGTATAAACAGGTTGAACAGAACAATTCCCAATCCCTATTACTACAGAATTCAGCTGGTTACAATTTTCCTTTCTCAGCACTTCTCTTTACCTTCAGTTTCCCATTTTTTAAATAGTTGTTAATGTATTCTAAATGTTTCCCTCCTCCTTACCATGATTACTTAATTTCCCCGTAATCTTTGGTGACGAAGGTTGTCATAAAACTTCTGAAAATTCAGGTGTGTCAAAAGAATTACCCTTAGGTATGTGCTTATTGCTGTAACAACCTAGGTCAGCTAATTTTTGTTATTTGCCCCATTGGAGGGTTGGAAATGGAAAAGCGTAGAGGGGTCCCATCTGCAGGGAGGAGTGGACAGGAGAGGTAACACAAAACTGACCAACAGGGTATTCCATCCAATGGAATCAATAAAGGCTGGTGGATGAAAGGATTGAGAGCAGTCCTGCAGAGAAGGACTTGGGGGTACTAGTGGACAAAAAGCTAGACATGAGCTAGCAACGTACACTCACAGCCCAAAAGGGCAGCCATATCCTTGGCTGCACCAAAAGAAGTGTGGCCGGCAAGTCAAGGGAGGTGATTCTGTCCCTCTACTCTGCTCTGGTGAGACTTTAACACTTTATTGATTGAGATTTTAACACTTAATTGTCCACTTGAAGTGTGTGACTAAACAGTCTATTTTATTCATGTTTTTTTAATACAAATTCTTTATTTTGAATTCTTGCCAGTCATATGATAATTCCATACACCGATTGTAGAAAAACAATAATTTTCCTAAATTTTTTTTGAGATTATATTGAATATTTTCTAGTGAAAGGCCAGTTTTTCTTCTGATAAACCATAATTTTTTTTTTTCATGCTTCTGCACAATAGATTAAAATAAAACAAAACAAAAAACTAAGCAATATGCCCACACCCTATTAGGTCTACAAACATGACCTTTCTGCATCCTTCTAAGGTGCTGGAATGCAAAATGGGATTCCACCTATAGGAGATTCATGACTGGAAATTTATTCTCCTCGAGTATTTGAGTTACTCTAAAGAATAGAAATACATTCTGGTAAATCCTATTCAAACAGAAGGCATAAAATAATGTCCATTAAGGGGATGTTAGCATTCTAATAGCTAAATGTCAGTTCTCTATCACATCTTCCTCTGCTGGATGCCTCAGTGGTTCGATCACACTGACCCTGAATCCACTATATTCCTGGTGTTTATCTCCGGTAAAAATTATTCTGTTCACATTTTCTTACATAAAGGAGGGAAGGTACCCTTCCATCAACAATTCAGTATACTGTTTTTAACCTGCAGGAAAGACAAAGGAGCCACAACATAGCCCAGTGAATACCCTGTTCTTCTCTTAAAAACTTCTGTTATGACTATGGTCTTTTCCATCATATAATCTTATACACCCTTCACACAACTTCTGGTAGTCTAAATATGAAGCATTTAATTACAAAGTTGAATCTTTATAAAAACATAAAATAATGCAAATTTACACATCTAAATATAGTATTAAAATGTTCACATGCCATTACCAGCCTTGATTTTTTAACCATTCTAATACAGTCTTTAGAAATTAAACAACCAGCTTTTCAATATTCAAAGACATTTCTGCTAATGGTTTCTTCTATGGAATTTGTAACTTTTTCTATCTTCTTTGGTCAGTGTCTCTTGTTGTTAATTTTTCTTTAAGACAGATAAATCCTCTTCTCAGTCTAAGAGCCTTTGTTCCTCTTTATGTCCCTGCTTTTCAATATTCAGAGCATAGTTGTTAAATTTAATGATTTCTTTAGTTTGGTCTGAAGCTTCTTCCAGTGGGAATAGGTGACATATGTCAGGATCCTTGTCAGTCTCTGGCTTACTCACTACACATTGTGGTGACTTTTGTAAAATGAGTACAAATTAATAAATTACAGATAGAAAAAATCTTGAAATTGCCATAAGAAGACAGGAGAGGAGAAAGCAAAAAGCATCCTCGTTAACAGCATTTAACTGGGAATTCTTAAATTCAGTTGACTGTTTATCATCTGTATTGTTAATGAAAATATTTGTAGGAATCACTAGAATTTACATTCCTAAGGGTCTTTTGAAAGTGGATCTCACCTGCTTAGATCACTTCTGAAATCTGGTTTTAATTCTGATATCAATAGTCTGCAGGAAAGGGATGAATGAACCATAATCTCACAAAATTTAATCTCATAGTAAATGAAACTGTGTAACTGTGTAAGAAGGAGGGAGTGGATACATAATGATTGGTCTTAAGTGCGCTTCCTTGACAAGAACCAGTGTGTTCCTGAAATAATTACATCAGCCTTCCCCCACAGCCCGAGACTTGCCATCTTGCAAGGTTTTTAGAGAAAGAAGGGCAGAAAAAAATTCAAAAAAAAGAGTCCAAGGGTCACTAAGGCCATGTAGGGTTTTCATTTTTTTCTTTGAACATGTTGAAAAAAAACCCTTGAGAAATCATAATTCACATCCCCCTTCCTGTTTTCTCCCCTGTATCTTGTTCTGGCCTGTAAATCAGAACAAAAGGCAGCACTATGTTGTCCACATTACTACATCTCATTGTTACAATAACAGGTCACTCAGAGAGCTGTTTCTCCCTCACCATCCATTGCAATAGCCTGTACTTGTTGAGGGACAGTTTCTAACTGTCTTGGCACCTAACAATCCATGTTTTTAGCTAGCTCTCCTTGAGTATGTTTGAAGATTTCTCTGAATCTTCATTCTGTCATTTCCTTAGGCAATGTCCTTTTTCTCTCATCATTTTCTCCAGGACATTTTTCCTGGGTCTTTTCTACAGTAAGCATGTGCAGCTTTAATGGGTATTTTTTGATCAATATCTTTGATAACTGTACCTCTGTCTCTTCATTTTTCCTTAGAATTTTGTTACAGAAAGAAAATGTAATGTTTAAGCTTAACTGAATGTAAAATGAAGCGTTACAGAATTTCTATTACTTTTAGCAGCCTTCCTGCAAGCCAGAGTATTCGTAACTGTTGTAATGGTTATAAATTGTAAACTGCAAAAAGCATCAATTTTACAAACTCAGAATCTGTAATTTTTCTTAATTCTTCCCAGTCATCACACATTATCTATTAATACAGATGTCAGTCTTGATATTCATAGCACTATTATTAAGCGTACATCCCGTTAATTTTTGCTAGTGTCAGCAAAACCTAGTTAAACATTCATAAACAACAAAACCAGAAGATTTCTTTTCTACACGAAATCAATCTTTTTTATGGTATTTAAATTACTATTAACATTACTGCAGTTAAGTATATGCTCTTTTGCCAAAGATAATGCATGACTTCACTTAATACAGAGCTTTGCAAACACTTTACCATAAGCAAGTTTGTTAAAATTTAGTATATGTGGAAAATTTTGGGTTATTTCTTATGATACAGTTATGAGCTACTATGGTTGGCCAGCGAGGCAGCGGCAGCAGCACCGGCAGCACCAGTGACGAGAATTGAGGTGAGCTCGTGGGGAGGATTGGATCACGCTGTACAGAGGGGTTTCCGAGCTCAGGGACCCCCAACTCACAGCCTGAGCCCCAGCTGGAACCCGGAAGTCTGCGGTAGCCAGTCAGGCAGCGGAGATTTAAATGCAGTCAGAGCAGACCCTGGGTTGATGGGTTAGGCAGTGGCAGCTGCTGATCTAGCATGTGGCGCGCTAAGGGGAGAGCACGTGGGCTGCTCTGAGTAGAAAGAAAACATTCGGGTAAGTGACATGTGGTACCAGGCTCTGCAGACCCCTGTAGCAGAGGGAGGTGACCCAAGGAACAGGGAGGAATGGATACAGGTGCCTGCTGGAAGAGGCAAGGGAAACCCTTCACAGCTTTCCTCATCCTTCCATTTGCCCTTGCACAAGTGTGGGGCACTGGAGGTTAAGGGTAAGGCAAATGAGAAGGCAGTCGAAACACCATCTGGGGGGTTGCCTAAAGCAAATCAGTCCCCACCTCGCATCAGAAGGTCTTCCCTAAAAAAAAAAAGAGGAGGGTAATTGTTTTTGGTGACTCACTTCTGAAGGGAACAGAAGGCCCCATATGTCAGCCAGATCCTTCCCACAGGGAAGTCTGCTGCCTCCCTGGGGCCTGGGTCAGAGATGTAACCAGAAGGCTACCTAGTCTGGTACAGCACTCTGACTACTTTCCCTTAGTATTTATGCAGGTGGGAAGTGAAATGTCAATATCGGAAATTTAAAAAAAATCAAAAAGGACATTAAGACACTGGGGAAACTGATTGAGGGATCAGGGGTACAGATAATTTTTTCATCAATACCCTTAGATGCAGATAGGAGTACTGAGAGAAATAAAAAGACATACACAATTAGTAAGCGGCTCAGAAACTGGTGCCACCAACAAAATTTTGGGTTTGTTGATCTCAGTGAACTTTATATGGCACCAGGTCTGCTAGCAACAGACGGACTACACCTGTGTCAGAGGGGGAAAAAGATACTGGCATGTGAGTTGGCAGGGCTTGTTGAAGGGACTTTAAACTAGGTTCAAAGGGGGAGGGGGTTAAACACAGGTCTTGTAGAAACAAGGCTAAGGAGAGCCTTCAGTCTGCCATCTCGCTTGAAGTGGGAGATGATAACAGTATCAGAAGGGTCGATAGCAAGTGGCAGGATGACACATCAGTGTTGGTAGTGATAGCAAGGACCTCCAACCTGTTGCACTGACACATGGTGTGAACACTGTAACAAAGGCAAGGTCTTGCAGAGATGGACCAAGAGCTCCTGAGACAATAGGAGACGGAAGGGCAGTTGTCACAAAGCACATTGGGAGATCAGTGAAGTGCACCTCTAAGGAGTCACGACTGGCTGAAGTGTCTCTACACCAATGCACGCAGCATGGGAAACAAACAAGAGGAGTTGGAAGCTATCTTGCTACAGGAAAGCTACAACATAATTATGGAAACTTGGTGGGACAAGTGCTATGACTAGAGTGTGGCCATCGATGGCTACAAACTGTTAAGAAGGGACAGGAGAGGAAGAAGGGGTGGAGGTGTTGCCCTCTATGTAAAGAAGTGGCTAGAGTGTGAAGAACTCTTGCTAAAGAATAGCCACGAGCAGGTCAAAAGCTTATGGGTAGGAATTAGAGATCCGGACAACAAAGGGAACCTTGTGGTAGGAGTCTACTACAGGCCACCTAAGCATGTGGACCCTGTCAACGATGCCTTCTTACTCCAGCTGGAATAGGCATTACGATCACAGGCTCTCATCCTGCTGGGGGATTTCAACCACCCTGATATCGGTTGGAAAAGCAACACAGCTGGCTGCAGGCAGTCCAGGAAGCTTCTAGAGTGCCTAGACAACAACTTCTTGAGACAAGAAATTAAAAGCCTTACTCGAGGAGATGCATTATTGGACCTGTTGATCACAAATGCAAGCAAAACCATCAGGGATGTCAAAGTTGATCATGTTCTAGTGCAGTTTACTGTCTTAAGAAGTTTGAAGCCCACAAGAAGCAAAGTTAGGACTCTAAATTTTAAGAAAGCAAACTTCCAGCTCTTCAAGGAGTTAGTAAATAGGACCCTGTGGGAAACTGCCCTTAGGGACAAGGGAGTGGAACAAAGCTGGCAGATCTTTAAGGATGCTCTCTATAGAGCACAAAAGATCTCAATCCCTACATGTAGGAAATTGGGCAAAGAAGGCAAGAGACAACCATGGTTGAGATGGAACCTGCTGGTCAAACTGAGGGGTAAGACGGGGCTATACAGGAAAAGGAAGAAGGCACACGCATCCTGGGAAGAGTACAGGGACATTGCCCGGCTGTGTAGGGATGAGGTCAGGAAGGCCAAGGCAGAGCTAGGACTGAACTTGGCAAGGGACGTAAAGAAAAACAAGAAAGGCTTCTACAGGTACATTAATCAGAAAAGGAAGGTTAAAGAAAACGTAACTCCCCTAATGAGCAGCAGCGTGGAACTCCTATCAACGGATGAGGAGAAGGCAGAAGTTCTCAACAGCTTTTTTGCCTCAGTCTTCACTGGCAACCCCTTTCCTCCTAGCTCTCATGTTGATGGCCCACAACTTGAGGACCCAGGTGACAAAGTCCATCACACTATAACTGAAGACATGGTACGTGATCATCTAAGGAATCTGAAGATATACAAGTCCATGGAACCTGATGAAATACATCCCAGATCCCTTGCAAAGCCATTTTCCATGATATTTGAAAAGTCATGGCAGTCAGGTGAAGACCCTGCAGACTGGAAGAAAAGAAACATCACATCCATTTTTAAAAAGGATAGAAAGGAGGATGCTGGGAACCTGTCAGCCTGACCTCTCTTCCTGGGAAGATCATGGAAGATCCTTCTAGATGCCATGCTTGGGCACATGGAGGATAGAGGGATGATTCAGGACAACCAGCAAGGCTTTACAAGGGGCAGGTCCTGCCTGACTAACCTAGTGGCCTTCTATGATGGAGTGACTATGTCACTAGATAAGGGACAACCTATGGATGTGATCTATCTGGACTTCTGTAAGGGCTTTGACATGGTCCCCCATAACATCCTGCTCACCAAATTAGAGAAATACGGATTTGATGGGTGGACTGTTCAGTGGATAAGGAATTGGCTAGATGGTTGCATCCAGAGGGTATTACTCAATGGCTTTAAGTCCAGAGAGAGCAGTGACAAGTGGTGTCCCTCAAGAGTCTGTGCTGGGACCGGTACTGTTCAACATTTTTATCAACAATATAGACAGAGGGATGGAGTGCACCATCAGCAAGTTTGCAGACGACACCAAGCTGTGTGGTCTTGTCGATACACCTGAGGGACAGGATGTCATCCAGAGGGACCTTGGCAGGCTGGAGAGGTGGGCTCAAGTAAACCTCATGAGGTTCAACAAGAGCAAGTGCAGGGTTCTGCACCTGGGCCGAAACAATCCTCACTATCAATACAGACTAGGGGATGAGGTGTTAGAAAGCAGCCCTGAGGAAAGGGACTTGGGGGTGCTGATGGATGAGAAGCTGGACATGAGCAGGCAGTGTGCACTTGCAGGCCAGAAGGCCAATCGCATCCTGGGCTGCATCAAGAGATGCATTGGTAGCAGGTCCAGAGAGGTGATTCTGCCACTTTACGCTGCTCTGGTGAGACCTCACCTGGAATACTGTGTACAGGTCTGGAGCCCTCAATATAAGAAGGACATGGACCTGATGGAGTGGGCCCAGAGGAGGGCCACGAGGATGATCAGGGGGTTGGAGCACCTCTGCTATGAGGACAGGCTGAGGGAGCTGGGGTTGTTCAGCCTGGAGAAGAGGAACCTTCCAGTACCTGAAGGGGGCCTACAGGAAGGCTGGGGAGAGACTGTTTACAAAGGTCAGCAATGACAGAACAAGGGGTAATAGCTTTAAACTCGAGAAGAACAGATTTAGATTAGACATTAGGAATAAGTTCTTTACTATGAGGGTGGTGGAGCACTGGAACAGGTTGCCCAGGGAGGTGGTTGAGGTCCCTTCCCTGGAGACACTCGAGGTAAGGCTTGAGGAGGCCCTGGGCAACGTGGTCTAGTTGGGGGTGTCCCTTCTGACTGTGGGGGGGTCGGGCTAGGTGACCTTTGAAGGTCCCTTCCGGCCCAGATGATTCTATGAAATTACTATATCCTCACAAATTCTCTTTGTTCATAAGGAAACCTCTATAACACAATCTTTTTTTTTCCAGTGGTGCTTTTTTTTTTTCAGTGCAGAGCTGTAAGAGCTGCATTAAAACAAGAAGAGAGATATACTTCAGAGAATTGTATAGGCATTGTATGCAGTTTGGCCAAAAGATTGTGGTGCATATATCTGATGGGGAGAGGGCAAAGAGGGAGGTGTGACTACATCCACTGAATGTTAGGAAAAGGTGAGAGTTGTAGTCTCACAGGCTCTTGCATGTAAGTAGGGCAGATAGGAAACTGTTACAATGCCTCTCTCCCTTGCCAAAGGGGACAATGTCTAGAATTATGTTTACTGCCTATGTTTATTTTGCAAACTTACTCTAATTACTTGTTGCCTCATGTATCTGGAAGAACAAACTTGCATTGCCCTGTATATGAAGTGTACCATTTTTGACAGGCAGAAATTTGAGACTTTGTCAAGTATTATACTTTTGCTCTCTCTTTTAGCAAGAAACTCCAGCTTCCAAGAGTATAGGAGGAGCAGACTTCCCCTGAAGAGAGGATTTGTCTTTCAGAATTGTTCCCTTGCTTCCCTGAGACAATTTCTGGTACTATTTTGTTTCCTTAAAGACTTCTCTTGAATCATCTTTGTATTAACATGAACATAAGCAAATGGGACGAAAGCATGGAACATGTTTTTTTCCAGCATATATCTTTATACATATAGATATACTGCTACAACTTTAAAAAGAAGAATTAGCAAAAGTAGGACAAGAATTATAATACATATGTGTACACACCTCTCTATGTTAGAAAAGAACTATAAATTCAGGGAAATAGGAAATGCACTTCAAGTTAAACAAAAGAACATTATCTAGAGAACAGTATATGTATAACCTTTATATTAATGCTTATTGTTTTAAATTAGAAGAAAAGTACTGGAGAATCCAGGTAGTAATGCTATACCACATCAATTGTCCCCATTCATTTTTACATTATGTCTCTGTTGGATATCTCACAAGCACCACGATTTCAAATAAGTTTATGCTAATAAAGAGTTGCAAAGGTTTCAGCATTATGCATGTGTAATTGGCTAACTCATATTTCACAAAACAAGAAGCAGATCCAAATTAAACAGGATTTGTTAGGTTCTTGTAAAAACATGATTAATGGTTAGTTTATCCTGACCCTAAGACTTGACAGGTATTACAATGCAGAATAGAAATCAGGATAATCCCATAATAGTGACACAACAATAATGATAAACTGTGAATATGAATTGATATTAGCTGCTACATTATAACATGCTTCATACGTATACTTTTGAGAAGAAAGGATTTGCTAATGATGCCTACTTAAAAATGACCATTCAGTGCCTTCTTAATGATAAACAGAGAGACTAAGTTAATCTCATGATATAAGGGGGAAAATCAGGTAATATAAAAATAAAATTGTCTAGTAGTACAACAGTTAATATTGGAAAGAGGGAGCAGAGAGACAGTTGTACCATGAAAACATCAGTTAATGAAAAAACAGGGTAAGGAGAACTTTAGGACTGTGTTGCTAACTGAGCAGAGCTGTGTTAGAACAGACAATACAAAATAGAGTAATGCATTTTGAGGTACAGGAGATGTACCTTCTCTCACTTTTGGTTTAGGACCACACAGTATCATTTGCCTAAGTAAACTATCACCAAATAGAAACACTGTGTCTTATCCTGGCTAGTCTAATGGAAACAGTTTATTTTGTGTGAACCCAAGAGACTGAAAACAAACAAACAAAAAAACAAATTTAAAAAATGCAAAACTGTGTAATGTGGTGTAAAAATTGAATTTGCGAGAAATACAGTGAAATAGAGAGTAAAAGAGAGATCTATGCATGTCTTCCCTTCATTTTAAGGAGATAGAAAGACTAAGATCACTGTACCATGAATAGTGTAAATGAATAGTAAAGTCTAGCACAAGCTATAATAGCATAGCGTCAACTTATTACATTATCAATTAAAATTTGTGGAAAAAAGTCAGAGCTGTAGTACATATCCCTGATACCATTTCCAATCAGGTTTCTTGAATATGCAACATGTCATTTTAACTGGATCAGGCACTGATTCAGCAATGAGCCAACCCACAGCTTGAGTTGACACTGTACGGGTCTATACAAGAGATGTCTCTGAAATAATAAAACATGGAAGGGAATTTATGCAGTGCCACCAGTGAAGAATGTGCATGTGTGAGTGGCTCTGCATGTATACTGAGCACACAGATAGAAAGACACAGCATAAACTGAATGTACTATGTTGTAAAGCTCCCAAGAAAATAATTTCTTATTCTGAGAATGCAGCTATTTGGTTAATGCAGTGTTCTTAACATCTACAGAAATAATTAAACCTGTTGACAAAAATTAGCCTTTTGCCCAAAAGTCATACTTTAAAGAAAAAAAAAAGGGGGGGTGGGTGGGTGGGGTGGTAGATCAATAAGCAAAGGAAAAGAAATACTTTTTCAGTAAAGAAGAATTACTCTAGCTTAATGTTAACTGTAATACCTTTTTCCTTTTGCAGTACAAATGGTAGAGGGGTTTGGCTTTCATTGATTATCGTTTCCCTCTAAGAAAGATCTGATTACATTAGAAACGAGAACTAACTTAGCATTTCTACTAGGACATCACTGAGAAGCAGTAAGACTGAGAACACCTGCTTGGTAAACAGTATCTGTGCTTGTGGGAAAAGATGTCTTCAAGAGATACAGAGCTTGCCTGTAAATATCCTTTAGAAGCAATAATCTATAAGGTTAACAGATAAATCTTTAGCATACTTAATATTACTTTGTTCTGGTGATGGTATCTGAAGTGGGTCACAAGAAAGCTAGTGGAGGGATCAGCCCTCCAGGGAGCTAAAAGGAATATTTTTGTCACTTGTGAATTATTTGTAGAAGCCCATTTTTGAAACAGAATTGTGGGGCTAATGTATTTCAGCACATGAATGCCAAGGTTACATCTCCAACAGAAAACTTAATAAGAAAATTTTGAAATTACCTATAATGTTTCAACTGTCGTGCAAAATCCCTTGGACATTGATACAGTGAACAATACTTTTAAATAGAAAATATGATTCCTAGAACTCCCAGGTGTACTAGTTCAGTGAGACAATGACACAGGTAGGTAGCAACTGCTTCCTGTGTGTGTATTATTTTCACTAATGCCAAAAAAGACATAGAAATTTTAACCCTTCGTAGCTGTATTACTCTTATGGGGAATGTCATGAAGGACTCTGCATGATAAGGTGAGGATTAAACTAGGCCATGAAAAGAATGGTTTCAAAATGTTGCACTGCATTTTTACTGTGTATTTACAGCAGATGGAGGTTTTATTTCAAAACTTCTGTACGGAAAATCTTATACATACTACAACTGATTTACACAGCAAGTTGTATTTAAAGGTGATATGGGGTGGGCTCTGTGTCTGCCAGAAACTTAGATAACTTTCAAAATTATGTATGATTATGTGAGATTTTGGTAATAAAAAAAATCATGCAGTGAATTTGTAGTATTTACAAAATTTAGATTCTTGTAATTGTTTTTCTTTGCATAGGATTTGCCAGCATAAAGAAATTACCAATAAATATAGTGGGTTTTTACTCAGTACTATCCAAACCTTCACAGATAATTTCAGCCCTGAGAAGTTTAGTCTGGCATATATCACTACTACTTCAACATGCCAGAGCATATAAATCACTTTTTCTGCTTTCTTTCTGGGAGTACAGGATTTAATTTAGCCTATATATTTCCTCAGAAGAATGAGTAAATGACACCTAAAATGTAGAAAAATAAAGGGAATAGGGTCACTTTCTTTATCAATTTGACTTCATGAACTAAGAAATATGCAAAAAAGGTGAATATGAGATGAAAATCAGAGAAAAGAACATATTTCTAGGTTTGAAGATAATGGTAAGTAGTATGTTAGAGCATCTATGCAAGGTTTTAATATCAGTTCTTTAAGTCAGACTTCAATTGCTAAGCAGCTCAGCTTTCATAAGTCTGCATCTGTGGTAAATAGACCAGATGGGTACAAACAGAAATAGAAAGCTTTTTTTTTTTTTAAAAAAAAAAAAAAAGAAGAGAAAATGGAAGGAGAAGAAAAAAAAAAAAAAAGGTTTTGATTCCCGTACCTTGCTTTAATAATACTATCAAGCTCTGTTTTTAAATGGATTGGTTGTCCAAGCAGGTGTCCTAGACATGCCATCAGGTATCTGAATGCCAGCCAATGTTTGAAAGCATGCCAGTCTGATAGCCATTAATTGACAAACTGTGAGAGTCCAACACTGTGTGCATGAAAATTAGACTTTATTCTGAGCACCTCATGATGACAACAGCAGAGGGAGCTGTCAATCTTTGCAGAAGCCAAGACATACAGTATCCTGCACCAGAGATGAACACGTATTGGCGATTGGTAATGAGTTTCCCCTTGGCTGCTTAATGCTGGCTTTCGAAGCTATGTATGTCCTATATGTTTGAAATTCCCCTTGATTACTTATCAGTCATTGGTGCTCCAAGAGGCATGCTCCAAGAAAGAATACAACGTATCAGCAAAAACTGCATTAGAGGTAGAAAAAAAGTCCAGCTTGTTCCAGTCATGAATTTACTAAGAGGAAGTGAACAGTGAATGGCTTCTTCAAGTTATTTTTCTGGCATTTAAAAAGCTGTATTCATTCCTCTGTTTCTCCTCCAACAACCTAGACTAGGAAGGAGTTTTTAAGTGAGACTACTGTGCCATTGTGTGGTGTTTCACTTACAGAGTTTTTAAGCACTGCAAAAAGATCATTAAATGGTAAAGACAGATTTATTCAGTGTCAGCTCAACACTACTTGAGATGTAATACAAATCACCTCTGTCTTCACTTGACTGCTAATTTGCCCGAGGCAAATCTTTTTTTAAATCAAGCTCAGTGGTAAAGTACATGATAGCAAAACCAGCTAAGTGTTAAATCAAGTAAAGTCTTCTCAGGAATAAAAGATTCTATATGAATTGGAAAATAAACTATATTTTAAATTACTGCTAACAGTTATTTGAGTAAAATATTAAAATTACACTTATAATGGTTTTCTAATTAATATAAAAAGTTTTTGGAAATAATCGTAAGTTTAAACTATTACAGCCAGTGGGCAAAATGTTAAACTAGTAACCAAAAAATAAGGATTAAAAAAGCCATGATCACTTGCAAAAGCTAAGCAGAAAATTATTACTCTTATCTTCTCTATATCACAGTCCCTAATCTTCACTGTATTCAACACTAGCATGTTTTAAGCTTTTATATGTTCTATTTAAAGGTAAGGAATTACATGCAGCTACTATTGGCAGATGTTTGTGGTTCATCTAATCTTGTATATTGTTAACCTCTCAATATCAAAAATGAAAAGGGAAAAAAAATTGGTTTCATTCCCCATCTTTTCTTTTGCCCATATCAGTGATTCAGCTTGATTTTTTCATTTCATTGAGTAGCTCACCTCAACTTGGAGACACATTCAAAACAACAAGGCATAAACAATTAGAAAATTACTACATATGCACTCTAGAAAGTGGCTGTGGGGAAAGTTTAAGATTTAGTTTCTATATTTCATGGGTCTTTAAATTGTAAGCTTGATCTGCATTTCACTGGAGAATAGAAATTTCACATTTAAAATCTATTCTTTAGAATAAAATACAAAAAGAAGAAAAAACAAATAAACAAAACAATAGACTAAAGATTACCAACCCTCTCGGGTAACATAATCAACCCAACAGCTCAACTGTCCCTGTTTTTCCAAGGTCATCTAACTGGGGATAAACACAGTCACAAATATTTGAATTATACCTTGCCGAGGGAGGTTTACTTATACTGAGCAGTCATGTTTTGCTTTAAAATGTTGTAAAACTGTTTGTTTCTAGAAATAAAACAAAATAAAATGTAAATACATGAGATACTAGGTTTCATAAACACAGTGAAACAAGTAGGGCTCTCTACCAATGTGACTTCTTTGGAACTTAACTCACCTACTTTTGCAGCTTCTCAACCTTAATACTCTCAAGCTCCTTAGGCTGTTTAAGAAAGGAAAAATATAACATGGACTTTGAAAGAATTGTGTGATAAAGTATGAGGACAGGTGAAAATCTATGTATTGACTCACAGAAACACAGGTTTTGGCCAGAGCTCTTTAGAATGTCACGTTGGCAGTCAGCAGCTGTAGGCTTTCAGACCTTGTTCAGTCGCTGTACCCCAGACTGCACACTCTCTCTCTCCTTTTTTTTTCTTTTTTTTTTTTTTTTAACACCAATTTTATAGAAATCTGTATTCATCATAGGAACCTCTGCATCAGATGGCACAAATACAAAAAAAAAAAAAAAAATCTGGAAAGCTTTTTCTTGAGAATGTAGGGAACTCAGAGGATTAATACAGTTCTCCTGGGAACCTTCACACTCATCTGATAGATTTGCCTGTGCGCCCAGAAAGGAAAACAGTTGGGACAGTTGTCTTCCTTCTCTCACAGGTAATGGTGGTGGTTGTTGTTGTTACTGTAGTTTTTTAGAGGTCAAGAAATAGTAGTTGTGTAGGACAGAACAAGGACATATAGAAGTTCTTCCTTCCAGAACCCCAGAGGTTTCCTGTGGAAAGTGGTGTTTTCTTATACTTTGTTACCTTCCCAGATTAAAGATGTTTTATTTACTGCAATCCTCAGTAAAAGTGTCTTTGTGGTTGGACTGTGCTATTAGATTGAAGAATATTCTGAGCACCCTAGTTATACAGTTCTGTAATCCTGATCATCTTGAGGAATCTAAAAGGTTTGAGAGTAGGATTAAAGTGTTTATTTATCCATCAGGAAATCCTCTCCAGAACATTTCTAGACGAAAAAAAAGTCAAGACATCTTGTCTTCTCTCAATTTCACCACTGAAAAACTGTATTAGAGGAGAGAAAGTTGCAACATTTGGGTCCTAGTAAGTGTGGTGAGGGAATGTCCATTTTAAACATAAATCCATCTCGGTTTTGGCACACTATGAAAAGCTCTCTCTATCACATGGAAGGCATTCCCTGGAATAAGCAATTTGAACATTCTATTAATTGCATGCTTGCATAGAAACCTGTTCCTTTTTATAAGGTTTTCATAAACAAAATCTACATAAACATTCAGTCAATTTTTAAGCTATAATGTAAAATTTTTTTCAGAAACATTCTTGTTCAAAAATTTGCTAATATCAGAAGTAAATAAACTGCAATTAGTCCACTGTTGTTTTTCTGGAACCATTGAAATAGCTTATTTTGTCATTGAGAGCACTAGAACTTTCTTATTGTTTTTATTGTCAGGAGTTCTTCTTTTATCAGCATTACACTTGCGAAATAGCTGCAATTTGTTCACTAGAAGCATTCTATCCTACAAAGTCTGGTAGCAAATGTATTTTCCTTCGAGATAGTTTTTGCACCATCTTTTTAAGCTGATCACTTCTGTTTCACAATACAGGAAATTCAATGACAAATGAAAGCCATAGTGGGCAATGGGCAGAGACATAATATTCGTATACTAGTCTGTATTTAGAGATCTGCTTTCTGTTGCCCTTTCTACTGAAGTCTTTTTCTGTGGTGTTGTACATGTGTTTTGGCTCAAAAGTCTTAGGTGAGGTTTGGAGGTATGAGGCCTTCTAGCAACACGTTCTTAATCTCTTTCCTTCATTTTACAAATTCTAAAGTTATATTAATCTTTGATTTTTATTTATAATATTTGCTGGTGTAATATTGTCTGTTATGAGAGTATACTCAATGAATGGACTGAGCTTGTTCTGGCAATATGAAAGGCTACTGAAGTCCATTATCTTCATAATGAAAGGAATTCTATGCACCTTCTTCAATAGTAAATTTATTTTATGAATGTATACACTATATGGAAAGACCTTTAAAAAAAGTGGGATGTCCATTGTCTTTACAGCTCATTCTACTTTCACTGTACGACAGGTACTTTTGTAAAAAAAGCTGTACTTAATACATTGTGATTCAAATTATTTACACATGTTCTGGTTAACTTAAAATAGTGTTTCCAGCTGCTCTTAGAATAAAGAATTTAAAGTCAAAACTGCTACAGCCACAAAAAAACTTGCTTCTGAAGTCCAGAGCCATGACACATTGACAAAGGTCAATTAGAAATGTGACAGCTATTTGATTTTTTAATTGCACAATGACAGTGGTTATTCAAATACAATATTCTGTTTAGTCAGCATCTCTGTTTCTGGCAGCTTACTGTTACTTACACAATCAAGTGGAATTTTGATCCTACAGAAGTTCCTTTGACCAAATTATCAGATGCTGTAAATCAATATTACTGAGATATACATGCGTGCCAAGATACAGATGCTTTTAGAATTCATTTATCCAAAATGTTTAAGAAATTATTTTTCTTTTTTTAAATTTTATTTTATTTTTAAATGCAATTCAAAAACAGTACAATGAACAGTATGACCTTCTATAAGCTGGATCAAACTGGACTTCCTTTGCTTTTTGCTTGAAAAACTGTGTAGTATCTGGACTGTTATATGTTGTTCATGTTTTAACAACAAAGATCATATTTGTTTTGTCACATTCTTCTTCTGTGACTCTGTAGATACTCCACTATATTCCTTTATTGATAGAAATTTATTTCCATTAATTTTTCCTTTTTCTTTTTTTTTTTTTTAATTTTCCAGAAATCATTTCACAGGGAAATCTCAATCTTGAAGCAAAAACAAATGAATTAAAGCAGTCAGAACTGCTATTTGAAGTGTTACATGAAGTATTTAATAAGATACCATCTACATAATCTATTATTTGGCAGAAAAATAATTATGTTTTTTGAAAGGTCTTCAATTCATATTAGATATTCATAAGCTGAAAAAAACCTCCTAAAAACTGGCAGTTCAGCATGTAAATCTCAATGTTATCCACATGTGAATTGCTGTGAAATGATGAATAAATGTGATTGAAGTACTTGCTGTAGCAGCTGCATAAATCGTTTGCTCTGTCTTGATTCTTGTTGCTTTCTACGTTTATCACAAAGAGAAACAAGATTTTATTGTCACAGCAGAATCTGCAAATACTAGCAGTTCCTGTCTTTACTGAGTTTTTCACACGCCGTATGTATGTGAGTGTGATGTTCACATCTGTGGATTGTATACTGGCAGTATACATGTAGTAAATATTTTCAGACCTGTGAACATGAAAACTTCTATAGACTGGCTGTGATCTTCTCCACCAATTGTTAATCAGGAATCAAACTGGATTCCAGAAGTAAGTGGTACATCTACATATCCTTCAACCAGAAGTTTCAAGTATCCATGTCTTTATTAGTCAAGCATCTTTCCCTTATTCTGGCAAAAGTTTTTTGTTTCTGATCATGCCCATTACTCTCTAAAAAAGTACAAACAGCATTCCAAATTTTTGTTAGGTTTCATCTAAAACATCATTTAAATTTTGTTCTGCATTTTTCTTAATATTTGAAAATTATTTGGTCTTTTTCTTCCCTTAAAAATAGTCCTGTCTTGCAAATGCTTCACCTGCAGCATACAGTTATCTAACTCCTTTTTTTGGTCTTTTCATAGTTCTGTTTTATTTTCATTGTTCAAGGGAAAATAAAACCAGCTTGAATTTTATCTATATTTGTTTTCTTCCTTTGAGGTGAATTCTTAGGTTTTTAATAACGAATGTGTACCAAAAAGGCCTACCCAGTGACAATCAGCGTGGGAAGATTTCTGGGACCTTCTCCATCTCATCACAGCTTATGCTGCTACAGAGGCAACATGAAATGATAGAACTGGAGAAGTTTCACAAACCCTGCAGATTGTTCAGGAGGCTTACCCTAATAGATTTTTCCAGATGTTAACATTAGAGCTTTCTTTTCCCTCTTTTTTTCTCCTGATTATAACATAAACTATAACTTTCTTAGAACAGAAGCTGTAACTTCTTAGCTGTAACTAGACTTGTTAGGGAAGGGGGATATTATCCAGCTTGTTCATGACAAGCCAAGGACTGAGGCTCTAAGGTTTGAGGAACGGCTCAGGAGCAAAGGGCCTCAACCTGTTTCTCTGAGATGAGCTGGGTACACTGTAGCACACTGAAAGTCTTACGGAGACAAGCCAGAGGCTCTTGAGGCAATAAGAACTGGGGAGTCACAGATAAAACACCTCAAGGAAGGCCACCTGAAGAGCAGCATGAAGGAAATGCAGCCACTCCAGCCCATAGGTCGGATTCACCCAGAGCCCAGCTGAAGTGCCTCTATGCAAACACAAGCGGCACGGGGAACTAACAAGCGTTAGAGATGTGTGCATGCCTCCAGGACTATGATCTAATGGCATCATGGAGAGACGGTAGGATGTCTCCTATGACTGGAATGTTGGAATGGAGGGATACAGGTTCTTCAGGAAAGACAGACTGGGGAGACGAGGAGGGGGTGTTGTCTTCTATGTCAATGAACAGTTGGAGTGCATGGAGCTCCACCTGGGGATGGATGAAGAGCCGATGGAGAGCTTATGGGTCAAGATTAAAGAGATTAAAGGGAACAGGGGCAAGCGACATCGTAGTGGGGGTCTGCTACAGACCACCTGACCAGGACAACAGAGCAAATGAAGCCCTCTATAGGCAGATAGGAGCAGCATCACATTCACATACCTTGGTCCTCATGGGGGACTTCAACCACATCAATATCTGTTGGAAAGATGACACAGTGGAGCACAAGAAATCCAGGAAGTTCCTGGAATGTGTCGACAACAACTTTCTTTTCCAAATGGTGGAGGAGCCAACGAAGAGAGGAGCCATGCTGGACCTTGTCCTTACCAGCAAGGAGGAGCTAGTAGGGAATGACAAGCTCAAGGATAGCCGTGGCTGAAGTGATCATGAAATAGTAGAGTTCCCCTTAGGGTAGTGAGGAATGTGCTCACTACCCTAAGCTCACTACCCTGGACTTCAGGAGAGCAGAGTTCGGCCTCCTGAGGAACCTGCTCAGCAGGGTAGGACTGGAGGGGAGAGGTGCCCAAGGAAGCTGGGTGGTATTCAAGGATCACCTCTTCCAAGTTCAGGAGCAGTGCAACCTAAGAAAGAAGTCAGGCAAAAATGCTGGGAGGCCTGCATGGACAAACAAGGAGCTCCTGGACAAGGTCAAAAGCAACAAGGAGGCCTAGAGAGGGTGGAAGCAAGGACAGGTAGCCTGGGAAGAATACAGTGAAACTATATAAGTGGCCAGGAATCAGATTAGGAAAGATAAGCTCAGACAGAATTAAATCTGGCAAGGGAAACTAAGGGCAACAAGAAAAACTTCTGTATGTCAGAGATAAAGGCAAGATTAGGGATTATATGGGCCTTCTCCGGAAGGAAACAGGAGACTTTGTCACCCAGGATATGAAAGAACGTTGAGGTACTGAATGACTTTTTCACCTTGGCCTTCATCAGCAACAGCTCTAAGGACACGGCCTATGTTGCAGAAGGCAAAACCAGGGGCTATGAGAATGAATAACCACCCACTATAGGAGAAGACCAGGTTTGAGACCATCTAGGGAACCTGAAGATACCAAAGTCCATAGGACCTGATTAAATCCATCCACAAGTCTTGAGGAAAGCGGTGAATGAAGTTGCTAAGCCACTTCCCATTATATTTGAAAAGTTGTGGCAGTCTGATGAAGTTACCAGTGTCTGGAAAAGAGGAAACCCCCATTTTCAAAAAGGGAAAAAAGTAATACCTGGGGAACTACAGTCAATCAGTCTCACCTCTGTGCCCAGCAAGATCATGGAACAGATCCTCCTTGAATCTCTGCTAAGGCACGTAGAAAATAAGGTGGTAATTGGTGACAGCCAACATGGTTTCACCAAGGGCAAGTCATGCCTGACAAATCTGGTGGCCTTCTATGATGGTGCTACAGTGTTGGTAGATAAGTAGAGAGAAACAGATTTCATTTACCTGGATTTATGCAAAGTGTTTGACAGTCCTGCATGACATCTTGGTCTCTAAATTGGAAAGACATGGATTTGATGGATGGACCACTGGGTGAAGAAGGAACTGGCTGGTTGGCTGCACTCAAAGGTTTGTGGCCAACGGCTCAATGTCCAAGTGAAACCAGTGACAAGTGGAGTTCCTCAGGTGTCAGTACTGGGGCTGGTGTTGTTTAACCTCTTTGTCAGTGATATGGACAGTGAGATTGAGTGCACCCTCGATAAGTTTGCTGACAACACCAAGCTCTGTGGCATGGTTGAGACCCTGGAGGGAAGGGATGCCATCCAGAGGGACCTGGACAGACTTGAGAGGTGGGCCCCAGCTAGTTTTATGAAGTCCAACCAACCCAAGTACAAAGTCCTGCACATGGGTCATGGCAATCCCAAGCACAAATACAGGTTGGGCAGAGAATGGGTTGAGTGCAGCCCTCAGGAGAAAGACTTGGAGGTGTTGGTGGATGAGAAGCTCAATATGAGCCGTCAATGTGTGTTCGCAGCCTGGAAAGCCAACTGCATCCTGGGCTGCATCAAAACAAATGTGGTCAGCAGGTGGAGAGAGGTGATTCTGCGCCTCTACTCTGCTCTGGTGAGAGCCCACCTGGAGTACCTTGCCCAGTTCTGGAATTCTCAACACAGGAAGGACAGGGACCTGTTGGAATGGGTCCAGAGAAGGGTCACAAAGATCATCAGAGGTCTGGAGAACCTATGCTTTGAGGACAGGTTGAGAGAGTTGGGGTTGTTCAGTCTGGAGAAGAGAAGGCTCCACGGAGACCTTGTAACAGCCTTTCAGTACCTAAAGGGCACCTACAGGAAAGATGGGGAAGACTGTTTATGAGGGAGTGTAGCAAGAGGTAATGGTTTTAAACTGAAATGTGTAGATTTAGATTAGATATAAGGAAGAAGCTCTTTTCTGTGAGGGTGGTGAGACACTGGATCAGATTGCCCAGAAAAGTTGTGGATGCCCCACCCCTGGAATTGCTCAAGACCAGGTTGGATGAGGCTTTGAGCAACTTGGTCTAGTGGGAGGTGTTGCTGTCCATGGCAGTGGGGTTGGAACTCGATGATCTTTAAGGTCCCTTCCAACTCTAACCGTTCTATGATTCTGTGAATCTCTGAAATATTCACATTGTAGAAACTGCTTAAACAGTGCTCCTTCTGCTTTATATTCTCTAATTATCTAATTCTATGAGCAAAGAATGCGTATAAAGAGTAAGACTTTAGAAACATACACTACCATTTCGAAAAACAAGGCCCACCAGGTTTTTCAAAGCAATTTATGAGGTTCTAAGAGTTACTGTAGCCTGTATATTTGACAGCAAAGGAGGTAAAATCACCAAAATACATTAGCTTCTTGTAACCTTTTCACTTTGGCAATTAATATTGGAAATTTGTGGTATTGATCTGAGAAGTCTCATTTCTTAATCTTTCATATTTCAAAAATTAATTTCTGCCAAATCTTTTTCTAGTTCTCATTTACAGAAGTAAGAAAACAGACTCAGTATTATGGCACATAGAGACTGCATACAGACTAATGTAATTGCTGCCTAAAGTATGACCAGTTCTTTTTTGCCAACTGCAGGTCCATAACAGTGGAATGGTGAAACACTGTGGCAGTGTTCTCTACTGTGTAAAAAATCTTACTTTTTCACTATGATAAAGTTCTGAATATTTCCTTAATGAACATGTAATGAAAGGTATTTAGCAAATATATGCTTATATGTTGATGTCCCTTAAATTATATACATTAATTTAATTCTGAGAATAATTGTCTATAATTTTATATTGGTAAAAGCATAAAGAAATTCTTTCCTCAATTTGAAAAATCATTAGAATCTCACCAGGTATTAACTGATGTGGTCAGAAACGATGAAAATTAAATACCTGTCCTACGCATTCACACGTACTTTAATCTTCTTATTCAGAGATTTCATTACAAAGGTGTAAAATGATCTTTGGCAAGTTTAAGAAATTGAGTCTCTTCTCAGAAGCATTTTTATCAGAATCGGGAACTCCATGCCCTATTCCAGACTTCTGAGAAAATTCTTAGATACTAAAAAATAATTGGAAATATCTTACTTTTCTTTTTTTTTCAGAATTTGTAGTCAAATTCTTTGTCAGAGTAAATTCTGGTTATAATATTTCTCAGTAAGAGAGACAATATAATCACAACAACAACAACAACAATAATAATAATAATAACTACACCTATAGAATATTAGAATTCCCTTTCTTAAGAAAAAAAAGGCTAGTTTGTCTTTTTAATTTTTTAAAATAAATTCTCCATTCCACTCTTCTAGAATGAGGGACTGTGCAATATACCTGTAATTACACAAATAATCTGAGAACCACACCTTTGATAATAAATTGTAATGATCCCTAATCCAAAGGCGTAAATTGACCCTGAAATAAATTGCCTGCCTCAAAATTAAACGTAAGCTTTTTATGCACATATCCAATGCATTAAAAGAACTTTAGGTACATTATAATTATACATTAAAAAAAATTAGTTTTACAAAGTTTAAATACAATTTATAGGAATAAGAGTTGATAAAATGTACCCTTTTTGACTAGAATGAAGAAAAATATACCCCTCTGTTTCCTGCGCTGGCAAGCTGCCTATTACTTTTATGCTGATTGTGCATGATTGTAGTGTTTTGGAGACAGAGGCTCTGGTCCTACTGAGATAAGTATTTGATGTGGTACAGAATAAAATGTGTATGTATGTTTCTTGGCAGTGGCTGATGGGCCTTGAAAAGATTCCTAGGAAGAAGAACCTTTAGGTAACAGCAAAACAAAAATTTAGTAGTGTTCCTCACATAAATTTATTTTTGCTTTTCTAATTCACTTGGTGAGTGAGACATATAAAGAATTATAGATCTGAAATGAAAGCATACTGTATAGCTAGGCACAGACCACCTTTTACACAGCCTTTTATATTTGTTATCATAGAAAATTATCTCCACTGGACATCTTCTCTTTTCACTATAAGAAGGCTCTGCACATGTATTTTATGAACAACTAACACAAGGTCTTCAGTGAATGCATAAGCACACACCTCATAATCTGAGGAAATTATGTGGGAAGAAATTGAAGAAAATGTCAGTCAGAAAGGGCACCAGGACATTCAAAATGACTCTTGCACATAAGCTCTCAGGCTCTGCAGAAAACTCAGTTTCAGGAAGATTTCAGGAACCTCTTGTAATTCCATTGTCTAATGCTGGTGTTGATAGTCACAGTTATCAATAACATTGCTGTAAGAGTTGCTTCAAAGCAAAGACAAAAAGATAATTAGATAGTGAAATCAAAATGACAGACATATTCCCAGCTCCAATTGATGCCTAATTACTTCGGCAGGAGAATGAAGTAAGCCTGAAGTGAATGTGTAGGTAATATATGAGTCTTTAAAATATAACCAAATTTTGATAACAGATGCTGATTATCACTAGAGAAGCAAATTTCATATTGTTATGAGGTTTGGAACAAATTTTCAAAGTGTGCTTGGTCTACAATTCAGGTGAACATGTTTTTGTAGAATGGTATGACTCATAACTGTGGTTAAGCTGAGATAGCCATGACCACATCAAGTATTTCCTAATTCACATGTCACAAACTATGACATTATGCATTAGTTCCCTTAATACACTTTAATTCTGGAACTGAGAAAAAATATGTCTATTGAAATGCTTTTAACATTTACTCCTAAATGTTTTTAGGTTGCCACAATAAAAACTTACATATCAAAGAAAAAAAAAAGTCATCTTGCTGATTCAGATTTATTTGTTCTGTGCTGTATTGGTTCTTCTCATTTGTTCATCACTAGTTTCTGTCAGGATAGTATATTTTTCAGTACTGTGCCTGAAGCCTCATTTTATGCTATCAACATTCTGTAGTTGCTGCTGTTCTTTGGAAACTATTTACCAATGAAAGAAAAATAATTGCTGAAGCATATTGTAGGTGCTTTGCTTAGCCTTGCTTTCTGAGTACAAGAAAGCAACTTTTATCTCACTCAGTTATAACTGGGTCATGTTACTGGTCAATCCCATTTTACATTTTGCAATCTCATTCTACCAAACTATCAAGGTTTTGAAATGCCATGGATTTTTTACAGTGATGAATAGCTGGAAAGAAGGGAGAGAATAAATATACTCGATTTAATGAAAAAAAGTCCTTCCTCTAGTTGGAATTTTCAATGCTTTAGGAAAGCTTATATGATTATGTAATGGGTGTAGGGATTCTGAGAGTTGCAACATTTTATCAGAGAAAGATTTAAAAATAACCAGCAGACTGCAAGCTTTATTCCTATTATAAAATTTCATTTACTACACTTCATCTGTTCATTCACCTTGAGAGCAGCAAAATCTGCTTGCACTTAAATAGGTACTATTGCCTTTACCCCAATTCACTGATCTTTCTTTTCACACGATATGTCACCTATTTCCTTTAGTAACTGTTTGGTTTTTAAAACATTATTTCAAAAAAGCTTACTTCAAAATACTCATAATAATGTTATTAGAATCCCCACAATGCTTTATTTGAAATCCTGGTTTATGTGTATTTTGAATTGTAAATTACCCATCTCACAGCTGGATTATTGCCTTGTAAAACAGGATGATAATAATACCATTACTTCATTACAGATGCAGAAGGGTTCTAACAGTCACCTCACCCTCATTTTTATGTTCAGTACCTAAAAAGTCCATGTTACCTAGAAGCGGATTGTGTAACTCCAGAAGTTTATTCTGTCCTTAGCCCATTCCTGAAGAAGACGTTCTGTTCATAGAATTGTAGAAATATAGAATGGTTTGGGCTGGAAAGGACCATAAAGATCACCTAGTCCAACCTCTTTGCCATGGGCAGGGACACCTCATAGAATCATAGAATCATATGGGCTTGGAAGGGACCTCTGGAGATTCATCTAGTCCAACCCCCCCACCAGAGTGGGTCTACCTATAGAACATTGCACAGGAACTTGTCCAGGCAGTTTTTGAATGTCTCCAGAGAAGGAGACTCCATCACCTCCGGGCAGCCTGTTCCAGTGCTCTACCACTCTCACAGTAAAGAAGTTCTTCCTCGTGTTTAGGTGGAACTTCTTATAGTCAAGTTTGTACCCATTTCCTCTTGTCCTGTCACTGGGCACCACTGAGAAAAGACGAGCCCCATCCTCCTGACACCTTTAACTATTTGTACTCATTAATTAGATCTCCTCTAAGCCTTCTCTTCTCAAGACTAAAAAGACTCAAGTCCCTCAGCCTCTCCTCGTAGGCCTTTGTGGCCCTTTGTTGTACCCTCTCCAGCAGTTCCCTGTCCTTCTTGAACTGGGGAACACAGAACTGGACACAGTAGTCCAGATGGGGCCTCACCAGGACAGAGTAGAAGGGCAGGATGACCTCCCTCGACCTGCTGGTCACACTCTTCTTGATGCACTTCAGGATGCCATTTGCCTTCTTGGCCACAAGGGCACACTGCTGGCTCATGGTCATCCTGTTGTCCACAAGAACTCACAGGTCTTTTTTCCTCAGAGCTGCTCTCCACCAGGTCAGCCCCCAACCTGTACTGGTGCTTCGGGTTATTTCTCCCCACATGAAGCACCCTACACTAGCCCTTGTTAAATTTCATTAGGTTTCTCTCTGCCCAACTCGCCAGCCTGTCCAGGTCTCTCTGTATGGTGGCACAGCTTTCTGGGGTGTCAGCCACCCCTCCTATTTTTGTGTCATCAGCAAACTTGCTGAGGGTACATTCCATCCCTTCGTCCAGGTCACTGATGACCTCCAACTAGACCAGGTAACTCAAAGCTCCATCCAACCTGGCCTTGGACACTTCCAGAGATAAGGCAGCCAAAACCTCTATGGGCAACCAGTTCCAGTGCCTCACCACCCTCAAAGTAAAGAATTTCTTCCTGATATCTAATCTAAATCTACCCTCTTTCAGTTTAAAACCGTTATCCCTCATCCTGTCACTCCTGTCCCTGATAAAGAGACACTCCTCATCATTCCTGTAGGCTGCCTTTAAGTACTAGAAGGCTGCTATAAGGTGTCTCAGGAGCCTTTTCTTCTCCCAGCTGAACAATCCCAACTATCTCAACCTATCTTCATAGGAAACATGCCTCAGCCCTCTGATCATCTTCTTGTCCCCCTTCTGGACTTGGTCCAATAGATCCTGATCTGATTTTATGTTTTTTTGGTGGGTTTTTTTTTTTTGTATTTTTGATGTAAACATGATTTTAGAAGTATTTTTTCTCCATTGTCAATAAGAGGATATGTGATATATGATACCTGATTATTTTAATATTTACATCACATCATGTAAAAAATGCTAATATTAACTGTATCTGATAAAATATTTTGATGAATTGAGTAATTTTAAAAGGTGTAATTTATTTTAAAGATTCAGTACATAGAGCACAGTGCCAGAGGCTCTCCAAGACAGTATGGTCTTATTATACTGTGACAACAGCTCCAGTACTACTATTACAATTAGAACAGGAAGATATAAAGTAGAAGAAATTAGAGCTTTTGGCTACCATCTGATCTTTTTTGATATAAGAAATCCCAGAAGTATGCAGCAAAGAGGAGAATTTTACCAGGGCTGTAGGGAGTGTAAATTGCTAGACTTTAAGAATAACATTAACTATCTAGTCATACTACTAACTAGGTATAGATCTAAGACAAATAATTAAAAATCAGCAGCAAGCAATTTAGAAATTAATCCCACCTCCTTTCCCCTTTTTGTTTTACAAAAAAAACCCACCAAACCAAAACCTAATGAAAGTTATGGAAAATATGTTACCCAGAAGCTCAGTTTAGGATATTGTATCTGTAACATTCATGGATCAAAATGGATCATGCTATTTCTGGACTGAGCAGCAAGATGACTACAACCGATGCAAAAATGCATTTTCTTATCCATTTTTAAAGAATCCAGCTAGGATTAGATATTGTCAGGTGTAATAATGTGATTGAGAATTCAAGTTCCATTTGTATCCAAGGGCACTGGTCATGATCACAGTGTTTTTTGCACTAGAGTTTCTTGTCTAAGTGCAAAGATGTGTGTATACTTCTGCACCTTTGAATTTCTACATTTGATATAATCTACTATTTTTGCAGAAGAATGGATGCTAGCTCATCATCTCTTCCAAATTTTTCAATTAAAAAGTACATTTTCAGCTCCCTTAGGGTAATACAAGGGAGAACGTTCTTTCTATAGTTCTGAACCTTCAGGCTTTTGGCAGGTGTTGGCCAAATCCTTAATACTATTTTAATACAGTTTTGCTGTTTAATTGCTGGAGGCATCACAGTTGATCGTGTCTATGAGTACTTAGGGGCTTTTAAGTATGCGGACTATTTAGCTGACTTGCATGCGCACTAATGAAATTTTACTAAATAAAGAGCAAATCATTATGAGGAACATTTTCCACAATATTTTTAGCATTCATATCCATACTGAGAACTTTAAGTATCCTATTAATTATGTTATATTAATTATACTATAGTGAACTTGTATTATATAAAGAAACAATTTCAAAAAGACGTTTTCCTGTAATGTTTAATGAGACAAACAGAAGATATTTGTGTTATAAATTGCATTGCTCAACTTTTAAATTCAGCTTTTCCATGTATTTGAATAAGGTCTTTCGTTTGCAGTCACTTGTGATGTTTTACTATGGCTCTGTATTCAGAAACACTCATTAATCAGAGGTAACTGGAGTTAGATCAGGCTTTACAACTATAAAGCAACCACACAATTCAGGTGACCATCTCAAGTTAATTAAGACTTAAGAGTTTGACTTGAATGTAACTAGTTGTAATGTGGGTTATTTATAACAGAAATTATAAAAGAGGCTTTTAAACTCACCTACATGCTGCCTGAATCAGAATAAGGAAAGTGGAATACAAAATTATCATTAATGTGAACTGAAACTTGCTTTCCCATTTAGAAACAATCAAGTAACCTGAAAAAAATGTAGGTTTTATTCAAATTTTCCTGATGAAGTTCAGGCTAGAATGGCTGAGCAATAAAAGGACTTGAACAACAGAATTCAGGAGTTAACAATTCAATTTGAAACAATTTAAAGTGCAAAAATATTTGCTGAATATGTTATACAATTAATTTTTTGACATCATTGATAAATATTATTTGACTAGTTGCTTAGGCAACCAAATATTGAAAATAATATTTTCTGCTGTATCTGATTATATAATAGAAAAACTGTTTTATTAACATCTACAATTAATATAGAATTGATACTACATCTGAATATAACCACAGAATGGTTTAATTGCATAATACTTTGCTTTTTAATACCTTTTTTTTTTCTGGAGTTAATTCTTGAATTAACAGTATATAACATTTTGTGCAATCCTGCCTCCTGTTAAAATTTTCCAGTTTTAAGAAACTTAATAAATTTGAAATATGTTGTAGGTCCTCTTCTGGGCTTTGGGTTGTTTTTGTTTTTGTTATGTTGTTTTAGTTTTGATTCTTTTCCCCTCCTTCTTTTCTTTGTCTGCTTCTATTGGCTCTGCGTCAATCTAGCTAAACAGTATCTCAAAACAAGCGTGTCTTGTCAGTGATAGGAGCTGAAAGTCCCTGTGCTTTTTGTCAGAGGAAGCATTTACCCAAAGCTCAGTGCAAAAAAAAAGCCTGTCCTTCCAGCATTCTCAACCACCCCCCAAAAGAATCTTATAAAGTCCTGTGGAGTTTCATCATTCATAGGCATATGTTCTACAACATGCCCTAAATGAGAATGAAGCAGCAAGTGCAGTTGAACTGGGTAATAACATGAACAGACACACAAACAAAACACAAAAGAGGCTACAGATAAAGAAATCCAAATCCATTCTGGGCAGAAAGAGAACAACTAAGGAAGTGCTGGTCTTGGTGAACTGTTGATTGTGTAAGGGCAGACAGGCAAAAATTTCATAGCAAGTAGTGATAAAAGGTTATGAAAAAATGAGGCACATAATGAACTGAATGAACTGAGAATTTTCAATGGCCAGCACCTATGATGGGACTAGTCAACCCAGTCTTTTGAGACAGAGCTGTTTACCATGTGTAGCATTAAGAATGGCTTCTAGAATACAAAGGTAGTTGAGCTCCAGCTCTCTGATAGGTTTTGCTAAACCATTTGGCAGGTGTGAATGTCCATGGATATCCAACGTGAACTGCTGTATATAGTAGAGGAAGCTGAAGACAGCAAACCACAATTCTTTACATTCTTATTACAAGAGAAGGATGTTTTGAGGAAGATGCAATTTGGGACCATAAAGTGAGATTGAAAAAAAAAATCATGAGTATGTGCTATTTGGTTAGTATATTACTTCTAAGTGCACATAACCCAAAAGGGTTGAAACTAATAGTGGCTTTTTCATGTGACAAAAAGTAAAACCCATGAAAATAAAAAAGTTGGGGAATAACAGTCTAACAAAACTCTATTATGGAAGTCTGTTTTCCCCCTACATAGCAGGTGACAATTATTTGGAAAGCTGCTAGACAAAATGAGGTACTGTAAAATAATGATTCTACAGTGGCCAGATCATGTCCTCACTGCTAGGCAAGATGTTAGCTTTCAGTGTAAGGTAAGTTTTTGTCTGGAAGGGAAATGGAAGTCATCATAACATATTTCAGTTGTGGCATCATGAGAAGGACACACACTAAGCATGCCAGGGATGAGGTATGAGGAATGATCCAAGAACATGCTAGTTTCATGAGCTGGGTGTCCAAGAAAGAATGTATATTGGTAAGGATAGAGACAAAAGGCATTTTACAACCTCAGGAAGGTCAGCTTGTTGCTACTAAAAGGCTGGAAAGCAAATTATCACAGATGGAGGGGGACAAGGGGAAGGTAAGTGGAAAAAATGCAAGGAACTATAATATCATTGTAAATTGATACCCTTTTTTTGCTAGCTGATCTTTTGGTTACACACTTACCAAGAAGGCCTCACCAAAACTCGACAGCCTGTTTTGTAAAATAAAGCATTCCTGGCCTTTTGAGGGAGAACTATAGAACAGTTTAAATCACCCAGTACCAAGTGACATCTTGGGGATCATATTGAAGCCCATTGCAGGAAGCATACAGCTAAAAAAAAAATGTGTTTCTCTTTCCATGGAAATAAATCTACAAACTTAAGAAAAAAAGGTAGATAAGAAGCAGAAACCATTGAGAAAATGTCAAGAAAAAGAGGTTGCTGTAACACAGGAGACAAAGGCTCCTGTATACAGAAAAACATGTCCAGCTTCAACTACCATATAGCTGTATGAAGCAGCAATGCAGATGGGAAGTCCAATTTATAATGGAAGGCCCACTGAATTTATTAACCACAGGTTAGGGGTAACAATAAAAATGGAGCACTGAAGAGAAGCACAGTGACAGAGAGAGAAAGAATGAATAAGAATAGACCTGAAAAGACAGGAACAATAATCCCAGGACCAAGACAGTCTGGACTACGCTTATAAATGACCACATACAGGGAAAACAGGAGAAATAAAATCAGAAAAAAAGCAGAGTGCATTCTCAAGACTGTGTAAGAAACGGATGTCAGGAAAAAATTAGTTTCTCCATTACAGTAGCAAAAATACAAACGAGAAAGCTCCTAGCAACTCAAAAACCTGATTTCCAGAATACATTTTCTTTTTATTATTTCTGGCTTTATTACATTTATTCCAGCTTTCAAGTCTCTGGCAATGGAAACATCCATCAGGAATTCAGGTAGAATTCCACCTGAACTTTTGCTTCAAATACAAGAAGGAAGCACAGAGGAACTACGGGCTGGTCAACCACAATCCCTGAGAAGGTGGTGGAACAACTAATCCTGGAATCCCATTCTAGAAACATACATCAAAGACTAGCCAGCATGGATTTATCAAAGAGAAATTATGTTTGATCAACCTGATAACCTTCTATTATGAAATGACTGGTCTGGTAGGTAAAGAGAGAGTAATGGGTATTGTCTACCTAGTCCTCAGTAAGGTTTTCAACACCATCTCCTATAACAGTCTCTTAGAGAACCTGATGAACCTTACCTAGCCAGGCTTTTTCAGTAGTATCCAATGATAAGACAAGATACAAAGGTCACAAACTGAAACAAAGAGAATTTGCCTGGACATAGCGCAAAATCTTTTTACTGTGAGCATGATTGAGCACTGGAAAAACTTGCCCAGAGAGGCCGGGGAGGCTTTCTCCTTGGAAATGCCCAAAAGCTGTCTGGACCTTGTCTTGGACAACCAGGATCCAGGTGGTACTGCTTGAGTAGGGGGCTTGGACAGGACTCTAGAGGTGCCTTCCAACCTCCACCATTCTGTGATCCATCCAAAGGTTCAAAGACAATGTTTTAGACCTGATGAACTTGCAGTTTCCGGTAAGCCTTTTCCCTGGATAAACTTCTTCCTAGTCTTAATAATAGACCAGATTAGGGTAGCAGTAGAAGTCAGACCTCCTTGGAAGGTTGCATAATTTGAAGTTCTATTCCCAAAATACTCAATTAAAAAAAAAAAAAAAAAAGTGAAAGAGACATGTATAAAAGAATTAAAAAGTTGTAAAAAAAAAAAAGCTTGTTAGAGAGAAAATGTGGCAATTTGCATGGAAGTTGGAGAGAAAGGAACAGAATTCAGAGGAGAAGCCTTTGGAGACAGTCGTACAAAATAACTCCATAGTCTGAATGCTGTCTGAAATTGCAGCATCTCTGGAAATAATTTAACAAGGAACCTTGTTTTGGAAACACAAAGAAACTTCCTTTTTATTAGGAAAGTCACAAGGTATATTAAACAAGCTGGGTTGTATACAGGTGTGACACAGTGGGGAGGTCATTAAATGTGGCAAACCCAATATGTGACACATGGCAGCCTTGAGAATGCCTGCTGCCTTTCTGAAACAGAAGAGAAGGAGATAGAGTCAACCCAAACCAGTTTCCTTGGTTAACATTTGGTCTTCAGGGTTAAATGGTAAAGGGGACAGTGAAGTATCCATTAGTGTTAGTCAGAACTTTTAAGTGTTTTTGTCAATACAACTGTCAGATTATTATAATTGAATTATGTATTAATATTTATTCATCTCCTGAGAAAAGTCATTATTTGAAAATCTACAAATATACGTGTCAGTAGACTATATGACCATTTTACTTAATAATTTAGGAGGATGTATAAAATGGCTTGCCAAATGAGAAAAAAAAAGGATAGTCTTTTTATATGTTGAAATGAACCCTTCTGGTTTGGGCCATTGGGCTTATTTTTAGGACATGACTCACAGACTTAGTATTCTATTTTCTTTTTCCTCACAAATACATGCTTAGATTACATTTTCTTCTTTGTATTTATAAAGCTGACACTGCTTTTGCAAGTTTGTTGTTGTCAAATCTCTGGGGTTAATTTTGTAACATTCCTCATTCAAAATCCAGGTTACAAAATTTCACCATTTAAAACTAAGCCATTTGAACAAAAGGAAATGGTTATTTTTCTTTCAAAATAAGTGGGTTGTATGGCCTAAATTTCATTTATAGAAACAACCAAAACACATATCTTAAAATATTACTGTTAGTCCATAAAATATACAGTTTCTTAGTATATTAGAAATTAATAGTTTTGGCTGTTGTGAAATTTCTGGGTCTGCCCTTTTCATATCCCCATTGACTAGGTTGGGTTGGTAGAAGTTGGTAGGGAGAGATAGCTAGAGACAGCTGACCTGAATTGGCTGTGTGGAATGAAATGAAAGCTCAAATAAAGGAGAAGAAAGGGGTGCATTCATGGTTATGGAAATTTTCTTGCCAAACAACTATTACACAAGATGACACCCTGCTTTCCAGGAAGTAGTTAAACACCTGATTGTTATGGGAAGTAGTGAAAGAATTCATCTTTCTGCTTTGTTTGTATGTGCGGCTTTTGTTTTAGCTATTAAACTGTCACTACCTCAGTTCCTGAGTCTCATTACGTTCCATTTTCTCCCTGTTCCACAGGAGATAGGGGTGAGCAAGTGACTAATCACAGAGTCACAGACACATAGAATGGTTTGGGTTGGAAGGTACCTTAAAGATCATCGAGTTCCAAACCCACTGCTATGGGCTAGGAGATGTCCCACTACACCAGGTTGCTCAAAACCCCATCCAGCCTGGTCTTGAACACCTCCAGGGATGATGAGGCATCCACGACTTCTCTGGGCAACCTGTTCCAGTGCCTCACCACCCTCACAGTAAAGAATTTCATTCTAGTATCTAATCTAAATATCCCCTCTTTCAATTTAAAACCATTATCCCTCATCCTATCACTATGTTCCCTGATAAAGAGTCCCTCCCCGTCTCTCCCGTAGGCCCCCTTCAGGTATTTGAAGGCTGTTATAAGATCTCTGTGGAGCCTTCTCTTTTCCAGAATGAACAACCTCAACCCCCTCAGCATTTACTTATAGGAGTAAATTTGGATTAGGAAAAATTTCTTCACTGAAGGGGTTGTCAGGCATTGGAATGAGCTGCCCAGGGAAGCGGTTGAGGCATCATCCCTGGAGATACTCAGAAGATGAATTGACATGGTGCTCGGGAATATGTTTTAGTGTTGCTGTGTGTGTTTTGTTTGGTATTGTGCTGTTTTGTTGTTTTTTGGTCTGTTTGGGGTTTGTTTTTGTTTTTGTTTTAAAAGTTTGAGTAGATAATCTTAAAGGTCCATTTCAACCTAGGCGATTCTGTGATTCTGAGAGGTGCTCTACCACTCTGGTCATCTTTGTGGCCCTTCGCTGCACTCATTCCAAAAGATCTGTCTTTCTGGTGTTGAGGACTCCAGAGCTGGATGCAGTACTCCAGGAGGGATCTCATGAGAGTGGAACTGAGGGGCAGAAACACCCCTCTCCACCTGCTGGCCACACTTCTTTTGATGCAGCCCGGGATGTGGTTGGCTTTCTGGACTGCAAACACACACTGCCAGCTCATATTGAGCTTCTCATCCACCAACACCTCTAAGTCCTTCTCCTCAGGGCTGCACTCAACCCATTCTCTGCCCAAGGAGACTGTGGGTTCTTGGCTGTTGGCCAGGTCAAGCTAGCACAAAGGCTTTCATATTCTTGCTGCTTGTCTCCTTTTCAGCCCATGCCCTTTTTGTCTCCCTCTGCATTTACTAATTCACTAATGTTGAGGTAGGTGATATAGATACATCAGGGAATTAAAAGTCTTAACACTCATATTCTAAAACATCTGTGAGAATACAGTGCCATGGAGCTGATGGTGTAAATTCAGCACAGGTGATGGTGGTCCCTGATGAGGCCTCTTTTTAATCTGATCAGGCTTGAAGGCTCTTTGACAAGAGAAATTGGAACTGATAAACTGGTTTTCTTATCCGTCTTTCTTCGGTTTTTTTGCCGAAGTGTTTTTTTGCTATTTTGCTCCCATCTTCCACTCCCACTATTGCTTATCTTCTTTTTGGTTTTGCCAGTCATCCTTCTTTGTCTCGAGCAGGACATCTGCCTGCAAACAGTCCCTTGTTCCTTATCTGCTGCACAGCCTGTTACTTGAATGTACAACTGCACCCATCCTGGTTTGCCCCCATGGTACTCACCTTGCTCACACATTTATGTAGCATCACTATACATTATGCCTGGTTATTTTGTGACAATGTAACAAAGTAATTATGTAATGTTTTCAGATATATAGTTTGTGAACACTTAATGAACTAAAGGTTCAAGGCAAACTAATATTGTTATCTGTATCTGAATTAGAGTGGTCTTGATTTATAGATATCACAGGCCTCTGCTTTGGTTGCAGTGGTTTTAATCACATTTGGGAATCAGAGCGATCTCAAATATACATTAGTTCCTTCAGTTTTATGAAATAGCCTTCTGGGCAGAGTACAGAGACCCAAGGCATTCACTCTAAATGAGAGAATTTTCAGTGAGTTCAGATACATTATTAAGGACTCTATGAGAATTTGGTTGGTAGCTCGACATTGTTCACTGAGGTTCCAGGAAGCTAGTTTTCATATGTTATGCTATTCACAGAACTACTTGTTTTATTTTCCGTCATTTTGGGTGGGTTTTTTTCCCCTTTTTTGTTCATTATTGCAAATGAACACAGGTTTTCATTGAGATTTTGTTCTCTCTTCAGAAAATTCAAATTTAATTTAAAATTCAAGATTACACCTTTACAGTCCATGTCATATTGCATATGGTACTATCAAATTTCATTGGTTAACAGGGTTACTGTTCATACAGTATTTTCATCTCAATTCTGCTGTAGATTTTTCATGTACTCATTAAATGATGTTTTCATCTGTATGTTTTATTGCCTCTCTTCAGTCCTATTTGCAGCTAATAGGTGAAACACAAGTTCCTAACATGAGTTCTCATGTGCATTTTACATACGAGCCTTTTTTATTGTTAACTAACTATATTTCTGAAGACTTTGTATTCACTATTTTCTGTCGGTGAGTAATGTCTAACTTATAATGGAACTTCACCTCCTGAATATTTGATTTAATCTCTACTGTTTGGAAGAACTTTGTATAAGTTTGGAAAACTTTGTCAGTTTTCCAAAATAAAAACAAAGACCTCTGGAGACATGATACATGACAAAAAGAAGGAAAAAAAATCCTTGGGTTTTCCAGATTTTAAAAAAAAAAAAAAAAAAAAGATAAAATCATTTAGAACATCATTTAGGATGAAGGACAATCACCAAGAGGGAGCGATGAATAAAAGGCTACCAAAGAAGCTGGAGGTCACCAGATTTCATGAGACAGAAGGGATTCATCTGAGATAGCTGAAAGGACAGTGATGTGATTGCAAGACCACTACCACTCACAAAATGTAACTGGGAGAGGTATTTGACAACTGAAAAAAATTAGTCCAACATACATCCTTGGTAGGATACATCTAGGGAGATAAAGTCCAGCCAGTCTCACTTTTCTACTGAAAAAAGATCATGGAAACTAATGTATTTTCAAAAACATTCAAGATGAAAAGCTAGTAAGAAAGAGTAACACTGATTTACACAGTTACGATCATGAGGACAGGAATGCAGCAATAGAAGAGAGCATTGAGAAAGCTGTGCACTCCCCATCCTTGGAAGCTTTCAAGACAAAGTCCTGTGCAGTGTTGAATTTTAAATGAGTGAAAAATCTATATTCTCTTTCACTCTACTTTTAAAACTTAATTTAATGCTTTCATAGAATGTGCAGGTATACTGCATCTTATAAACTTCTGTAAAACCAAGGAAATGTCTCTTGCCAAGTTCCAAGTGTTTGTGATGTATATCACACTACATGGTTAATATGAAACAGACAGAATACTACTATTTATAGACTGATATTGTTCATCCATCATATTGAGACTCTTGTTACACAGACAAAAGGCCCAGATGGGAAGGAATTATTTCTCAAGACAGACTATAATAACTTGCTTCTTGAAAAAAAGAAAAAACTTCTTTCTTGAAATCTTAACAATTTAAAAAATAGAATCTTTATGTTAAGAAATTTATTATATATTCAAAGTACAATGTTTGATAGTCCAGCAGAATATTTTATTTAAATGTCAAATTTTTAAGCCAAACAATCCCTGTTATTTTTTACTTCAGTCATGATTATCTTCTACAAATTCTACAAATAAGACTCCAACTGTGACCTTCCTGAGGCTGACAAGTGAGTTTACAGTTATGTATGCCAGATGTTGAAATAAGATTACCACTCCAAAGTTGAAAGCTGGGACAAGAATAAAGTTTTTTCAGTAAAAGTTTTTCTGACTATCTTTTCAGAATCTTCAGTTCAGTACCAAATATGCCATCCAGCAAAATAATAGTAAGAGGAGTCATAGCTGAAGGCATTACCCCTTCATTATATAAAGCAAAAATTCATTCGCCGACTGCAGGCCTGTTTGCTTTCAAGGTTTCTCTTGATTGATAGAGCTGAAGTTACTTACAGATAAATATTTTCTACTCCCTCCTTTTTATTTTCTGGTGTCAAAGACACATCCAACACAAAATACTTACAACATGTAAATAGAGGAATAACAATAATGGAAAAAAAAATGGCAATACTATGTAAACATATTTATATAGGTAACTAGGTAAAAAAGAGTTTAAATAAAATACTGCTTCATTGCCCTTTGGTATTGTCCCAGTATATCAATGAATCTGCATATAACTAACACCAGCTCTGCCATGTTTAATTCAGTCCAAGACCAAATAAAGGGAAATATGTTTTGCTGTGGAAGTCAAAATAATAAACAAGACAAAACTGGAGTGCCTAGTTATGTGTTGTGCTTTATCCTTCTAGCACACATAACCTGCAACACTCATGCTTCAGGTTTTTGCTTTTTTTTCTTTAATTTGAAATTTCCAGAAATACTACTTATCTCATGTACATAGTCTCTAAATTCTCATTTGTGTTATTGCTAAAGGTATAAAGTAAGTATGCAACATAAAATTTACAAAGTATGGAGTATGGAGGTTGCAGCTTAGCAATTTAAATTCACATGTCGTAGTCCTACTGTCCCCAGGAGGCCAAGGCCGCTTTACCTTCTTTCTGTAATGAGAATATACTGACACATCTTCATTACTAGATCAAAGGAGTGGGGTATTGCACAAACCAAGTTGCAAATGAAATATCAAAATTGGATGGAGTATACAGATTCATTCTAATCAATTATTGTCTTCTTTTTCAGAAATAAATAGAAGAAATGGAAAAAGGAGACAGAGAACCTGAAATTAATACAGTTTGTGAAATATGGCTTAAAGTATGTTCATTTATATACAGTTGACTGGAATGAGTGAAACAGATTTTATAATTAGAATGCTTTTTGAAAATGTCTACACAATATTTAGAGTACTTTTCAAAAGAATGTTCAACTCACATTTACTGTATATTGAAAGAAACTACATGTTTAAATTGTTATTTTATGTTGAAATAGATATGATTCATATCTAAGAACTTCCACTTACTGAAAAAGAAAACAAGAAACAAGGAAAGAAATCCAAACTTACTAAATTATTAGCCTAGGTTTTATTTCTTAAGGCTGGTGAAAAAGTCTTTTTTGAACTGATTGAGTCTGAGGATTGCTTTCTTTTGGTAATGTGATACAAAGTCAATTGGGGGCAGATAATTTGATTAATGCTCATTACTATTGTCATAGGCTGTGACACATCACATGAACTCTTTATTAGTAAGCAGCAAGAAACAAATTTGTGAGATCAGCCAGTGTCAATAGAAGTTAATCAGTTTTCATATATTCACAAGCTAAACCTTCTCTGCCTTTAGGACATGATCTCAAAGAAATCACTTATGTGGAATCATACTGAGGGAAGCAAGGACACAGTAAATGGCTTTCTTCATTCTCTTGATTATAATAGTCTACAGCTTAAATTACATGATTATATTGATCCCTAGGAGGAATACTTACATAACCCATGGAAGAGATTTTTTTACCTCTTCTAGAGATCAAACTGTAAAAGCTGATATGAATTGGAAAAAACCCAAACAAGCCAGCAAAAACTTAAGTTGGCTACTTTTACTGTTTCATGGCTATCAAAGTAATCCCATCGTGAATAGCTTTATATAAATTATAAAACTAATGCAAATTTCTTAAACACAGAATGGCATTTTTATTGTTTTGGATGAAATTTTACCATCACACTAAGAGAATGCATCCACGTGAAGGAGACAGTTCAAAATATGTTTTATGTTATATATATATGTTGCCAAGGTTGAGTGCTGTGGCCTAGATAAAGGAATGAGTGTAGTAGAAAGAGGCAAAAAAAATGCTCCAGAACTGACAAAAGATTATCAACACCTGTACTGGAAACAAATAATGAGCTGACCCTTTTATTTCATTGACTGTTAAAAAAAAAAAAAATATTCTGAAAAATTATGTCATAAAAAATTACTGAAAGGTATAAGAATAAAATGCTGTGTTCCTGAGCAGAGGGAGGAAGAGGAAGGATGGAGTGGGAATAATAAGTCATGCATATGGGCGGGACTGTGTTGGTACCCACCACAAAAAAACATAGTTGCTAATTAATATAATTTGTGTATGGAAGAGTTCACATACACTAATTAACTATGCAGTGGATTTCTGGGTGCAACTTGCCAGGTTTCAAAACCAAACTGTAGGTACACCTAAATGAATAAAGTTTCATTAAAGACTTATACTGTTATTCTGCATATGAATAACTACCTAGAACAACCATGAAAGATCTGTAAACCACAAACAAGGTGGAATGAATCTGAAAAAGGAGAGAAACTTTCCCTCTAAGGAACAAACTGGGTGCATTTCGGAAAAAAAAAACCACCTTGATTATACCAAAAGGGCAGACCATAAATTAAAGACTCCCAGGGGCAGCTCCAACTTGCAGCCAAAACCAAGTTTTACTGCTTTACTCTGTTGGCTATTTTCTAACAGCGCACCACAATGAAAATCGTTTATAACTAGAAAGGTCCCATAACAACATAGCAAAGACACGGGGGCTGCAACTTAATATTACAGAACACTTACCCTGTGGGCGATCACTAGTAACTGAGGAAGATAATAACTGTTCAGCTACTCTGAAATAATTTACTCATAAAAGAATCTTCATTAAAATAACATTAAGGAGTATTTTCAATGTGGTGTACAGGGATTTAGCTGCATGATTCCTTTTAATATTAATGGGAATTGCGTGGCTAAACCCACACATGCTGCAATGAAAATCTGCACTTATGGTTTTAACAAAAATCCATAAAAGGAAACAAATTCAGGTGAAGGCTTCACTCTGTTGTGCCCCGTTACTGCTAATAATACAGTATGTAAGATTAGTGCATAACAATTGTAATGTGTGTAATAAACATGCTGCTGCACCTAAGCTCTTAATAAAAGAAGTTAAGGAGAGAAGGGAAGGCTTACCTCCGTGGTAAAGCAGTGATAAAATAGAAAAGACAAATGTGGATGGAAATTTATAATTCTGCAATCTGAATTGTTCATGTAATAAGCTGCAGAACAACTGTGTTGGTGAGCCATAAAATAATTATTGCATACTCCAAAGGAGAGAAAATTGAAAATATCAATAGCAAGACAAATTATGACATTTGGTGGAAAAAGCCCTTTTGGTCAGACAGAAATTAGAAATGCCATCTTTTAATGAGAATTTTCATGTAACCCTAGGAGGCCATCTAGAAGCTGACTCAAAAAACATGGGACCCATGACAAGGATAGTTTGCTTTTATTCTTCTCATTTATGCTACCCTAGACTGGCATAAAGACAACTAATTGGGACAGTGTGATACAAACTTCTCATCACAAAGCTAGAAAATAATTTGGTTAAAGAAAAAAAAAAAAAAAAGGCTATGCACTGACAACAAAGGAAGAGCCACATTTGAACTTTGTCCAGACCAATAATGTACAGATTGGCAAACAGGGAGATGAAAAAGGAGCAGGTCCCATAAAGACAAATTTTTAATCCATGGTAGCTGGTAACTGGTACTTTCATCCTCATAGTGAATATGAGAGATACTTGTTCTCCAGTTTATTTCATCTCGTACCTTCATGTTTTGTTTTGTGAGCAGAGGTTTTGGGGTTTTTTGAGTGGATATATGAAAGATTGTGTTGAGGCTTAAAAATTTCAGTAAAAGCCAACTATTTATAACAAGAATGCCCTAAGACAGTATTTGGGTCCAGTTTTATCATATAAAGGATACCCTCAATTGGAGTCATTGGAATTTGAAAACACAAAAATGATAAAGCAAAAGGTTTTCAATTATAATCAAGCTTGTAAGAACCCCTCTATTACCAGGAGGCAGCAATGTGAAGAGGAAGCTCTGAATATAAAGCTTTTATTGTACCTTTTATTTTTGAAAGAGTGTTATGAGACCTTAACATTACTTTTAAATGATTGACACAATAAGTGTTCCATTTTAATTGGCACTTCTGTGATTTATCACGATATCATGTGGGGAACACCGTATTAGGTCATTTGTAAGTGAATAGCGGGGTACTGAACATCTGACAATACTTGAAGACTTCTATTGAAGGATCCTATTAAGAAGAGACACCTACTAAGAGAGTTCACATCCCCATTTGATCTAACTACTGAATTGGACCAAATTACATCCTTCCCTTCTGAGCAGAAATATAATCCTTGCCATACCAGTAGTCCCTGGTGCTATCACACTGCCTTGTTTTCCTGTTCTGCAAATGCATGAAAATATGATTTCAGTTTCTAAACTGAGACAACCAGAAAGCCTAATCCTACCAAAAGTAATTGTCTTGATCATCTCAGCTTGTTACTTCCACCCTAATCAGAACCATCTTCTCAGTCCTCACCAGTACCATAATACCTGAGGTAAATAAGAAGATGTATCAAACCTTGGTTTTAGATCAAGGGTAGAGTTTCCTGGTACTGAGGTTTGAAAATGTATTAAGCTGCTGCCACTGACTGTGCCATGGCTGTCATACAGAATGCATTTCCTTCTAAAAGCTGTTCAGTCAAAGCCTGAGGAAGCAAGAATCAAAGAGAGCCTCTACATATTAGTTCCAACCCCTAGCCCCCTTCTTCACTTATTGGTCTGTTTACTAGCCCACATTCAGGTGCTAAAGGCTAATCATTCTCAGCAGCGTCTGAATGACTCCATTTTAAAAAGCTGCATTGTTCAAAACCTTTCTGATCTGCATCAGATAGTGCTATTTCAGGATTTTTTGGTTCTAATTTTAGAAAAGCAATTAATCTTGACACATTGTGCTACATACAGTCTTACCTTAGTATTTTGATCTGGCCCAACTGGTTTCTTTTCAACTCCTACACTGCATATTGCATGTATTACATCAGCAGCTGTTACTTGATGGACCATCTGTCTTTATCAACACCTAGGTGCACAGATGTGCTGTTGCTTTGCAAATGTTTGAGATCAGCTTAACCTTTCCTCTTCTTAAAAATCATAATAATAATGCCTTGAAACAAATTAATATCTAATATTTAATTTGTTCCAAGTGCATTTTTGTAGGCTTTTCTTGTTCTATAAACTGTGGTTTTAATTTAAAAAAAAAAAAAGCACCCAAAATTCAGAATTCTATACTGCATAGTTATAAATTGCATAAACTGCAAACTAATTCAGTATCAGAAAGAAAATCTAAAACTATTTAAAACACTGATGACGGTAATGTTATGAGCTGGGGCATTTGAAGGTTATTGTCTATATACTTATTTTTGGTTTAGTGCCAGTAAGCTATTCTGACAAGAAGCAGAGGTTTAATAAAAAATAAACCCTATGAATCAAGTCTTGCCAAAAAAGTGAATATAAGAGTGTCTTAGAATGGATGCAGGCTAATGCAGTTCTTTCCAAAATTATTTCTCATTTCTGTGTATAGATATGTGTATACATACATAAAACACCTAGACATAAAACACCTAGAAAGATGGAATTGAAGGTAGCTTTACCATAAATAACTGGGAAAGAAGTGTGTTACAGAAATAGGGAAAACTATGTTAGCTGTATGTGTACACATTTTAGTAAAGGCGTACCTATCATACCAACGTATGGATACTATATACAGTCTCTTTGTCACACTTTTTTCAAACTCAGTTGCAACAAAGAAAAACAGGTATGAAACTCCTAAAACCAAAAGTATGGATTATAATTTATTTTAAGTTATTGTAAGTAACTAAAGCATGTTTAGAGTTCTGGAAAGTCCTACCTCTACTACTCCTATTGTATAAGTGAAGAAGATTGAGATGGACACTTACCTAATATAAAAGCATAACTTTCCTTGTTAAAACAGGAGTCATTTTTCACTGCAAGTAGTTTAACTATATTCAGAGTTATAAAAATCTAAAGGTGCTTTCAGGTGTTTGCAACTCTGTAGTTATGGGCTTCAAAAAAGTAATTTAATAGATATTCAGGAAAACGCACTCGCATACAAGTATACTGGATGTACTTGCATACACCTATACTTCTACCCAGATAGGGTATCTATAGCTTACATACACCTTTACAGGCTTTTGGCAAGAACAAATTATGATACTTTACCCATTTGTAAAAATAGCTGTATTGTTTAATACCACAATATTTCAGAAACAGAAGCGCAGTGGGTTGCAGGAAAACAAAAAAATCCTCGAACATCATAGCCAAGGAGTATCAAGCTCTTCATTCCCCTCCTGATAAGGTAAAACTATATAAGCTGTGAATGCATTGGAGAAAAAAAAAAAAAAAAAAAACAAAAGAAAAACAACTATGGACTAACCCCCCATATATAATTCTGATATTATTCAATGCAAATTTATCTGAATTTGAAGAGTTAAGAGCAAACCACGCGGATATTTTTCTACTGAACTTGAACACCAGATTTGACCTCTAATTCAGAGCTGCAGTAGCGCTCATAACACTGTGGTTTTTTTCCAGACTCCATACACTTAAAACATGTGTATGCATAAAGGCACACGCAGAGAGTTTCTCTAAAAATGCTGTATGACTGACTTCTTTCCCAAAGACACATAAGTCTTGATGTAAAATATTTGCAAATGCACATTTCTACACATCGTTTCCCCATTAGCTTTAATACGGAGAACAAAAAATATGATCGGTAATGCATTTCTCATTTGCTGAGAAACACTCCTGGACAAAATATGATGGAGGTGGACTTGCCACATCCGTGTCCCTAAGTCCAAAAACCAAGAAAGCATGTTTCAAGACAAAGCGCATACGGAAAGACAAAAACAGAGCTGTAGTAAAACAAGTATCTATAACTCCAATGGAATCAAGTGTACATTAATTTTGTCCAATCCAATCTGAAGAGTAGATATTATTTACGTAGAGGAATTTTTTTATACTTAAATTCTTCTAAAAATTATTTAAATACTAAATAAGAAATGGCAGGGCTTAAGCAGTTATATTTATGTTCCAATGTAGCTAGTGATAGTGGAACTTCTGTAATATTTTGCAACATTTTATCTTGTGTTATGGAAGAGAGAGAGCAAATTCTACGAAGACAGGACAAAGTACAAATCAAGATACACAGTGTCTTATCTAAGGTCTCCCTTTTGGCTTTTTTTTTCCCCCTTGGTTTTGTTTTACTTTGCTTTTATATTTTTTTTTTTTTTTTATTTTTCCATTCCATTCCATTCTGTTTTCTAGCCTTACTTAATTTCAGGTTTTCATTTTAATAATTGTAAAAATTGTTAGAATCTAGAAAATAATCTTTCTCTAAATGAACTACCTCTTCTAAAGATAAACATTTATAGCTGGCATGGGTAAAGGTATAAGTATGTGAACACGTGCACACATTTACATACACACAAATATCATTGAAGTATCACATTATTTGATTTAAATATGCAAACGTATTAATAGTACAGCTAATATTGCATGGTATTTAACAATGTATTGTCATAATACTGGCTTTCCAAACTGCAAGGTCCACTGTCAGTCTTAATTGTCATGTGTTGTGTAACACAATTCCTTTTTTTTAGGAACATAGAGAAGTTGAAACCATATGTCCATTTAGGACATAGAGAAGTTGAAACCATAAAGTGCAGAAGGGGTTATAAAAAGATACCTAATATGTGAAGTTTGAGTTAAGTCATACAGTTATTCTTTTAGCAGATTTGACTGAGTACTGCCTCAACCCATGAAGCTCTTATGGTGGTCCAAAAAAAGGGATTTTTTTTCATAATGTGTTCTTCTCACCCGCTGCTGACTTTCAGCTCAGCCTAATTCCCCTTCTGTTCTCCCAGCAATTTGATTCTCCAGTGGGCTGTGCTGTCTGATTTCTCAAATTTCTGATTTTCTCTTTTTCCTGTGCCAGTCACAGTACTGCTCCTTCATTTGCTCCCTCTCCCCCTTCCACACAAACCCTCCCTCTAGGCCTCCTACTGCTGAAAAGTGAATAGGAAGACAAGAGGCACTGCTTCCTTTTTTTTTCATAGGAAGGCTTTCTCTTCCTCACCCCCATCTTTCTGATCAAATTAATACCAGCCTGACAGAAGAACATGTTATAAAGAGATACAGGGAAAGTAGCATTTTGTTCTCCAGGAAAAACTAGAAATCTGCAGAACCCCCATACTGTATAAAATTATAATACCTTGCCTGTTACACTAGCAATCTCTCATACTTAAGTCAGTGAATTCTCAATAAGAAATTGCATATCCCGGTCTTAATTTTGCTTACGCTACTCAACACTATATATATCACAGAATCACAGAATATTCATGGTTGAAAGGGACCTTTGGGATCATTGAGTCCAACCAGAAAAAAAAACACAACCAAACACCACCAACAAACACACCTACCACACCACACCCACCCACAGACAGACAAAACCCAACAATCTCGGGCATTAGACCATGCCCTGAAGTGCCACATTTACACGTATCTTAAATACCTCTAGGGATGGCAACTCCATCCTCTTCCTGGGTGGGCTGTTCCAGTGCCTGACCTCTCTCTCAGTAAAGTAATTCTTCCTAATATCTAATCTAAACCTCCCCTGCTGCAACTTTAGACCATTTCCTCTGGTCCTGTCATTATTCACTTGAGAGAAGAGGCCAATACCCACCTCTCTACAACCTCCTTTCATGTAGTTGTAGAGGGCAATGAGGTCCCGCCTCAGCCTTCTCTTCTTCAAAATAAACATGCCCATATATTATATATATATGCTTAAAAAACATAGATTTCTCAAATATGGTGTCTTTTATAAAGTTTTCGGTCTCTTGCTTTTGTGGAAACAAAAAATTGGCATTCTAAGTATTTCTGAGATACATCATATGAATCTGAGAGATCACATATCTTGTCACAAGAGTTCTGTAGAACAATAAGAGAGGCAGCAACCAATATTCTTGAGTGTAGAGAGAGAAGATTAGAAACTGCGGAAAAGTTTGTGAATAAATATTATGAGCATTAATGGAAAGAGATGGAAAGTGAAGATTGGCGAAGGGTGAAGAGGAAATCAGGAATAAGGTATTCCTCTGCAAACACAGAATAAGAAATCAGAGCGAAAGGCTATTGCACAGGAAGAAGAGAAAAAAATGTAGTCCATGGAAAAGCACAACTTGAAAATAACAGAGCACTGCATTACACAATAGGTTAAAAATACCTTTACAGATAAAGAAGACATAGATTTTTATCTCATTTTCTTAACTTTGCAGGTTTGCTCACTATTCATATGCTAATATATGATTGCAAGAAGTCTATACATTTAGTATGGAAGGCAACTGGGTTTGGAAACAGCATTGCTTCATTTGGGAAGCAGATGAAATATACACAGGATATTTTAAATCTACCTATTCCTAGTATTCTCCAGTATAGCGTGAATCCATCTTGTTATATTTCCTCTTATTTTGTATTTCATACTTTCTTTTTTTTTCTTTTTTTCCTGAAAAAGTATGAATTAGTTTTACTGCTCAGTTGATGAAAACACTGAAAGAAGCCCTGTTGTCACTAGTACCTTTGCATTGCAGGACAACCTAGAGGTCCCTAACATTGTACATTATAAAATATACAAATTCAAAAGCATAATCACAACAAAAACTTGAAACAATCAAAGGGAAAAAATCCCAGAGAATGTTCCAAGAAAAATGTTCCAACCATGCATTTATTCATTTTTAGGTAGGACATAAGAATGGCAACAATATTTACCAATGACCTCAAGAGTCACTGCCATGGACAGTGTATAAGTGGAAGAAAAAGTTTAAATTTGTGTTTCTTATGCAAAGACATGCATTGATATCAAATAATATTCTATTGAGTAGAGCTGTTGTATAAGATTCTTAGAGCATTTAGCAGAACACACAGCAGAATGATTAATGGCTACATTTTAGTAAAAGACATCTTAAGAAAACCATCTAGAAGTATTTCTTGTTATTCACTGGTAGTTTTTATTACTGAGGTGTAGAAAGCAGCACTTACTTCATGTTTTAAAATTGTGGGAATAGTTCAAACTATTACAATTCCTTTGTAAGGAAGAAGAAATTTTTCCCCCTACTGTAAGTGCATCTCAGTACTACATTTACGCAAGAACACACACAGCTTTATATAAGAACATAGAGATAAAAAATACACTGCTGTATTTGGAGCTAATCACAAGATGATTTTAGGACAAAACCTGTTCTGTCAGACTCTACCATGGCCACGATGGAATTCTACTGTTCATCTGATGTGCCTGCTACTACTTTGCTGCATTACACAGTGAAGTTATTCCACATGACTGTGCGTGTCAAGGTGAAAAGAAAGAGTGCACAGTTTTGTTCAAGAAGAGATTAAAAAGGTGGGGAGTTTTTGGCCAGTTTGTTGATTGCTGGTTCTTTTGTTCTTTGTTTGGAATCGGTTGCATTTTTCTGTTTGTTCTTACTTTTTTTTAAGGTTGGACAAAAGCTATACGAGACCTTAACTTTGAAATCTTACCTTGCTACTAAGCATCAGTCGTTGATCTTTCTGCACAGTTTCCAATAGGAAACATTTTGAAAATAAATTGAGCAAAAACTATAAAGCAGTAGCAAGAGAACAGGATGGCAATTATACTGCTGTAGTCAAGGGGTTTTTTTTCTTTAGAAGCTGAGTCAGCTTTCTGTTACAGAATCACAGAATGATATGGGGTTCGAAGGGACCTCTGAGGATTGCCTATTCCACCTGCCCTGCCAGACCATGTTCACCTAGAGCAGGTTGCACAGAATGGCATCCAGGCAGGTTTTGAATGTCTCCAGAGACAGAGACTCCACCACCATCTCTCTGGGCAGCCTTTTCCACTGCTCTGTCACCCTCAAAGTAAAGAAGCTCCTCTTCTTATGTTCAAGTTTGTGCCTGTTACTTCTTGTCCTGTCACTGGGAACCACTGAAAAAACACTTGCGCCATACCTCTTAAAGGTAACACCCTTTAAGTGTTTATAAGCATTGGTAAGATCCTCCCTCAGTCTTCTCTTCTCTGAACGAAAAAGACCCAAGTCCCTCAGCTTTTCCTCATACAAGAGATGTTCTAGTCCCCTCATCAACTTTGTATCCCTTTGCTGTACACTCTCCCATGGGTCCCTGTCCTTCTTGAACTGGGGAGCCAGGACTGGACACAGTACTCTAGACGCAGCATCAGCAGGGCAGAGTAGAGGGGGAGGACAAACTCCTTTGACCTAGTTGCCACACTCTTCTTGATGCATCCCAGGATGCCATTCCCCTCCTTGGCTGCAAGGGCATATTGCTGACTCATGGTGATCCTGTTGTCTACCAGGGCTCCCAGGTCGTTTTCCACAGAGCTGCTCTCCATCAGGTCATCCCCTAGCCTATACTGGTGCATGGGGTTCTTCCTCCCTAGGTGTGGGACCCCACACTTGTCCTCGTTGAACTTCATTAGGTATCTCAATGCCCAACTCTCCAGCCTGCCCAGGTCCTGCTGCATAGCAGCACAGCCTTCTGGCGTGTCAGCCACTCCTCCCAGGTTTGTCTCATCAGCAAACTTGCTGAGGGTATGCTCCAACCCTTCACCCAGATCATTGATGAGTATGTTGAACAAGACTGGACCCAGTACTGACCCCTGGAGAACACCACTTCTTACAGACCTTCACCTAGACTCTCTGCCACTAATCACAACCCTCTGAGCTCGGCCACTCAGCCAGTTCTCAGTCCACCTCACTGTCCATTCATCTAACCCATACTTCCTAAGCTTACCTCTGAGGATGCTGTGGGAGGCAGCATCAAAAGCCTTGCTGAAGTCAAGGCAGACAACATCCACTTCCCTCCCCTCATCTATCCATCCAGTCATACTATCGTAGAAGGCTATCAGATTAGTCAGATGTGATTTCCCCTTGGTGAATCCATGTTGACTCCTTCTGATAGTTTTCTTTTCCTCCATATGCTTTGAGATGACATCCGGAACAAGCCCTTCCGTCATCTTTCCAGGGATGGAGGTGAAACTGACCAGCCTGTAGTTTCCTGGGTCTTCCCTCTTGCCCTTTTTGAAGACTGGAGTGACATAGGCTTTCCTCCAGTCCTCAGGTACCTCTTCCGTTCTCCATGACCTTTCAAAGATGGTGGAGAGTGGCTTAGAAATAACATGTACCAGCAATCTCAGTACTCATGGGTGCATCCTACCAGG